>CM022545.1:16595212-16684058 GCA_012273795.1 Dendrolimus punctatus | reverse complement strand
TACATTAAAATATTATCTATATATATAAAAACTCATGCATATGCTCCCAGCCGTAAAACTCCAAAAGTAGTACGTGAATTGACTTGAAATTTTTATGTAACGTTGCGTTGTAATAGACGAATGTTATTACTATATTACATATATATTATATAAGAAATGTTACCCGCTAGTTCATCCGCATTTATATTTTAGTTTTCAATTATTATATCACAGCAATATAGATAGAGTAGAAATATCAGAGGTTAGCTTCAATGTACAAAAAGTATTTGATTTAAGCCATATAAAATATTGTCACTTCTGCGTTGGTTTTTGAGTCTATGGTATTCGTTTAAGTTTGTTTCACACGGGAATCGAATGTTGTCTTGAAGGGGAGACCACCACAATTTAAGATGTTTACCACTGAGATTTTAAATCAAACAATTTAGTTCAGAAATAGATAGATAATAAAGTAATTATTACAACATATATATATATTCTTATTATCGCTGGAGTACAGCAGACATGGAAATGGAAAGCGGTTATCGTCGCCTATGGAAGTTTGTAACACCAGAGGTGTCACTAACGCGCTACCGGCATCTATGAAATTTGATGACACCCTTTTTTAAAAACCCCATGTTGTAGCGCTATAGTAAATTTGTACATTTCTATATATCATCAATAAATTAAAGTAGAAAGTGTTCAAAATTGAGTTTAGTATTCAAATCACTTAAAATTGACAAACCAGGCCGTAAGATAAGATCTAAGACCTACTTTAAAGTCTGTGTTGGCTTAACAGCCCGCATGCCCTGCTTAAAGGCAGAAAATGTTAACGGTAATACTATAGTTTAGGTAATAACAAACTTTGCAAATTTACTGTTTTTAGACACTTGAACTATGTTTAGTGTTTAACCATTTGGCGAAAACGAAACTTTTAGAAAATCTCATGTCCATTTGTCCCTTTATTTAAGTACGTACATACATCCCAGTGGCGTGGACTTCATACAACTCTATTCTACATAGCCTACCTTTAAGAATCGAGAGACTAGCGATCAAAAGTGCCGTGTATTCATTAGTGTTTACGCCTTCTTTTAAATTAATTATTACTAGTCTATATAAATTAACTAACGACCAAAAGGTCTAAAACGCCATGAATTTATTGGCTCTTACTTTTTGATTCCTGCATATAGTCTTACAGTATTACTATATTTTACACTCGGCTTTCCACAAGTATTGGATGAAATAGCAACTCATAACCCGACCGGGCACCGGCTTTTGTTTCAAAAAAATTGCAAAATTAAAAATGTATATTGTAATTTTCAACACGGGTGTTGTAGTCATTTTTCTTAACAACTATTGAGTTTATATTCCTGACGAACAAAGTAGTTAGACCAAACCCCAAGATTTTAGAGGGAAGCCGGGCAAAGTAAGCCAATTTTGAATATACATAATATACATAATTAAAGACGAGAACTTAACATTCAATAATCGAAATAGTATGAATTAAGGTGGAATAGTTTCCAATGAATGCATTACTATCACCCACACAGACGCAAAACACCACATATATATTACATAAGTTTACGCACATAAGACTTAAAAATGATTTCACTCCATTCGACGTTTTTGTTCACTCAGGCTCCGTCTATACTTTTGAAGTTTTATTTATGGTTCTTAAAGAAGCTATCACACTTACTCTAGCTCAATATGAATAAGCCCGTTATTCTGTGCCGTCTTAGAGTTTATATCGAGGGCCTCATAACAAATGCGTGTAAAGACAAAAGTGCAGTTTTACACAAAGGACAAAATTGTGAATTAAACAAAACTAGTTGTTTTTTATTGATTCTTTTTAGGTATAACTTGCATACTGATAATACTTTCTAAACTGTAACATGCATAGTAAACAACAAAAAATGGCATTTTTGCGTATACGCCTATATTTATGAAGCCCTCTATATAGCGAAATTCGATACCAGCTTTACATATTATTTAAATTAAAATAAATTACTTCTTTTCTAAAAAAATCGATGTTATTTATATTTTTCATTCAGTATAAAAGTGAAATACTATATCATTTTCATTGACTTCATAATTCATAAAGGAACATATTTATTACCTACTAGGTATAAAATTTTTGTACAAAAACATTTATTTCAAATGTTATTGTCCTTTTTCTAAAGCCGGTTGTTATTTTAAACTTATTATCAACAAGTTTGGTATTGAATATTGTTTTAGTGTGTGCATTAATAATTCACACAATATATTTATCATCGATACTATGTTTAAATCAGCTGTTTTTCCTTCTTTTGTTAATGATATCTTTAAAGGATTTTATAACTTACTGTATCAAGCTTACGCTCAGAATCGAGTGTTGAATCGAACTTAGAGTCTGTTTCTGTGGTATTCCTTTATTCAATGTTATCAATGTATTTTGAACTATGTCCCAATGTTATAAAGTTTTATTTATATTAATTGATAACCTCAACGATTCTTAAGATTTCGCATCTTGCATCTACCTGAATTTGAAATGTCTTGGCTTTCATTGTTTGCTAAAATCCGTTGATTTTTTTCTATGAGACCTTCGAAAGTCCGTTACAAACATCTTGAATTTGATCGCAGAATTTCTAACGCTCAGACCAATACATATTTTAATGGTCTGAGTTCTGTTTAATTTGATTGTCGATAGTAATATTATAAGGAGAAAGATTTGTAATTTTGTATGTTTGTAACCAATAAACTCAAAAAGTACTGGACCGATTTCCAAAATTCTTTCACCATTAGATATTATTCTTAAGTAACATAGGCCTATATTTATTTTAAAAAAATAGGGATACCCGCTATAATTTCAATACTGTAACCCAAAATGTATAAAAAAATAATGAAGCCGGGACGAGCCGTTAGTACTAAATATATGATAGTCATTTAAATACCAGAAGAGAAGAGAGTATGGAACAAAAACAGAAACGGCGTAAAGCGTGGGCAACGTAACCCTCGCCTACGGTCTCGCACTCCTAGGGTTCTCGCAATTCGAAGACAAGTCGAATCAATATTTTTTTTGTCGCGTTTAAAATATGAAAAAACGTTATTCGTCGTAAAACAATAATCCTCACTCATACCAAAATCTTTTTTTATTTCTGCTAGCAACATTCACATTAACTATTACGAGGAATCACCGCCAGCGAGTACCGAATCAGTAGTCAGTTGGAATTGTTTTTCAAATCAATCTTTTTACGTTACCAGGTCTCACAAAATGTATGTTGCCCGCATGAAATTTAGGACTTAGAATATAATAGAAAACACTTTATTGTTCACCACATACACATAACATAAACAATTTACAGTAGCAGTAGGAGCAATGGGCGGCTTTATCGCTTTAAAACGATCCCGGGCTATGACTTACTCCGCTATTAAAGAAGAAAGTGATTTAAATATACAAAACCAACAGAATTAAGTCATATACAGAAATCGATATGTACAGTCACGGCGATGACAAGTAGGTACTTGTCTTCTCAAAAGCATAGTAAAAATATATTAATTAATTTTAATTATATAAAAATATAATATTTAATAACATATCGTATACCTATAATATCATACGTTCTCTCTTTTTTTCACGTCCTTCCAATTATTTGGGGTCTGCATAATATGTTCATGTCCTTCCATTCTCCTTTATTCCGATTTAAGTCCTCTCTTACACCACAAACAACATATCATCCTTCACACAATCCATCCCTCTGTTTTTTGGTCTATCTTTACATTTGTACCCGCATAACATTAATTTTGTCACATGACTTTTATCCTTCCTCATTACATGCCCATACCTCCTTAGTCCTCTATCTCTCAATTTTTCAATCACGGGTTGGGTTGCACCTTCAAAGATCCCCCCTTTATCTAATCATTTCTCACCTTATCCATTCTTGTAACACCACACATCCACCTCAAAATTCTCATCTCAGTTGAGGCGAGTTAACATACGTATTCATATCTTCCTAGTCTAAATATCAACATTCTGTAATTTTAAACTGCCTCTTTTGAATTTATTCTAGTCTGGTGTTGAGATATAAAATGCTGGTCACCAAATTAATAGGCTCATCATGAAATTATCTTTTTAAAAGCTTTGACACATTATTAAGCATTAGTGGTCGGGCACATACTTACAAACCACTTAAATAACCACCACATGTCCGACATTAATTACTTGATATCATATTCGTTACAATTATTCGATACAATAATCACTATGACAAATGTCAATGACTAACTTCGTGACTAAGAATATCGTCTTTCTAATATAATTGCTGTCCGTTGGGTTGTTGACAGTTAAATTATTTAAGGGTTCAGCCAGATAGAAAAAAGGGACTAGGTATTCTATTTCTGTTTATCAATGCTACAACACAACAGTTGACTCTGGGACCGTTCTTCGACACCACACCACGATAGTCATTTACGAAATTAGTAGTACCTAGATTTTAACATGTAAAATGATTTAAATTAACGATCTAAAGACACAATTTAAATACATGAATATGCTTTGTTATGTGTAAAAAGATAGCGTTAAAAGCGATAAAAAAATTCAATACATTATCGCTATTAGCAATTTCTTCCAGACAACCTTTGGATGGATAAAAGTTTGATAAGAACAGTGGTATGATGCATAATTGTCGCTTTACCGATGCAGCATCTTATAAAAATAGAGAATACATATATTAGTAAATATAAACATGTATTTAAAAAATGTTTTGTAAGAAAAATAAGCAGCACGTCTCTTACGTAATTATACATTATTTTTGCTAATAGAAGTCATACAATATAGCATAAATGCTTAAGTTCAACAAAAAACCCTCGTATATTAATCAGGAAACGGAGGGGCAGATAAGTCCCTCTTTCCTTATGACAAATTAGATATGAATTTAAATGAGGCCAGTATGAATGATTCATATAAAATGTACCTATATCAATTTAAATTGTATTATTCATTTTAAGAACATTTTAACATATGGTGTACATATATATATATATATATATATATATATATATATATATATATATATATACCTACAGATAAATAAGCTTGGAGACATTTTTGCGTTTGTAGTATTCGCGTATTTACAGAAGGACTTTTAAACTTGAAACTTAATTTCCTTGAAAGTTAGTATTAAAATTAAATTTAATATATTTTTATTTTAAATCGTTTAATATATTACTTTCGTTTAGTTAGGTAACAATGCAATATAGATATAGGTAATTAGGTATGTTAAAGAAAGACGAAATTTCTAATAATTTACATGATAAATATTAAATTAATTTACAATTATTATATTTTTTGCAAACGATGAAAATGGAAGAATGTATAGGACATAAATTTATCACCATAACATTTTTCTACATTCTGCCAAATAAAGATTATTAGTAGTATTATTACCTTTTTTGATATATTTACAAAAAAAAATCAAGATATGGGAAAAATTAATAATAGCTAAAAATAATCCAGCCAAACAACATGCATGTATTTCTAAAAATAACAGATATCGAGTATGCCCTTAAAACTGTCAACATTTCCTCGGGAGTTCGTGATTCGCAGGCACGTGAAAAACCGAATTAGCCCGTCTGAATGGCAACTCGTAAGTAATTAGCCCCATGGGTCTCTCGATTCGTTCAACTGCAGTGTTGCCAGACAAACTACACATATTACAACCATGAAAACAAAAATCAATAAATAAAACTTCTTTAGAATCGTTCTGATTTGAAACTCGATGAAATGAAAAAGTGACACTAAAAGGACATATACACATAAATCTTTAGAAAGAAACCTCCGAGAGAATGAGATAAAATACATTATATTAATAATTTAAAACACTATGTTCATACAGATAGAGTTGAAAACGTTTGAAGTTTATCGTAAATATTTTAAATTTCGTCTTTTAATAATATATTTATATATTATAACTATATAATAAAAAACAGAATCTTTCTCACCCTTGTTACACTTGTTTAACTTCTACTGCGTGTGAACTAAACACAAAAACAAATAGTGTTGTTTGTAATACATGCAGGTACCTATAACAAAATTTTATTTTTTATAAAATTTATTAAGTCAAACATATTTTAGCTGTAGAAAACTACTATGATTCTTCTTTTATTGCGAAGCTGGAAACAGGCAGTCGGCCCACCTAATGGAAAGCGATTACCGTCGCCTATGAACGTTTGCAACACCACGGGCGAAGCCAACGCGTCCAGCCTTTAGAATGGATGGAGAGATAGGGTTAGATAGAGGAATCAGAGAACAGGACTGGGCTAGAAGGATGATGTATGAATTTAGAATAGGGGAAGAGGGAGTGAGCCATTGAAAGTCTCACACAAGACTAATCGTTTACGTCGATATGAGTACATCAAGTCGACGTGAAAGTAACCTTGGAGCTTTAAAATCGCAAAATCCCGGTAATACAAATCACCTGGCAACATTATCAACAGCCTCTCGTAAGCGAACCGGAGCGAAGATGACGACGCGATGCAACGCGAAGAGCAAAAATGGCTAATCAAATCCTTTCCCGCCCTCGACAGCATTCGAGGGCTTTTTATTCTCATTGTGCTGTGAAGTGTCACGCTGTAGGCATTCAAGCCTATTCTACACATGCCTGTTTGCCTGTTCGTTATGATATCAAACTTTCGAGTTAGCTTTTAATTGCTAAGTAGAAGTCTATCACGTCAAACTTGATATGTTTAGAATAGAGTACATTGAACGGATATGCACGTCATTATTTAATAAAATTTCCTGTTTTGAAAATGTGCATAGTATAACAATGTAATCTCGATTTATGAAATAATAATGAACATATGTTTTTATAGTCATAATATACATAAGTTATAAACTTATACAATGAAGAAAATTTATACCTATAACATTTTACCTATTGAACTATAAACCCTTAAAATTAAGACTATAAGCAGGATCCCTAAAGGCTGGCTATGTTACCTCGCTTGATTTTTAGTTTTAATATGACCCTCCATTATTTCTTGCTAACGGAGTAGACTTTCTTTTCAAGCACTGCCTTAGTTATGCAAGACATAGATACAATGTTCAGCATAAATAGAAAAAGTTGTTCGTGACTAAATTCTTCTTTTTCTTTGATTACAGAGAGTTCTACTACATTCAAATGGAGAAGTACGCTCGGCAGGCGATCAGTGAAGGTCAGAAGATAGCAGAGGATCTGCACGTGGCTGGCGATTCAGAGCTGTACAGGTGCTCAACCTTCATTACAACAGGAACAACCACATTGAGGTAATGGTCTGTTGTTTCTTATGTTTCATCTAATTATCAGAAAAATGTTAGAAATCAGTAGATTATATTCTTTCTCATTTAGTTCCCTAGGTATTTCGGCTCTATGCCCTGCGCATTTTTCTAATAATGCGAAACGAAATTTGCAAAGTATTACAAATTAGCATAGTATAATTTCAAAACTCTCAAGTTAAATGTCGCCACGACACTTGTAACTACGGGAGGAAATAGCTTTTAGTGTCCATAGGCATTTAGGGTATCGTTAGTAGTATTTAAAAATCATGACAACATTCTTACTGAAATTTTATTTAAACAAACACTAAATATATTTAACCCCATTTAATCGCTTTCAAATCAAAAAAAGTATGTTTAAATTTTACCAACCATCTTTAAATTTTAGAATTCATATTTCTGAAACAATCAAAGTGATACAATAAAACACCCTTTCAAAGCAAATCAGTTCAAAAAGATCTAATTATTAGTATTTTTTGAGATATAGGCAAAATGATAAAAAGTGTAAGTTCATCACTTCTATAGAATCCTTTGCGCAGACATTTTGATGCGGTTTAAATTCAATTCACTTTTAAGTGGGCACAAACTGGAATTCTTGAATAGAGTATACATTATGCACAACTAATAATTCCTCTCGATGTGTGCCGTAAACAAATTTCAGTAGCGCGCGACAGTGTACGAATGGTGTAAACGGAACAGAGATAAGAATGCCGCTGGCGTATAAAGTTAAATATAAATGATTTACATGTCGGAAACCGGTCTGCACTTTTCTGTACAAACGCAAACCGCCGATTGGAATTGTAAGTTGTGTAAAACTGTGCAGGTATAAATAGGTAATGAAGTAAGATAGACATAGATTAATTTAGGACTTTAATGTAGTGAACATTAAACGTTATTAAAGTGAATGATTGTCTTTTCCAGGTGCACCAAACTTCAGATACGTGGTGGAGCAAACACTACGCGAATTCTTCCGCGCCATCCAAGGCGGGAAGGACACAGAACAGAGCTGGAAGAAGTCCATCTACAAGGTGATCTCGCGGCTTGACGACCCCGTACCGGAGTACTTCAAGTCGCCAAACTTTCTCGAGCAGTTGGAGTGAGCGCCACATCGACTCAACGCACACAAAAAAAACAAAGTTTCGGCATAATTAAATTATAAATAAATTGGACGATTATTTCGCACACCAAAATTTTACGACACTCGCATTTAGGCCTTCAGATTCAAAATTATTGATAAAAAAAGTTAAATAAAATTATTGAAGAGATGAAATTTGAATTTGTACGTTGGACGTCGAGTGGGTGGGCGCGGCGAGCGGTGAGGCGTGCGCCTGCGCACTGCCGCCGCGTCGCCGCACCACGGCCCGCGCTCTTCTAGAAAATTCATTAGGTTAACGAGTAAGAGAAAATTTAAGTCACCTAGAATTTTATTTCTGCACATAATATATTTCGCTATATATAATTATTATTATATTATTATTAAGTATTATCTTAAATGATTTTACAGTTGTGTATATCTTAAAATCATTTATTGATTTATTATTTAAGGAAAAACTATTAATATATTAACTGCTTAAGTTTTGAACCTTTGTTGTTTTTATTTTGTTTCTCCTTATATCCCAATCCTTGGAAGCATGATTGTTTGGTTTAAATCCCAGTAGTATTTCCGTTTGCAGGCCAGACTCGCGCGGCCGTAAGTTGTCAACCTTTACCTCGTCATAATTATTTTAGGAGTAATTAATTAAAGTTAACCATAGACATTAGTACAATAGAGCAGGGTTATTTTCGATCCACAAACAAACAAGTTTAAAGATTATTTTATACTGATAGCCGGTTTTGTGTTCTTGCAGAGAATTTTACAATAGAAATAAAACAGCAACAAAATTCGAAAATTATTAAACATCTTAGTTTTAGCATTAATGTAAACATCCTTGTTTGTATTTACAATATTTCGGCAATGTTCGGGACGCGTTTTCGGTTAGTCCGGAGTTAAAGGTGTAAACCTTCTTCGGGCAAATAGGTTTAAGTTTATTCATTAGATAACAATACCGTTTCCAGTATTGCGTGGGCATAACATCTACAACCATCGTGCGAGTGCGGGGCGTCGCCATTTGTTGTCGATAAATAAGTAAAAAAATCTCAATCAATACACATTATTTTTCCGACTATCGACCATGTATTAAGGTCCTTTATTGCGGCTGATTAGATTAACTTAAACAGCTTTGATATTCTGGATACCTACAACCTACCTACCTATACAAATTACCAAATTAACTAATTGTAGTAATTCATATAAAATAACTTAAATAACATCTGGCTTATTTACATAAATATTTCAAAAATACATCGCACTTTAAACAATCTTAAAATTGGAATTAATATGGTTTGATAAATAAGATGAATGACTAATAAAACATCTTGTTGGGAATGTTCGTGAACACTCACAACATCAAATGGTACTAAATCGTAATTTCATAGTATCATAAAAGCATCTTTATACCCAGTTATGTTTTCTTAACAATTGGACTGTATACCGGTGTAATTCGAAACATGATTCCGCGAGTGATTCCAGTAGTATGGTACTATTTAGAAGGATTCCATAATTTTTAGGATCACTGAACTTATAGTTAAATTATCACTTGTTCTTTTTAAAACTTGTTCATCAACTCGAATTGCAATGTATTACTTAATAAGTATCAATGAGTACGCCCTACGTTAATATTATTTTAGTAGATGCTAACAATCTATAGTTGTTAATTGCATAAAAATAGAAAAAAAAATGTTTAAACCGTTTTTTTTATTACTTTGAAAAATAATTCTGACAGTGACAATATGCAATCCTGTTTCGAATGACACTATCTATACATCCTAATTAAAAGTGATTTAATGTATAGACGCCCCCAATCGCCAGCGAGTGCCAGGCGGCCACCATCATTCTCATAGACACCTGTCCACATCCAAACAGAAGCAATAGATGAAGGCAAACCAAACAAATAGACCAGTACTCCATGAAATTACTCAACTTTCAAAATCAAAACTACATTATTTAATATTCGTCAGTCATTTTACAAAACTCACTGGGCCAACTCGTCCGATCAGAAGTGCCTTCAAGAGTGTTGATTTTTGCATGAAAAATAAATAAGAAATTAATACAAAACGGCCCTCAATAAAATCTGCTACTTACCCAAGGTGGTTACCTGGCCTGCGCAGCCCACGCACATAGTTCACCAATAACGAACAATCAATATACATACACACTTACTACTATACTATAGAAGAATAATTAGTTTGATTCGTAGATATATGTAGCATGGCGCGTTTGGGACTCGCTCTTCGTCAATCTATGAAAAGTGATATAGGCTTTCAGAAGAAAGGTATTACGTAACGTACGTTAAGGATTTGTAGACTGTATTTGTAACTGCTAAGTTTGAAGAAGGGCGAGCCCGATTGCCGCTGATCTCGATGTATTTGTTATATCATGTAGTTGCCGGCCGTCAACCTTGCAACGCGGATACAAACTTTAAGTTCACATCCTCAGTTAACAAGACACAAACTTAATGAACTAATTTCGCTTCTTGAAATAGATAATAAACGATAGATAGTTGTACAGAAATGTATAGCCACTTGTACATAATTACGTTAGTTTTAATACAGATGATGATTAACGAGTAAACTATCTTAGCGCTAACCGTATTTAATTAAGGCAAAAAAGAAACAAACAGGAATATTCATAATTATTTGCAGAATTGTACAAAACTTACGCCATCTTTTGTTGGAAGTCTAAAACCCGCGCTGGGCGGACGGTCGGCCCTAGCTAAGCAAGTGTAAGCATTTTTAATTTAGTAATTACACGTTTGTTATCGTTTAATTTGTAACCATTTGAACTATTACGATAAATATAAGAGTACCTCAGTTTAGGATGGACCAGGCGTCGACTGGTGTGCTTAGAATAGAGTTGAGGTTAGGTGAGATGTGAGAGATATGGAGTTTAAAGACATCGACACATAGAATAAAATGTACCCGCAGCCTCCCCCTTCCTTTATGAATGACCGGTTTTTAGTTCTAAATTGTTCCTCCGCGGCCGCAAGAATGTACTTGTGGCAACGACCATCACAGCCAACCCTCCACAGCCATAGCCCGGATTAGTTTTCTAAGATTCGCGTCAGTCTGATGGTATGTACGCAGTCGCCGCAAGGCTTATTCGGGATCGAGTATCGTTCACGTTACGTTTACGTGTTTTGTTACTGTTATTTGTTTCATCCGTACTAAGTGAGGGTGTTTAGAGTTAGAGTTTCAAAACTTTTCTCCAATATTGTCTCCACACGGTAGGTAAAAACCATGAATTGACTAATGGAATTGATTAAGTTTACACATAAGATATGGTGTTAGAAGTCAAATATGCATCCGTGATAGTAAGAATATTGACTATATTACTAGTAGAAATTCAACAACAGTTATGAGGGCTCCTTAACTCTAGACACCATATACTTGTCAAGTAATTGTATTCCTTGTATAGTAAGTAATGGATTCGTTATTCCAATCTCTCCATAGTTTTTCTTCATATCTAATAGAAGTGTTAATGCAGGCTATAAAACACATATTACAATAGAAATGTATTGATTTCACATCAACAGTATTATACCGACATGCCGTAATTTGCAGATACTTGGAGCCGTGAAATATTTTGAAATATATTTTCTGGTAATATTAATAAAAATTCCACATTATTATGTAAACTTCTATCTTTATTAATATTTATTTGTAACACATCGACCAACATACTGCAGAGATTTTGAATTAAAACTCAAATCAATGATAATGTTTTACAAGCAAAGCACTTGTACTGCTGATTAGCGTTGGTCGAAGATTTTTTTAAGTATTTCTTTTCCGAATTTTTTACTTGAGTGATTCACTGTGCAAAAGACGCTACGAGACCACAATGGATATGAACGAGCAGATTTTAAATTTATTCGATGTTCGATTATTTATAAGTTATTGGATGATAATAATTTCTCTAAATTTTAAAAATTTCAAGTTTGAAACATCGAAATATTAGTCCACAGTGATGATGGGGGCTATCCCACAGAAAAAGTACAAAATTCGGTGTTGACTTTAAAATTCTTGTTGTATCTAAAATATGTATCGTAGATTTATTAAAAATGCCCGTTTTGGTAACATCAATTCGTATCGTTTACGTATTTTATAACTAGAAAATAGTTTATTTGTTTTCTATAAATTATATGTATTGGGAAAATTAATTGTCATTTTCTTCTATTTTTGAATCCGTCTATGAAATGTTTGGATTATCAATGTGAAATCAAATATTATATTTATTTTCAAAATTATTATAAAAATAAAAACAATATATAGAAATGTATTCGGTTTCACGTTTTGGGTATTATGGTTCCTAAATTTTCGAAAATGTAATAGACTCTATTGTACGTAGCATTTCTTTTTTGAAAATTAGAAAAAGCATTTAGATATACCAAATAGTTGTATCAAGTTTTCTATACGTGAAGAAAAGTTCAATAAGGGAAATGCTGAAAATTAGGTAGTTTATAAAATAAGTATCATTCTTATTATACACATTATATATCTGATAAAAAAACATTGACGAAAATGAGCACGGATATACTATTAGGTCTTGAAGCAAAATACTGCCGATGCTTATCAATAAAATTTAAGTAAGATAAGCTGGATAAGATGAACGCTCAAACTTGTGAACGAAATCATGGAGCCAAGCAATCACTGACAGGGCCCAAATATACCATAATTATCAAAGAAACAAATCTTAATTAATTAAAGATGAATTGCTAACGATATTTAACATTATTGATTTTACTACTATAAACAAATTTATCTCTTGTTACCACGGACTCAAGATAATTTTCTGTCAGTGACTGCCGGACCCGTAGTGAATCACGAGTAAATACATCAGAGATTGCATTATATAACAAGCGTTCGTAATTTTGTATTCAAAAGAAACCAGTAGTGAGTTCATAAAATAATATTTACAATATCCATGTGGTCTTCATTCGTAACAGCGATACACGTTCATTTAAATAATATTCTCGTGTGTTTTGTAAGTAGCGATGTGTTTACTTTAATATATTTTTTGTCAGCCGCAGAACAGATCTGTGGCAACGTTTCGTATGATATATTTGTAAACTACAGCGAGCGGACTCGGGCACCAGTGATAAAATTAGATACAAAATTTAAAAAACGAAATTATTTAAGTGGGTGTAATGCCATCTCTTGTCCAATAAACGCTTATATTGAGAAGGTTCAAATAAAGAGCACTTCGGACAAGAGATGGCGCAACACAAAATATGAAATTTGACTAGTGTTTAGGCATCGTTTCGGTATCCTCGCATTTTGGCTAAGTGATAAGGGCCCGCGTCCGCTTGTTTTGATATATTTAGTACAAATTTCATGATGTTAAGGTTACGAGGCTCAAAGCTTTTCTTTTGCGGCGGCCGCATCGGCGCCCCCTTCATCGAGCCCCACATATGAGTCGTGTAAAAAATTTTATTCAAAAAGAGTATTTTTGTATTGAATATTTCTAAAGTTGGTGTAAAAGTCAAAATTTCATAAATTATAGCGTTGACAAAAATGGGACATTAGGTAATTTTAGAATGTCATGCGTTTTTTGTATTTAATTTTAAGTATAGCGTCGGATAATAAACGTTTAGGAGCATTAAACCACGTGTATATAAAAGGTTGTTGGCGCGACAAGGGGGCGGCGACGTAGACCGCACATTATATAGGTAAAAAAATATTATAAATAACTCAAAGATGTTTATATGGTTCTGGATGTAGAAAAGATAAATTTAAAAGCGATGAAAGGTGAAAAATGATTAAAAATTTGTAAACGATTCCTCGGTATTTGTCTTAGGATGGCTACTAGCGGGTCACTATTGTAATCTGTGGGCCTCAGACAAATTATACTTACACGAAAACTAACCTAACCTAACGCATTAATTATTACGATACTTAATACTACAACAATACTTATACATTAATATTATATCACATTGTCATAATGCTTATAATTTTCGAGCGTGTGTCTTTGTCCGTGAATGTTTAGGAACTAACCACTGTTTGGTGTATTAGGCATAAAGTGAAATTATTGTGGAACAAAAATCTTGTTTCGAAGATGGCACTCTGCCGTCGAGGCAGGAGTGGCGACATAAATTCATAAATTGTTAAAAAATATTGGCGATTCTAAAAATTGTTCAAAATTATCAAAATTAACCGATTGAATATTTGAAATACGGTGAAACAAATCGTATCTCTAACAGAAATGTCATCATGGAAACTTGTTGATGTCAGTGAGGGATGTTTCTTCGTGAATATAACGAGTAATAAAGCTAAGCTTTTATTTGAATTGTTGTCTTTTATTTTATTGCACCCGTATTATGTCCCTGCTCCATCTAGAATAGTGTTTTTCAACCAGTGGGTCGCGACCTCTAGGGGGGGGGGGGGGGGGGGAGGTCGCAGAGCTCTGCTCGGGGGGTCGCCGGCAAAAGGCCTAAGGCTATTATTAAATTTATACCTCGTACAAGTACTTTCTACGCTCAGTAGCTTTTTGTAGATGGTAATGGTGACTTATGTCAATATTTAACTTCATCAACAATTAATAACAATATCGCATCACAAATAACGCATTAAACCCATCGCCACATTTGCGTGAGCGGTCAATAAAACTAACACCCCAAATGTAGCAGTAACATAGCAGAAATGATTATGAGGCCGAAACGAGAACATCGATGTTAGGAGGTCCCCAAAAGTCGCTCAGCGAGCTATGAAGCGATTGGGTGTTTCTTCTAAGTCGATATAAGACAGTTCATTTCTGCCTTTCAATTCGCATTTTTTTTTTTTTTTTTTTTTTATACAGGGGATATCCGTTTGAGGATCGTAGGCCGCGCGAGGGGGAAAGGTCGCGGCCCGTATGTGGGATTCGCCAGGTCGGGGTGGCACTAGCGCCCCACGATGGGATGTGGAGAGCTATTGCCACGCCACGGTTAGGGATACCCACTAAAACCCCTGTCCGATCCCGAGCGTCCTTTGTCCGGGCTGTGGGCTCGCTCGCGCATTCACCACCAGCCCGGACGGACGGCGGCCGGCCCCTTTGCGGGCTGGCCTCACCATTTGGTAGCCGGAGATCTGGGTCTCTCCGGCTCCTCTACCTCACCGTTTGAGGTGAGAGGGGGGCGCGCGGATCGGCGCACGTCCCTCCTCTCCGGCCTTAATGTGCGGGCGGATCCGGTTTCCCCGCCGGTCGCCCGCACGGCCGTAGCCTACGGCGGCTGGAGATCGTTGTAGACGGTTCTCCGATGCCGCCGCCGGCTCTGGCGGGAGGGGAGCGTGGTGGTCTGCTCCCTATCCCGCTCCGCCGCCTCCTTCGCGGACATGACGGTCTCGCAGAAGGAGGCGGCTGCGTCCCACGCGTCGGCGCTCCCAACCATGGCCCTCACCACGGCCGGGAGGGACAAATCCGCCCCGATGGCCGCGACGAGATCTCGGCGCTGCTCGGCCCAGGCTGGACATACCTGGAGGGTGTGCAGCGCCGTGTCTTCGTCGCCGCCGACGCAGTGGTGGCACCCTGATGATTGTTCGCGCCTTATTTGACACAGGTACCTCCCGAAGCATCCGTGCCCCGAGAGGACCTGCGTCAGGCGGAACGTTAGGGTGCCGTGACGCCTCTGCAGCCATTCTGGCATAATCGGCCTCACCGCTCGGATGACGGCGAGGCCGGCGCTGGAGTTTTGTAGGCGGTCCGCCCACTCTGCCACCTGGACCTGGCGCAACTCGTCCCTGCGCCCCTCGATCTCACGGGGCGCAGGTCGGCCCATACTGGCCTCCTTCTCCTTACGCCAAACGTACAAGGAGGCCAGCACCCTGGCCTCCAGGTCCCACGGCAGAGTGCCGGCTAGTAGGGAGGCCGCTTCGAAGGATATCGTGCGATACCCACGGACGGCCCTGACGGCCAGCATACGCTGAGTCTGTCGCAGAGTTGCGACGTTGCGAGCCGCCAGGGCGCCCGCCCACACCGGGGCCCCGTACAGGGCCATAGAACGCACGACTCCCTCGAAGAGTTTTCGGCACGTCACATTTGGACCCCCGACGTTAGGTAGCAGGCGCGACAGTGCGCCCGCCGCCCTCTTGAGTCTGGGGGCCATCTGCTGAAAGTGTGCCGAAAAGTCCCATCGGCTGTCCAGAACCAATCCCAGGTATTTCATACTGGGCTGGACGCCGATGCGGACGCCTCTCACTGTGATGCCAGATCCCGCCGGTGGCTTTCTCCGAGGCCCGTGAAAGACCACGGCCTCGGATTTGTGTAGGGCCACCTCGAGACCCAGCCGCCGGATTCGATGGACCACCTGAGCTACCCCAGCTGTTGCCAGAATGGCTGCCTCGGGGTACGTCCTCCCCCGCGCGACGACCAACGTGTCGTCGGCGTAGCATGTAATGCTCACGCCGCGGAGGAGGACGCCCCGCAATGCCCAGTCGTAGCCGATGTTCCACAGGGTCGGCCCCAGTACCGATCCCTGTGGAACACCGCACGACATCTCTTGGCGTCCCCAGCCGTTTTGACCCGGGAAGATGACGGCCCGGTCGCTGAGATACGCCCCGACTATGCGGCGGAGGTAGGTCGGCACCCCGTGATATTTGAGGGCCTCCCTAATGCAGCTCCAGGGCATGCTGTTGAAAGCATTGGCGATGTCAAGAGACACCGCCATTAGCACTTCACCGCTGGAGACTGCTTCCTCCGCCTGGCTCTTCACCCGCATGATTGCGTCAATTGTTGAGCGCCCCTTACGGAAACCGAACTGGACATCGGCCACGTCCGGCCCCTCCATTGACAGGTGCTGGACGAGGCGGTTTGCGATGACTCTCTCGAAGAGCTTGCCCACCTCGTCCAGCAGGACGATGGGCCGGTACGCGGACGGCGATTCCGCGGGGCGCCCCTCCTTTTTGAGCAGGACCAGTTTCCCGGTCTTCCACTGCCGGGGGAACCGGCCCTGCTCTAGACACGCGGTGAAGAGCCCTAATAGTCGGGGCTCCAGGGCGTCGTGGGACAGGACCCACGCACGCCCTGGGAGGCCATCTGGGCCAGGGGCGGTGTTTTTGGCTCGCAGCCTTAGAACCGCCGCCCCCAGCTCTTCCCGGGACACGCCGAGCACGTTGCTGCTGCTGACATCCGCGCTGGGCTCCCAGTTGGGCGGAACCATAGCGGGCGGCTTGTGCTCGTCTCTCGAGGGGAACAGGACGCGGATGATTTCCGCGACCTGCTCCGGGGGGAGACTCTCAGTGAGCGGGGGGGCCCACGGGCGGAGCTTTTTTCGCACCATCCTGTAGGGCCGCCCCCACGGGTCTTGGTCTAGGCTCGCCAAGAGCTCCCCCCACGCTGCAGACTTGGCGGTCTTTATCGCCGTCTGCAGCGTCTTTTTCGCTGTGCGATAGTCCTCGTAGAGACGAGCTTCATCCTCGACGAAGGTCGCGTCGCGGCGGTGCCTCTTTTTATGCCGGACGTACTGGCGCCGCGCCGTGGAGCAATTTTGGCGCAGCTGAGCGATTTCGTCGCTCCACCAGTACGCCTGGCCCTTGGGTCGGTGACGACCCACCCTAGGCATTGCCGCGTCGCAGACCTCGGTCATTGCCGCCCGCAGGCGTTCCGCCTCTTCGTCGATGTCGACGTCGAGGGCGTTACCAGGGGCAACGGTGGTGTTTTGCGAGCCCCACTGGCATACCAGTAGGGCCTCCTGGAACGCCTCTCGGTCCAACTTTTTTATTGCCTAGCGCGGACTGTTCCCAACCAGGGCCGTTTGGGCTGGAGGGTTGGAGGTCTGGGTGGAGACGTCGAACCGTATGTAGCGATGGTCCGACAACGTCTCCACTCCCTCCAGGACCCTCCAGCCTCGGACTCGACCCGCGACGGCAGGGCTCGCGAACGATATGTCCACGATGGATCCGCCCTGCCGTCGTACACACGTGAGTGTATTGCCCCGGTTGAGAATCAGCAGGCCCGTTTCAAGGGCCCACTCCTCCAGCGCCTCGCCCCGGGCGTCAGTGACTCGGGAACCCCACGCCGGTGATTTCGCGTTGAAGTCCCCGAGCACCAGAATGGGGCGAGGGAGGATTCGTGCAGCGAACGTGCCCAGCTCGGCTAGGAATGCCTCGAATTCGGCGAGTGCGCGGTTGGGGGAAAAGTATATGCCCATCACCACGCACTCGCCGATGGTGGCCGCGACGTAACCCATCCCCCGCGTGATGTTTGTGAGGGACGGGGAGCCTGCGGCGACTCTGCTCGTTAGGGCCACCAAGCCGCTCAGGTCGCCCACCCAATCGTCGCGGTCGGGGACCCGATACGGCTCGGCGACCACAGCCACATGAATGTTCCACTGCGCCAGGACCTGGAACAGGAGATCCTGGGCCCCAGCGCAGTGGTTTAGATTTGTCTGGAGGAGACGAATGATGGCCATTAATTGTGAGTTTCATTCGTTTCCTCCATTATTTGTGGCTGCGAGGGGGCATCCTTTTTTGCCCCTATCGTCTGCCCCTTCTTTTTCTGGGTGGTGGTGGTGCATGCTTTGCCGCCCAGTTGGTGGTTGCCGTTTTTACCGGCGGCCTCGCATCGCACGCATCGCGGTCGTGCGGTGCAATCGGCGGCCCTGTGACCTTGTTGTCCACATCGGAAACACAGGTTACTCCGGTCGACCTCGGCTTTGCAGGTTGATGCGACGTGGCCATCCCCGAAACAACGGTAGCATCTTCTTGCTGACTCAGGGAGGACCTTGACGTGAGCCGAGGTCGCCTTTCAATTCGCATGACTCATCATCAATCATCCAATGACATTGAATACCGACGACGTAATTTCAAAGGTCTTACTCTCAACATTTTCCTTGTTTTTTTTAATATGGATATAAAATAAATGGATTATTTTTCTGTTATATAGACTTTTTTATTGTAGTTTTAAACGAATGTTTGTTCTTTCTTTCTACTATATAAAATTTCAATGACTCTTTCAGGCCGATCGGACGAAAACGAACGACGAAAAGAGTTTTGAAAGAGAGTAAGGCTTCTATCCTCTTTCTATCAACCAAACAAATTGAATTTGGTTGAATCCGTCTAATATCAGCATGACATAAGTAAGATAAATGACATAGATCGAAAAATTGTCTGACGTAGACAGCAAGTCGAAGTCCTTCTGACGACCTAACCATGTTTCGAACGCTTATAGTGTATTTGTTTTCCTGAAACTACGCTTACGTTTTGGCGCCTATTCGTTTTGCGCTTGCGCTACGATATTTGTGACTTTTTTTGTGGCACATATCATAAAATATTGTTGACTTCGGCAGCACGATAGTAACGTTCGCCTAAAAGGAGAGGTCACTGGGGGATTTTTTATTTATTCATTAATAAAAATTACCCAACAGTATATCCATAAATTTAAGGTCTAAGAATACATAAAAATGAATCTTAACCAAAACTGGATAGGTACTTTAATCTAGAAAAAGAACAGAAACAAATAGTAAGTTACACTACACTAAAATTATACTTAATATCACCACATTGCATTGCAGTGCACACAAAGGGCCTAAAAATTAATAACCTAGACACAGAAAGGAAAAAACAAGACAACACACATGGCACTAGATAGGATAATATATAAGTATGGCATATGGCCCACACTGCACATGCACTTCCTCACAACACCAGCATGTAACAGATACCTACACTCTACATTAGTATAAGTTTAGTATTAAAATTAGGATAAATTAATTTTAAGTCACTCGTAAGAAACATACACCTCAACACAAATTAATTAGTTTTAATAATAAGCGTGTTAAATTTTAAAAATTGAATCTAGAAATTAAGCTTTAAAAAAGGGTACGGAACTTAAGTTCGTAGTTAAAAAAGAAAAAAAACTACACTAAAATTTATTATTCAATCTATCTAATACCGTGAAACTGAGGGGAAAACTAAACACAACTAAATGATTAAGTCTAAATACAAACATTACCTATAATTCCTTTTGAATCTTACTAATAAGTTTACTAACTACTGATGACTTAAATATTTGTTACGAAGAATTAAATATAAATTCCTACCATGAAAGAATACATAACAACATAGAATTGGAAATAATTTAATAATTCTATTAGCCCCTAAACTAGTTTCTGGTACCCTATGGATAGCACTCTTATAGTAATTGAGGAGAAGAATTAGTCTTAAAAGAAGCAAGGCGTGACACAAAGTATGTTTATTATTGGAATAAATCTTAAATTATAGATACTTAGTTACAATAAAATTTATCCGTGCAAGAACGGAGAAGGAATACAATTTCCTGCGGCCGGGCAGCTTGTCGTAAGAGGCGACAAAACAACCCACACCCAGGTGGTAGGGCATTTGCCCGACTGGATAGCTACCACCCCTGGTCTAAAGTATTTCGCCATACATAAAAGCCTTGAGTTGTGTTCCAGCATTAGTGACCAGGTTCCAGTCTCCCTTAAGAGAGCAGCAGCGCATTTGTAGCACCCTTGGTGCTTGGTTTTTTTTTACATGGGGAAATGCGTTACCGCACCGTCAGCCGCGCGGGGGATCATGCGCGGCCGGTGTGTGGGACTCCCCGACGCCGGTTCAATACGACCGGCTGCCGGTATACCCACTAAAACCCCATGGGAGCCTTCTTTCCGCCTAGCGCCGGGGTCACGGTATGTGCGCGAGCTTAATCCGCGACCCCGCCTCATAAGCAGAGGCTGCCTCTCCTGTGTGCGGGCCGGGGAATGACGTTTCCCCGGCCCTGAGAGGGACGCGCGGCTGCCTCTCGCGCCCTCTCGCGGCATTAGTGCGGGCGGAGGTCTATTTGGATCCCCCAGACCTCGACGCCCGCTGCCGCCGGGAGGGGGAGGCTGCGAAGGATTACTCCTGCGCCATCACCCCTCCCTCTCCTTTCACCCCTCCGCCGCCTCGCGCTCTCAGCAGCGTCAGCGGCGGGGGGGGGCTTCGCGATAGGGGGAGGGGGAGGCTGCGAAGATTGCTCCTGCGCCAACACCCCTCCCCCTCTCCTTCCTCCCCTTTTCCCCGCCGCCTCGCGCACACAGCAGCGTCGGCGGACGGAGCGGGGGAGGGTAGGTCGCCGGTCAGGCGGGCGGTGTTGGGGTGGACATCACCACCGCCGTCCTCGACGGCCAGCGGAGAAAATCTCGACGCTGGCGGTCGCAACGGAAGGGATGGGTGTTTGGGGAGGAGGTTTGGGAAGTAGGGGAAGGCATTAGGATTTGGAGGCGGAAAGGTGGGACACCACTGTCACGGAGTGAAGGGGGGAATGTGACAGTGGCCGCTCGGGGCCCCGGGGACGCATCCCCTTGTACCGCTACCTGGACGGGGGGGGGGAGTCCAGGGCGGCACCCCCTGGGGAGACCCTTGGTGTTATTACAAATGTCCATAGGCGATGGTAACCGCTTTCCATCAAGTGGACCGTCTGCATGTCTGCTGAACTCCTGCTATAAATAAATAAAAATAAAATAGCGTGCGGTCAAATGACCGGCATAATCTAAACATAAGCAAGATACTATGACAAACCATATTTAGAGAAGAGTATATTCCTCGCTTACATCAAGTACGTTACACGTAATAAGATAATCAAGTTCTATTGAAAAGCCAATTGCTTATGACTGAAGAACGGCGGAGACTCAAAAAACGCCGTTAACAGCGTTTATTGATGAATTAATTACTCGTACCAAGATAGGGGAATGGCAATTATTCAATTGCTTGGAAAGCACTTCGATATGTATTAGCAATAGGGAAAGTTACTTTAGATGCTGTCATTCGAACCTAATTTGGAAGTTGCGGTTTTTCCTGCGTAATATCCCAAACAGTTACATACCTATTCGTAAAATGATTAGACGGTAACCGTCAACCACTGACCATAAGGAAGTTTTTAATACAATTCGACGTAAACTCTATTGAACCATTCTGACTAATTACTTACATGGACTTTCATTATGCTGCTGTTCCATCTGCGTTAATATTAGTGACTTATTTATAGCGCTAAAAATAACGCGTTAACGATTAACAACATTACTGTCACTACTACTATCGTATCTCAAATAGCGCCTTAAAACCTTTGCTCTATTAATGCGTTAGTTAAAGCATTATGACGCAGATGTAGCAAAAGAATTATTGACGTTTAGCATTCATATAGACAATCCCATACTAGGAGGCAGTTAAAAATAGGCTTCGGAGAGGCTGCGTCTCTCTGCGTATTGCTACTGTCGTCTGTATAACGGGAAGTGTTCCGAGGAATAAGCTTTGGTGGATGTGTGGAGTCACGCGAAAGGATCGCTTCAGGAACTGCCGCAGCGGCAGCCTTCACGTCTATGACATAGCAGACAAACTGTAGAAGAGTCGTTTACGCTGGTACACGTTTTACATGAACCAGCTAGTGGGTAACAAACAAAGTGGGGAGCCATGCCGCTTCCGCCAGGTCCCCGATCAAAGGGGTAGGTCAAGAAATGCTGGCTTGATGTTGTAAGGTATGACATGCATACCAACAGTCTCAACACAAGGGATGCCGAAGATCGCGCGAAGTGAAGAAGAAAAAGTAGGAAAACCTACCCTGGGCGTCGAAGTGATCGCTCCGAACGCAACCGGGATTTAACACTCGGATGATGATGATGATGATGTTCCGAGGAATTATTTTAAGATGTCAAAGCCTCATTTTTACAACCGCACTTTCCATCATCAACAGAATGCTCACCTGCATTTCCACGATCTTCCTCGTTGAACTACGCCTACGCAACTTAACTTTAGAACGTTCGTTTCGCGTACATTAGTGATCTGGAAGGAACCTCCCGCCGAAGTTTTCCCACTGCCCTATGACATAGAGTGCTTATGAAGGGCGATATAAAATTTCTTTGAGGCCTACATCGCGTTGGCAAAACGTGCTATTGCAGACGTCCATAGGCGACGGTAGCCACTTTCCATCAAGTGAGTGGTCGCCAGTTTGTCTGCCACAGGCAATAGAAAAGATTGCACCTTATTTTTCACCCATAGATTTTTTTGTTTAGGTTTATGGCTTGGCATCTAGGCCTTTAAGCCAGATCTCAGTTTACAATATGGTTTCTACATTTTCGTAAGCTTTTGTGTAGCACACTGAACTGTGTAGGTTAACAGCTGGTGCCATTCAACAGAGTTCTTGTGACAACTCAAAAGGCCACATTTGACTATACATTTCACATTACTCACAAAACACATAATTATACTCAAAAACTATCAATATCCTACAAGTACAAGTACACTTTAGAGTAATTTTATACATTTGTAGAAAATAAAACTGCACAGCACAACGTCTCCTTTCAGTTTCCGCCAAAAACTCCCCCAAAGAGACTTGGTGAAACTAGCTACAGAGTCCTAAAAAGGGGGGGGAAATCAATTAGATTGTTTAATGGAACCTTATTCGCTTGTAGGTAAGTGCTTCAGTTTTTCATGTTTACGCAACGGTTTCTTTCACTATATAATGGATGGCGCTTTACCTGTGTTACTGCGCCATCTAGTGCAAAGTTATAAAAGAATAAACGAAGCTATATGGAACGTTAGCTTACTATAACAGGCGGTGATTGTAAAGATGGCGTTGTTAGCAATAGAAATGGAACAATACTTCAAGATCACAGAACTGAACGCTATAATTATAGGTTTATATCACCAAACTGTGCAGTTATTTTAGGTAAAAGAGAATAGTGTGTAATGACAACACTATGTCTGCCTTGATCTTCCATTTCATACATTAGAGGTCATTAGTAGACGAATGATTTAATACCTAATTTTCACTTAATATACGTAATGTTCGAACAGGCTACACATCGATGCGATTCAAGAAAATGTTACTAGATGGCAGAAAAGAGGCGGGGACTTTTGGAGAAATGTAATAATATTTAGCATAATATATATATATATATATATATATATATATATATATATATATATATATATATATATATATATATATATATATATATATATATATCTTTCTATTACAAAATAGAATACATCACCCCTAAATCCTATCTGGAACGTGAAATATCTTAAAAATAACAACAACAAACAAGATAAGTTATCCTTTTTACCATAAGCGATTTATATGAAAGAATTTCAACAATTCATAATAATAAACACTTACAACACACTTTTAATTCATTCAAAATAATTAAACCCACTGCAATTATAAAAAATAACAACATAATAAACATAAATCTTAAAATCACTCTCATCTTTATACAATCTATACTCCTTTATATATTTTGTAGATATGTATTTGTATTGTATGTATATTAAGTATATATCTATGTAATATATAAAATTTCTTCATATATGTATATATATCATATATGTATTTATTATTAAAATGTAAGTAGTTCGTACTATATGTTACGTATACCACCATCGCCATTATCATCTCAATTCATTCCTGGGGTTGTCTGGAAAAGATAGCTTTTTAGCGATAAGACCGCCTTTTGTACATAACTAGATATAATTTTAGTCTTTAAGTTCATGTTTGTATTGGTGTACAATAAAGTGTTATCTATCTATCTATCCTTTAAATTTAAATAGTTACATTTTCATCTAAGATTAGCTTTTGCCAATAGCATAGCTTGCGTTCCACTCGACCTCCAGGTGCTTTTACTGGGCCCAGAGACAGTGCGCTAATGCATTGCCCAGCATTATAAAAAAGAGATATGTATGTCAGGATAAAAAAAAACCTGAATGGATTGAAGAAATCTAAATTAATGCATGCGAAGCCAAAAGATAAAAGAATAAAAACACTTACCTTTTATCTCTAACTAATTTTGCATTGCATCTGCCATAAAGATGGCTACTGCAATGCAAAATATTGTTTAATTCACGGCCGGTTCTTATATTTTACTATTTAAATTTACTTGTATTACCATTCATTGAATTTTCACAATACTTGTAGCTATTAATTAAGCTTATGTAAAATATTAATTGATTGTAAGTCAATTGAAAGGCTGACAAGATACAAGAATGGGCCATCAGTGCAGGTGGTCTTCATAGGTAGCGATCAATATGAAATGAAACTGTCACTACATTTCTTAATGACAAATTATTTAGTAGTTATTTATCTTAAATTTTATTTAAAATAAAGTTTACTAGTTTATTACAAGTTCAAGGCACACAATCCATGAAGGTTTTCTCATCAAACAGCCCATATCATTTATCAAGGCAAGTTGCGTAGTGCTGCAGGTTCTGAAAAACAAATGGTAGATTTTATAATTTAAGCAATCATAGAAAACAAAAAAGATCACGATATTTTGGTGTCTATACTGTTCAGTTTACAACCACACAAATCCCTTAAATGTTAGCCCATTAAATATTACTACATTATTATATATTCATGCATGTATCAGTTCAGTTCACAAATGCACTTGGCATGCACTAACATCTATAAATTCAATTAATGATATATTTATCAGACATTTTATCTGTGCAGGGAAATAGAAAGAATACTATTGCTTGTGGTTGGGCGGCCTGTCGTAAAAGGCGACTAAACGACCCACAGCCAGGTGGTAGGGCATGTGCCCGTCTGGATGGCTCCCACCCCTGGTCTAAAGTATGTGACCATAACAAGTTTGAGTTGTGTTCCCGCATCAGTGGCCAAGTTCCAGTTTCCCCGTTGAGGCCAGCAGTACATTGGCAACACTTCTGATATTGCTAATGTCCATAGGTGACGGTAACCACTGTCCATGACAGTTGGGCCATCAGCCTATGTGCTGTCCTTCAGAAATAACAAATAGAGACTACAACAGTAGAGCTATACTATACTTATCCTGCTATCCGTTCAATTGCCTTATCATTAGTAAAAATTTCATATTACTTCAATGAAGTTGGTCAAATTTTAGATAGATAGATAACACTTTATTGTACATCATTACAGAATATACAGAAGAACTTATAGCCTAAAAATATTCTAAATGTGCACAATGGGCGGTCTTATCCCTAAGAAGCGATCTCTTCCAGAAAACCCATGTCAGGAATAAAATATTGGTTTTAATCAGTGATAAAGTAAATGAATGTGCACCATATAGAAATCTAGCATACATCCACTTATAAAGTAGATTTATTGTTAACTAAAGCTTTCCCCGCAGCTATGCCAAGGGTCAAAGCCTTTAGAATCACTCTATTTTACTAATAAAAAACTTAATTAGATTTTTATAAACTTATTTATTTATATTATATAATAACCCTATAGTGAAAAATTATCTAACCAATTGTGAAAATTACTCAAAATCCCATTGAGTAGTTTAGGAGGAGTTAGGGGATATACAAAATGATATGGAAAGCGACTTTGTTTTTTACTATATTAAGATAACTTTCAAAAAATTCTTTATTAGTGTAATTTTTTTATAGTATTTCATTTATATTAGGAAACCAATAATTAAGAATGTAAATATCAAAAGTACTTTTAGACCTCAAGTCTGAATTTTAGCCCTGGCTAGGAAGCATGTACTATATAGTTGTCTTTCTGAGCACATGTGTTTATTGTTACAATTACCATATACCAATGGTAAAGGAAAACATAATTATGAAACATGTATATTGAGCTATCTCAATATACATGTTTCATAATTATGGCTATCCAATATGTAAAACCTACTTTAGACAGGAGAGGTGATATATTGTTCATTCCCCTCAAAATAAGGAGGCTCGAGCCCAATAGAGGGATGTTTATAGACTAATAATCTTTCTGTAAAGTATACCAAAAATATAGTAAGTAAGTACCTTCATTAATCTACATATTTATAAACATATTTGAAACTCAAATCAACTTGATTCTGTTGTTTTGTTTTGAAGCTCTGATATTCCAAACAACATCAGTTTTATATGAGCCTTTGTTTTGGCAGCTTTATCACGTAGTTCTTCTCCTTTTTTCTCATACGCTTTTATTCTTAAATCCAAATATTTCATTGCTTCTTCTACAGTGAACTCTACATAATGATTTAAACCTATATTTAATAACAACACTTCAGTATTAGTTACCGCTGCCTCCATAAAGAAATTACAACCTAAATTCACTTGTGTTTTAAATCCATTTGGGTGCAATTTCTTATCTGTAATAACTTTTAAGGTATGTCTTTGTTGAACTAAATCAGAAATTTCAGTGTTTATTTCTTGTAAACGTACTTCTACACGTTTCAAATCTTCTTTTAATACGTTGTTGATAAAATTATCATATTTTAGAATAGTTTCGTTTACATTTATAGTCGACATTTTGCAACAAGTATTGTAAACATAATCTTAAATTTGCTTATGTACTCAAGCTACCTTATTAAATAGGTTTAATTAAACTAAAATTTATACAATAACATGTGTTATTTAAAATAGAATAATTACAGTGAGGAGAACACTGTAATACTTGATAAAGAAAGCTAATTTGAAATGAAATTTCACACATAAATATTATGACTGCACTTGCAGCAACATTGAAAATGCTGTAAATCAGTGTCATAACAGTCAGTACAATTATTTTTTCTTAGAGATTTGTTTGCGTTCTATTAGTAGGTACGTATTGCAGTAGATGTCACTGTTCTCAAATTGAATACCAAATTAAAGAAAATAATATTTTCCGTTATACGCAGTTGTTTTAATACTTGTTTAAGAAATATTTGATATTTTTTTATGTTTTTGCAAGCCATATCAGCTAATAAATATATTTTAAAGTATGTAAGTTCTATTCCTCACATTTTTCAAATTATAAAGCTCTTTTTAACTTTAATTACTGGATTTTTGATGAATTGTCGATTTACAAAAACTTATTTCAAAGATGTCAATTATGTCAAAGCCAAAACGTCATTATTTTTCGACAACTTTGTTTGATTCCTGGACTCCGAAGACTTCGCTTATCACGTTTACTAGTGTTCTGTGATCACGTTGGACTTACGCATGTACCCTGAACACCGATTTGCCTAACTATTTGTTCTCTGGTGACTTGGATTATGACTTCTTCTGAAAGAGGTTATTGTGTGCCCAGATGCGGTAAAACTTGTAAGGAAATCATTCTAACGGCACCAGATTAGATGTGGATACAAATGATGTTATGAAAATGTATGGCTTTGAATATTTTAATAAAAGGAAACATAATAAATCACGCTACCTCTAAATTGTTGTTTTATTTACTAACAAATAAACAGTTTTTGAAAGGGCTTTTGGGAATTGCAGGAGTAAAATTTTTACTCCCGCAATTTCCAAAAGTCTAATATAATAATCAAAATAATACTACACGCCCTGGACGGTTTTTGCCGTTGTATTGCATCGCATACCGATAGAGTGCGTTGGTATATATATTATGACTGTTGACTCTATACCAGTATATATAAAGTACTCTGTGCTGTAAATAGTATTGTAATAAGTCAAAGTCAACTATTACTGTCACGTGTCAAGTCAGTTTCAACTTTGCTTGATTTATGAATCTAATCAATTCATAAATCAAAATAATTGCATAATTTAATCGATATTATATATTATATTATATTATTTCTAAATAAAACAGCACTGTATGTCAAGCATCAGCTCCCAACTTCCTGTCAAGAACGTAATTCCTAGGTGAACTTTTTAAAAAAAACTCGGCAAAATAATATTTAATATTTCTACCACTTTTTGTTGAAATATTTAGAATTAAAATCATATTTTCATTTTTTTTTACTCTTAGTTTACTGTAAAAGCATGTTCAATAGCTGTCATGAGTATTTTTTTCACTGGCTATAATTGAGCGACACCTAGTACTTATATAAACAACTACGTTCTTCTCTATGTTGCCACCCATAAATTTAAGTATTCTCATAGATGGCTCTTACTCATTAAAAGCCGGTCCCTTTATCTCACCGACCATTCATTAGCGTTACTATCGGTTGTTTGAATAATATCAACCGATGGTCGTTGAATAAGAGAATGAAAATAATACATTATAGGAACCGACCATAAATGCCGAGTCCTATATTTATCTACCGAGCGTTCATATGCATTACAGTCTCAAAATTCAAGCGATAGTAGCGAGTGAGATATAATCTGCCATTAAAGCATACCTACGTAATGAGTTTTGACTTTAATTTATTTATCCTTTTATAGCTATCTTTTATATATATTATAATAATAATTCTTATGTGCATATGTGACTGAACTCCTTCTAAACGGCTGGACCGATTTTGATGAATTTTTGTGTGTTCAGATAGATTCGAGAATGGTTTAGATTCATAATTGGACCCGGTAGGTGGCACTGCATTGCTCATTAGTTCTAAATTTGATTTCTTCAGGGCAGGACAACGTCTACCGGGACAAATAGTTACTTCACTATAATAGAACGGTGTGTTTGTTTGTCTATGACAGAAATGCTGAAAATTGAACTGCTGATGTTTCGCCTCCATATTGTTAGATTCGGATCGAGTGAGTCTGAGAGGCTGAAGTATAGTATAGACAATTAAATGTGATTTTCGAGTCACTACTCCCTTGTTGCTTTGGTTGGGGTGTAGGTTTTATGGGACCAGCTTTCACCTGGTGCCTTAATAACTTGAATTATTCATAATTATTGGACATTGGCTACGTAAGCACATAAATAGCGAAAAGCATTTTTTTTACACGAAACTGGTGTTAAAGCGGTTTAAGAACCTTTTTATGGATTATTATTGTAACTATTTGGGTTGTAAGGAAAACAACATGCAAAACGACCATCAAAATCGTTTATTTGACATGAAATAGTTTAAATATCACTTTCACATTCGAATGAATTCAGCAAACATTTTTTAGGCTAGAAAATGTTGATTTACAATTACTATAAATTTACGGCCTATTACAAAAACACCTTATAACTTTATACAGTCAAGATACGGATGATCCTTCAAATTATAATGTACAATAAATGGATGAAATTAAATATAGATGTCACTTTATTCATAATTTTCTAACCCAAAATCACCATTTTCATAATTACATGAACATTTCTCTTACAACTAAATTAAATGAATTGTTAATTTATTTTTATTTACTAAACTACTGTGATGGACTGTAGACTTAACAATAAAAATGTGCCGTTACTGACTCCTAATATTACCTACATTGATAATTCTTCTTGTTAAATACAGAGGGCTTTGTTGACGGTCCACTCGGGCTATATGATTTCTGTTGAGATACGACAGTTGAGATAAATATGATAAAGCTAATAACTTATTCACATTTCCTAATACAGCGAGCTTTAGTGCCTGGTTTGCATTAACACTATATTGACACCGAGTGATTTTGCAAACGTGACTGATCGACGAATGTGACCAGCATGAAATTACAAATCCCGTTAGCAATTCTAATAAAATCTGCTCAATGTTCTTATAAACGCGTTGACACAGTTTTAGTTCATCCACGTTCGTATTGTCTGTAAAAGTTATTTAAATCTAATGGTGATTTCCTTTGCGTAACTATAAGTTTCTAAAGATTTGGGTACCAGTGAATCGAGATTGAAGACTCAAAATTTTCGGTAACCTAACCTCTTTGATTTTGAAAGCTATCGGTTCAGAAACATATAGAACAGGTAGACCGTCAACAATATGCTTATTTTAGGAAGGTTGTGACAAAAGCACCGAAATATATGGACGATAGGATAGGTTTGTCCTTTTTATCAATTAAACGAAGAACGTATAGGCATTATAACTTTGGCTTCTTTTTTAAATCTAGTTTTTGACTTAATGGACTCAAAGAACTGGACAGATTATTTTTTTTAATATCACAACATAAATGTGATGTCTCTAATAGATGGGCGGAAACGTCAAATAGCTACAACAATATTCATAAATAAGTAATAATATTTAAAATCTTATTTTATAATTTTACAAGATCTTATAAGTTACTAGGATCCATTCACAATGTACAACTAATTATAATTATGTTATATTGTAAGAATATGAACCGACCATAACTCTTATAGCGCTAGTAACAAACAAATTTTGTTATTAGCATAAAAAGTGGATTTTGACATATAAAAGGTAACAACTCCTCTGTGGTGGAGCTATATATACCTATTTCTAAAACAAATTTTATATATAGTGCAGAAATCGTTTTGGTCACAACAATAACCACAATGTTTCCATTTCCTTGATTTATACTGTCATATAAAAATCGATCGACGTTATAACAACTGCTATGTATTGTAAATATTGAAGCTCGGTCTCTTGAATTTTAGAAATAGATTGGCCTTGCTATTATGAATGCGATTCTTTCAGAAGCTCTACAAGAAGCAACTGACGGAGATGAAAATACAGTGATGGACGAATAGCACGACCATATTCGCAATACAATACAATTGGGAAGATGACACATGTTATAATATATACTTAAATTATTTACATGTTAAACACAGTCGTTAAAATACCACATTATCAATTTAATTTAAAAAGTCTTCATAGAAACATTTTTATTTAGTGTTTAAAAACCCATAATGTTGGCGACACACCCGTCCGTATAGTGAACTTTCTAGCTACACTCATGTTCCGTGCCCCACTGTTGGGAATTACAAAAATCTCGAATTTTGCTACTGGTTATGTTTTTTGCGAATCGTAATGAAGAAATGAACTGTTTCTTTTTATAAATAAGTTTTTTTCTTATTTACCTCATTTTACAAAAAATAATCCTACATTCCAGAGATAACCAATAATTGATGCAATGATAACTTCTTTTACATGCACCAAATCTATGAAACCGCTACGTTTTATAAAACAATTGATTTAAGTGTCCGTTCTTCTACTGTTATGGTGGATTTTCGAACTTTCTTCTTCTACATTGAGATCGCACGTAGCTGGCCACAATTGGTTATACAAATACCGGCGGTTGCTGTGATCTGTCTCTATACAAAATGTACTTCACTTTGAATGACCTCCAGCATCCTCTATCATCAGTCCACATACTAGGATGAAGGATCCATCTTCTATGAACATTTCAGCACCAAGGTGTACCATACAGACGGCCTCTGTGGTTGAGCGAGCTATGCCTTTACCGGCCTACCTCACTGTAACGCAGAAGCTCCGGGTTCGATTCCTGGTATAGTAAATATCTGAAACGTATTTTCTCCGTTATTTACTATGGGTCTGGGTGTCTGAGATCAGCCCCAGAGTAGTCCGTCGTTTATTACCCATAACACAAGCGTAACTTGCTTAATTTGAGGATATACAATGTGTGTTTGTATTTAAAAAAATAGATGTTGCTCTCTTAAAGAAAAATAAGAGTACACACATACGTACATGAAAATACGACTTCATTAATTATTGTTTAAAAAATAATACAATTATTCCTTTTATGATATTTTTTTAAATAAAATTAAGATGATAACATGTTAGTTTAATGTGATTTCTTATGGAAAGCTAAATGTGGTTTTGTTGTTTGATCCATATAGACCTCCGCCCGCACTAATGCCGCGAGAGGGCGCGAGAGGTAGCCGAGCGTCCCTCTCAGGGCCGGGGAAACACCATTCCCCGGCCCGCACACAGGAGAGGCCGCCTCTGCTTATGAGGCGGCCAGCCGCTGCCGGGGTCGCGGGTTAAGCTCGCGCACATACCGTGACCCCGGCGCTAGGCGGAAAGAAGGCTCCCATGGGGTTTTAGTGTGTATACCGGCAGCCGGTCGTATTGAACCGGCGTCGGGGAGCCCCACACACCGGCCGCGCATGATCCCCCGCGCGGCTGACGGTGCGGTAACGCATTACCCCATGTAAAAAAAAAATGGTTTTGTTGTTTCAGCCCAAAACAATTTTATCACTACACCCATAACATTAAACAACTATTAATCCACGTTATTATAGCCCACACCAAACAAACAATGCGGATTATCGATTAAATGCGCAGTAATTGATTTTGTATGTAAAATCATTTATTGCGCACTTATCTGCTATTAACTTTGAACGGCCATGAAGTTTGACATGAACTGTATATCCCAAACATATAATCAAAATATATACAAATATTTACAATGGAGCTATAATTAGTGACTATAACAGTCAAAATCGTGAATAATAATGTCCTTAAACTACAAACGGTCATGTATATTATGTATACAAAAATTACAACTTCAAATATTTTCTTATTTTTTGAAGACGGTAAAGGGACGACATTTTTTGTCGAGGACTGTTCTTCAGTATCCATTCATAGATGGCGCTGTATTCTTATTTCAACAAGAACTTTAGATGCAAGAATCTATTTGGAATAATTATGGCCCACGTTACACCTGAAGTAATGTCAGTAATAGCGACTATGTCACGCGAATGTAGTCAAGGGTTTAACACGTTATTTGTAATGCGACTTTCTTAATTACATTCAACATAGATAGATAACTCACATGGTTAATATCGCTAATAATTAACGGCGTTATTTTTTTACACTATAAGTAAGGTGTATTGTGTCACATACACTAATACCCTTGCTCCATCTGCGTTAGTATGGAGACTGTGTATGCAAGTTTGCGTTATAGCGTTAAAAATAACATATAAACGATTAGCTTTATCATATACGTAGTACTTACTGGATTTACGTATTATTATAAATATATTATATAATATACACACAGCCCTTGAGACTGGGACCTAGGCGGACATCATTTTAGAGGCGGTATGATTTTTAGGACGCCGACATTTTAAAAACGAAAAATGTAAGTGACAGCTCCAATTAAAAAATCATTTATATATTTATATTGTGATTTTAAATAGATATTTCAATTATTAAATTTATATTTTATTGTATACGTATAATGGCAGCCATGCCAAATTTTTACTATCTTCGCGATTTCTATAGATACATGTATCTATACTTATGTGGTCTTAAATACTCTACACCTGGCGTTCTGGCCACATTTTCATTTCATTCATGTAAGCACTGTAGTTTCCGAGAAAACGGTTACAATAATTCCATTTCTGCTAAAATGCCTACGGAAAAAGGGCATAAAAAATGGTGGCATTGCAAAAGAGCCTAAGGGCGGCAGCCAGCCCATATTCGCCCCTATATACACGAGTTATCTGTCAATGTTTAACGTAATTAACAACGTCGCATCTCAAATACGCATTAAATTATTAGCTAGATATGCGTGAAAGAAGAAGAGAGAAGGGAAAAAAAATAAGATACAAGAACAAGAAACGCGTTTTGGAACTTTTGGTGGAAAAACGAGGCTAAACCATGGAGCCTAGCTAGCCTCCATGGGCTAAACAACAACCTACACACAAAATACCCATTTACAACCCGATTGTCAAACCATACAAGTTTCGTTTCATTATTGATTTTATTAAAAAGCACGGTATATGAAATGAAAAAGTTATGTCCTATTTATTTTTCGATTTTACGTTGTAAAAAAGTCATTTATTGCTGTAAATAATACAATAAATAACAAAAAATAGTTTAGTTTTAGGCGTAACGTCGTTAAATGGTTATCGTAGAACGGAACGTTTCAAAAGGCTTGGATAAGTGATAGGGAAGAAGGCAGGTCACTAAAGTTAGCCCCCCCCAAAATCGTGTTTTTTTTCTATTTTCTATTTTTTTCTATTAATTCGTTTCTTCGTCTCTTGTTCTTAATTGTTCGCTGTTAATAATTGTTTGTTCTTAAATAATTTATTTTTAAAAAAATACCGTCAAGTTAGCCCCCCTATTCCAATTTTTAATACTTTTCCGTCAATAATGAATCGTAAATGTTTATTTTCGTTTATTCGTGCATAAAATACGTTGGTTCTCTTTCGAAATTACTCATTTTTTGATTAATTAACTATTAATTAGTATCTGATATATGCATGCAAAATATGTGTACTGTGCATGCGTCAACTATAGGGGTATATTACACATTCAATAATATCGTGATCCTGGAATCTCGATATTATCACAAGATGGCAAATACTGAATTGGGCTATTACACTTTAAGTACCACTTCAGTAAGCCGTTGACCTTACTGGAATGTAGTTGTGCTAATTATGTTAGAATGAATGAAGACGATAAATGACGAAATGAATTATTTTAGTATTTTTTAAACTTGGTTTCACCTTATATTACTAAACAAAAATAAGATATTATAATTTAAAATTGAGCTTTAGAAATTGAACCTTGATTGAAACTTGAAGGGATATTTTTTTAAATAAATAAATGAAGAACAAACAATTATTAACAGCGAACAATTAAGAACAAACGAATTAATAGAAAAAATTGAAAATAGAAACCAACATAATTTTTGGGGGCTAACTTTAGTGACCCGAAGAAGGGTTCTATCGTAGACGTAGGTTTCTCTGTCTACGTTAGCTATCGATAGATAGCACTCATCCTTGATTGTGAAACGCGAACTAGAGATAGGTATAGTTTTACTAGTCTGATATCTGTAAATAAATCAATACTTATTTCATTTAATAGAGCATGGAATAAAATGAGCACATTAATGGCCTTACTTATAATCATTTGTTAAATTTTAAGAAACTGCTCAGCAACTGATTAGTGAAAATCTTACCCATAAACTCCTCTTAAGGATAAGAGATAGTAAAGTAACGGCAAAAGGCATTAAATTGGTGGCGCTACCGTAGCTAAGGTGCTGATTTTTAAAGGAGATGCTAAAAGTTTTATAAAATCAAACAATATAAAATTACTAGGGTATTATTAAATTACTCACTTCAGAGATGGCTAATCCTTTCTCAACTAGATTATTATAAGTAAGGCCCATAGAATATACATTGAGTTTTATCACTTGTTTTACAACAACTTGTAAATATATTGACGACTAAATAATTGCTAGAACGTGACGCTAAATATTTTGTTGCGGAAAAATGTGTTTTTAATTTCAAACTTTACTTACTTATTCGTTGTTTAACATTGTAGTAAAACATTTAATTTTGCATTTGGCTTCTAAATTAAAATAAATAAATAAAGCTGTTACACAGAACACCACGCCATCTATGTCAGGTAGGTAGAACCAGTCTGATCATTTACACATAACGCTCCTTTTCATTTACAATATTATGATTAGTCATGTCACAACAACAAACAAATAAGGACGTTAAAACGATAAGGATGTTCAATAAAAAGGCAATGTTCCTACTCCATCTGGGATAATGTTAGTTTTAGTGACTGTGGCCAAACGCATATTGTTATTGTATTAAATAAGCTACATGAATGTATATACATATCTATCTGTCAATGTTAAAAAAACACATTAAACCCATCGTTATATAAGCGTGTAACGGTCTACATTAACGCTAACATTATCCCAGATGGAGCAGGGACATAGCAGTATTATTTCAATTAGTAACATAAATTTACATTGTGACAGAAATAAACAATTATATTCTTCTTACAGCCAGGTTTTCACGTCTTTTTCAGTGATACATATATCCTAACATACCTATAAAACACAAATTTTTAAACATAATAATTTTCATTAAAACCAATTAAGTAAATAAATCCAATTAAATAATCCGACCATAATTATCTTTTGAGATCAAAATCACATGGAATTTTTATAAATTTAGACAGCCATATTAGTAAATGCTAATAAAAATTTAGAATTAACTTTTCAAAAATCAATTAAATAGGTTTTAAACAGTGACCTTATATGAAATCGTAAGCGTCATTTCATGCAATATTTTTTTTAAACATATAGCACGAACTTTAATATGTTAAAAGTGTAGAAAAACGAATATGTGTATTTTAGAGGAAATATTTGACATATAAATGATAACAGAAGAATAACTACTTAAACAAACTAACATTCGTTAGAGAACAAATCTTGCTATATCTTCTTCAAGCCCAAATAGAATATTCTAGAAACTACTACTTCAAGTCTACTTTGGGAAATAATTAACAATCGGCAAATTAATAGTTAATATTCAAATGTGAAATTTGTCTGTATGTCTGTGCGTCATTGCTGTGCCCATTAGATACATACATAGGTAAATGTCATCACGCTTCGTTTGCATCCCTATGCATGGGGATGGACGGAGACAGTGGATTTCCGCACGCTACGAACTTGCCACATAAAATTCGCTTCAACTACTTTTATGAATCTATTCATACATACATACATACCTGCCTATTTGAAAGGATTTTTACATCTCGATGGAAAAATTCTGATAATTTTTTATTTTATTTTTTTATAGCTGGACTACAGCAAACAGGCTGACGGCCCACCTGGTGGAAAGCGGTTACCGTCGCCTATGGACGTTTGCAACATCAGAGATGTTACCAACGCGCTGCCGGCCTCGACAAAATATTACAACACTCTTTTTGAAAAACCCAGTATCGTAGCGCTGTGAGAAAACCTCGGCTGGGAGCTCATTCCAAATCCCCACGGTACGCAAGAGAAACGTCCTACAGAACCGTTGCGTACATGAGCGAAGTGGCTCAATGAGGTGGGAGTGAACTCCCAACCGATGGCGAACGGTGCGATGGTAGAAAGAGGATGAAGGCACCATTCTAAACAGTTCTTCGGAACAGTCCCCATTATACAGTCGGTAGAATACGCAGATTCTTATTAAATACAAATAGCATGTTTTTTAAATATTTCGAGGCAATGTACAAAATGTTAGAAGCAGGTTTACATTTTAACTTAAGTCTGCTACAATGTTGGATATAGGATTCCCTAAGTTAACCCCAAATGATTTATATAAGTACCCTTAATAGCCGGTCTATAGCTATCTTCATACAGCCTCTACCAGCAACTTTACCCAGATCATCGGTCTATACCTACGTAGGTCGTCCATTTTTTTATTGCTGAAGCACAGCAGGCAGGCTTACGGCCCAACTGTGATGGAGAGTGGTTATAGTCGCCTATGGACATTAGCAATACCAGAGTTGCTGGCAACTACTACACTAATGTTCTACACTAGTTTTACCAAGTATAAGTCTCCACTTCTGAACTAGTCTCTTCCATTGGCCATAAATTAGAGCTGGGTCGGTCGTGTCCGGCCCACATGCCATTCAGATTTTTGGTTCTCTTACGGATATTCTCGTTTTGGATTTAATCCACATAAAATACCCAACAGAAGTCGCTCCAAGGCCCGCTGAATGACTTTCAGTTTGTGAAACAGTTCCACTGTTAGTGTTCAAGTCTCGAAATATTATGTCAGGGCGGTATACTTATGTATTATGTAGTTTACTTAAAACCAATTGAGACGCTTACGATGTTCTATATAAGGGCTAGAAATAAATAGATACATTTGTGACACAATAGGTGATAGGTATAATATTTACGACAAAATACTAATCAATACAAGTGAAGTGTAGGCCAAAATCTATTAAAACATTCGAATATTATTTATAACATCATTGGGTTGACGCCTCAGAACTAGCTGCTTTCACATGACTATATTGTTAAAAGTATCCTCTCAGCCAGGTTGCCTTGAAGCGATCGCTTTAAGCGATAAGGCCGATTTTTGTTTTGCCGTTAAATTATTGCAATTATTCATTCTGTAATTATTTATTTGGTGAACAATAAAGTGTTTTCTATTCTATTCTCTGATTTTTAATTACCTGCACTATAATGAGAGCTGCGGTCAGACTTTTCGGATTCATAAGTAATCTATTGAAATCTTACAAGGACCGAATATTGCATTTTTTAGAGGACGCAATTTTATTTTTGCGACATGTGTGGGGGGTCAATAGAAGCTTAACCACAAGTTTGTGGGGTTGCCTCCCTTGTCCCCCGGCCGCCATCTTGGAAAAAGGGGTGAAAACACTTTTTTCGCGATATCTCGGAAACTATGCATCTTACAAAAAATTTGTAAAGTCATAATTTGTAGCAAATTGTTTTGCCTACAAATATGTTCATATAACTTTTTGCCCTAAATTAATAATTAAAGAAGGTATAAGCAAAATAGTGAGAAATATTTTATTATTAAAAATTATAGAAGGCTGGTTCGTATTTCGCGCAACGAATCAGCATTGCCATGCAGCGTGACAATGCAGCCAGCTTTCTGGGCACGCTTCCCTCTGGCAGCGATTTGTTACATTATTTATATTAATTTATTTATAATTTAGTTTATTTTCAAGTATTCAGTTTAATATTTTATTTCTTTCTTCTTTTTTCATTATAAAAACACTTCTGAAAAACATAGAATCTTTCAGCGGGTATTTTTTTATTTCGCGATTTATTTAAATACGTCATATGCATATTTTTTTCAACTTTCACACAGAAACTATAATATTCTAAATGTATTGCAACTTCACCATGACGAGTTACAAGGTAGTAATTTTAGACCACTGATCACAGAGTAACGATATGTACCATAATTATTATTTTACTGCAACCTGTATTTAGGGGTGTTGTCTATTACATGCGTCTATGGTTATAGAACGCAGGCGTACTCGGGCGGGGTTATCTAGGCACCGCCCACAGCACCCTCTTATCGTCATGCGTATATAGGCCATTAAATGCTCCAACATTGTAGCCTCGCAGGATGGTCTACCAATGGTTTATGTCGGAACACGCAATCCCGTTTCATATATTGCTCCCAACTTATCTGTGAAATGAAGAGAGTCGCTTAGTTTTCTCCGGCATTGCCAGTCTATGTAAAATAATCAAAGACATTTGAATAATCACATCAATCCAAAATAATCATATTATAATGCTCAGGCTCCATCTGGGATAATGTTATTAATTATGGCCAAATGTGTCTTATAGCGATAAAAGTAACACCGTTAAAGCTTAAGCAACTTCTTTTAAAACTGGTAGCCCTAATTCATATTTAATTTCAACATGGCGCCTGCAGTTTCAATTTTTGCCATTACACAAATAAGTTGGGCGAGCTATAACAGAATAGAATAAAAAAATATATATTACAAATTTCTTTTTTCATCACAAAAAGAACAGGCAAAGGTCACAGAAATAGACATCCCTGTCAGTAGTAAATGAGAGCAAAACAAAGTGCATTGTTCTATTCTATTAAAAAATGCTTTCGCCTATTTCGTAAATTAAGCCACTTGAGTAAAATTTAAAAGTTATATTTGATTTCTTAATAACATCTTAACTATTTAATGAAAAGATGTTTTGTTAACAACTAACTGTACAAGAACAGGCAACACAGAATTACTTGCAGTTCGAGGACCTTAGTAGGTATATAGTCTAAGTCGAGGACCCATACTGTCACTTCGTCTCTGGCTATTAAGAGTTTCATGATATTTCCTGATCTTTGTATTTTGTATATATTTAAAACGTTTATATATCGAAATATCATAATAGGTCCGAGAAAAGTCATGCTTAATATCGACGCTTGAAAAGCAATCATGACTAAGCGACATTGAGTAAACTTTACAGGAGAGTGATTAAAAGTTCAATAATAATTTAACACTGGTAGAAATATTTTAACCGAACAATTAGGCGAAATGTTATGTTTTTTTTAAACTTTAAATCACTCTCTTGTAAAGTTTACTCAATGTCGCTTAGTCATGATTGCCTTTCAAGCGTCGATATGTTAATGTGTATTAACACAGTTTAATAAAGCGCGTTTTATTTCGTAAACAAAACAACCAAAGACAACAAATCAAACACACTCGATGTAAAATGCAGTAACTACGCATGACATTTTAAACGATTCTATTTACGATCAAAGAAAAGGAATAATCAGTAGGTATATAGGGCGAAACGGCTAATGCAATGCAGCATACTAAATATAACAATCGAGTAATACTGTTTAAAAACTGTAAAAGCAACAAAATAACTACTGCTCTTTTTACTATCAAGCCTTTAGGCCAGTTACAGCCACAGCGCTCTTGCCTGTTTTTATTTTTTTAAAGAAAACATTCATGACTTTTGTCGAATTTTTAGACTGTTGAACGTTGACGGGAAAATAAAGGCGACGTTTTATTTTAATTTCCATTTAATTTCCGTATTTTAATTTCCAAAAAGGTGTATAATTTTAAAAATAAATCAACATTTTCGGCATATGGATTTTTTTATAAGCAACAATAATTATATTCTGCGTTTCAGGGAAATGTGTCATTTCATGTTGCTACGAGAGTTCTGTTGTTTAGCGTCAGTCCAACACCTACAATTTAGTTGAGCTGATTCTGAAACGAATATATCTAGGTTGTAAGAACTCAAATCCTTTGTTTGCCGCTGGATTACCTATTATAAATATAAAATTTTAATTTTTAAACATTTTATTCTTTAACTTTGAAACATAACTTGATTTGCAATCAAAACATTATTGAATTGCTGCTTTTTGTGTCTTATTTTTATTTTCATTTATGATTTATTTTAAGGATATAATTCATTATAAGGTTTTGTTTAACTACGATTTCAATCGTGTAAATTGAACCTATTATCTATTTTTAGGGTAATTCACCGAAAAGAATAATTTGATATAATTAACATAATTATTACTAATTATATTCTTATTTCTTCTTCCATTTTGCTCCACACGAGGCTGCGTGATAGACGCTTTTCCATTCAAAATCCAGTACGCTTTTTAGAACTAAGCTGGATAGGTCATGTTTAACGCAGCTAAATTAGGTGCATATATTACATACACATATTACAGTTTAATATTTTCGCCTTACACTTCACTTGTAAACTTATTGACATTTCCAAATTATTAAAATCCTTTTATATTAAATACATTTTTCACAGCACATAATGATAAAATATGAATAATTTAACATAAATGGTTTATCGTCTAGTATAACTTTTTTATACAGATTGCCACATTAAAAAAAAACTTGAAATAATGAAACATGAATCTCCAATATTTTTTACGGGTTATATTTACATACAATACAGAATATTACTTGTTATTTACTATAAGCGATAAAATGTAGTTTTAATATGTAACCTAAGTATTATAGATTTAAAAATATTCAATCTTCGTTTATTGATCAAATATTATTTTCATATAATACATTTTTATTCCCCTAGATGACACCTGAGATTACTTTTAACTACTATTTCGTCAGATATCAATATGTGCTGCGAAGTCGCATTTAGTCCAGTCATATAAATGGTATATTCTAAAACGGCTGCACAATAATCGTCCTTAAAACAACACTATAAGGTACTATATTATCCCATACACGCAAACGTAGAGTCATCACTTCACTGGAGAGTGTTTTTACCCACTGGACCCGGCTTAGGAGTCGGAATGCGCCGTCGACGTTGACGGCGGTTCGGTGGGCTGGTGCGCCGTCTGAAAATTACAGAAAAACGAAATTAAAATATTTATCAAGATATAACATTGGCAAGATCGTCGGGGCAAATATTTCATCCTCAGTGAGAGTTACTACTTTATACTGTTTGCAGTTGAGAAGCTTGGATTATAGGGTTCCGAGACATTAGCTTCTACAAAGAGCTCTCAAACGCCTAATTGAATCTACAGGTGATGGCAGCTGAGCAGGCTGATGTTTATATAGGTCGGCTGATGGATATGTATACTGATCCACCTAGGTAACGTAGCCAGCGCTTATGTCATTACTACTACGACTATTACTTACTTATAGTCTTAAGGGATTATAGGTAAAATACAATATAACTAATATTAATTAAATAGGCTCCATGAAAGATAAGTTTCTTATTTATTTTTGAAAATATCTATTAATGGCCTCTTGCATAACGATTGACTTTAAATAAAATTACTTAATCATATTAAACTGCCTAAATACGTTATACACAAAATGTATTGACAGGTCTTTAAACATATTTAGCGGCAAATTTTGCGTTGTGCAAGACGCTAATTGTATTTAAGGGTGTTAAATATTTTTTGTGCTTCTTAAATAAATTTAAGCGACCTTATGCAATCGGCCCTTAAAGTTTATTCCCAAGTGTCTTAGCGTAAACTCCGATCTATGTATGTAATACATTTATTAGACTTAGAACAGTTTACATAAATGGTGATGATTTGTTCCTAACTGGCCGGTTTCCATAATACGTGTCTCTACCATTGTAGGAGAGTATTGTAGTTTTATATCACACACATGAAAGCTGCGGATGATGCAGGAGTTCCTAATACAGTCTTTCGGAGAGACTCCACACATACAAAGCAACATATTACTACTGTAAATCATCACATTGTATGTCGATTGAAATACACATAAATCAAATACAATTAACTTTAATTAGTTCGATATTTGTTGCAGAACTTGTATTTACTATTCAATTAACATTTTACAAAGAATCAAAAGAAATACATATTAAGCAAGGACTACTTTTTAGTCAATAATTATAGCAGTAGTTGATGAAATTTAGTAATGAAATAGAGCATATCTTGAAAAACACTAGAAATGTTAATCAACTAGAGTAGATTTCGACACATGTACCTATTTCTATTTTTTTATTACGTACACCAGTGCAGTGTAATATTTTTGAACACATGACCCCTTTTACAGGTTGAAAAATTTTGGCGACTTCCTTGGGACATACAGACAAAAGTTAGTAATTTAAAAGACTACGTTTATGTTTTTCTCTTTATTGTCACCTATATTGATTATTAGAAACTAATCTCTGCAAAAAGCTGCCGAGCGTAGAAAGTACCTAAGTACGAGGTATAAATTTAAATTGTCTTTTCCCTCTTGCCGGCGACCCCGCGAGCAAGGCTCTACGACCCCCCTAGGAGTCGCGACCCACAGGTTGAAAAACACTGACGTAAACTAACAAAGAGATATACATTTCTTATAAAAATTGGTAGAAAAACACACATAATACATTCATAAGCTAAGCAAGTTTACGCGTGTGTTATGGCTAATAATATATAAAGGGCCACTATGGGACCGATCCCAGACATCAAAATAGTAGTAAATAACGGAGAATACTATACGAAATTTACCATGCGAGGAACCAAACACGGAGCCTCTGCATTCCAGAGTTAACCCGAATGAGACTTAGCCCGCTCAAGCACAGAAGCCGCCGATGGCTAGATTGTGTGAAGGATGATATGATGTTTTGTCTTGTAACAGAGGATGTATGTCAGAATAGATGAGTGTGGAAGGAAAAGACATATTGTGCCGAAACCAAATAGTTAATAGGTGAAAGAAAAAGAAGAGATGTATTCACTACGTTTGAATCACAACGAAAACCCTAGTATGCAATAACTTTTAGAATAATACAGAAATACTTGCTGATTTCAAAAACATTAATCAAATTTTAGTGGTCGATGCATTCATTTTAGCGAAAGAGGTCAAGATTTTGCACACGTCTACCTTGTGCGCACAATACATTTTTGGAGTCTTGGAGTTGTTAAGTATTTAAAAACGGATTTACTGGTACCTACGTACTTAAAGTGGTATGTGACATGGATTATGCAAAAACTTCGGGAGTTTGAGGTCGTCTTTTTCATAAAGCTCATTTACGTAGGAAACACGGTGCCCCAGTAATTTATCAGCATAATTAATTAATTGTAGATTAATTTTTGAAGAAAGTTTATATATAATTTAGGTTTTAATCAAGTTGTTTATTTTGTGGTCCGTTCTTGTATATTGTAAGACCGTTTTTGTTGCCTTACTATTGGATAGAATAAGACACAAGCTCTATACAAGAAAATACATAATGCAACCGATGATAGGGCAAGTGAATGAATAGTAAGATATAGAAACCGGCTACTAGATAACAGCTCATGTTAAGCTAATTTTTGATGTTTTATATTTAAGTAGCTATACCTGGCAGACGTTGTCTAACCCTTAAAAAATAAAAATCTAGAAACCGATTGCAGTACCATCAACCCGGACCAATTGTTAATCTAAATCATTCTCGAATCCACTTGGAAAAACAAAATAATTCATCAAAATCGGTCCCACCGTTAAAGAGGTGTTCAGCGGCGCCACGTACCGGGTCCAATCGTGAATCTAAACTATCCCGGGATCCAAATACACTCAAAAATAATTTCACCTAAATCCTGGAACCCAATTGCAGCGCCATGTGCCTGGTTCAAATTTTAAACTAAACCACCCCGGGACCCTGGACTTGAACACATACGAATATAATTATTACAATATTATAATAATACAGATAAACAGCTGGACTGATGTTGTGACGGATGTTTTTTAATGATATTTTTTTTATTAATGAATATCATATTTTAGTTACTATAGTATAGTAGTTTTTAGTCTCCACTAAAATGATAGCTTACACTCTATTATTTTACTGGTGACTGTGTCAGAATAAGCTGATTTTTATACATCCTAGCAACTTCAAACCGCTCCTGGAAAAATTCCAATGGGATTACCGCTATTACCGTTTTAAAAAAATCATTAAATTTGTTAATGATCACTAAAAAAAATCTCATTGGGATTTGATTTTTATAATCTAGCCCTTTTTAAAATCATTCACAGAAAAACACCCGCGTGATTCCCAGGATAAAAAGTAGCGCAAAGATTAAATCTAAGAATTAGCTGTCGATCAACGAATTGGCCCAGTAGTTTTACGTGAATCCCGACAAACAGACAGGAAATCTAAAAAAATTGTATACTGATGTTTATAAAGTCCGGCACGGCATGTGTAGAATGTTATAATATGGAATAGGTATTAGAGCTAAACATGTTGCTGAAGAGTTTGTTGGGCCGCTTTTTCTCCTCACGCCACAGTATGTTACAAACGGTGATAAATTAGATTAGACTCCCATTGAGTAAATAATAATCATAAACAATAATTCAAGTTAGATAATGCACAAAATGGGGTTAAATAATAACATTACTCATTTACTCATGGACACTAAATATTTGTAATAAAAATCAAATAACACTTAAAACCGTTAAAACGTAATTTAAATTACAAGTCCTGATATTAGTTCCAGAGATTGCCGTAAGTGGCGCTTTAGGTTGACACAAAAATATGCCTATTATCTTATATGCAGCAGCCAGACCAGTGGTACCATTAGAGGTACCTCTGCGACGGTAATTATATCGGTCAATGGGCCAACGTTCTGTGATGCGTGTAATGTTAAACTATATATTGTAGTATAAGCGACCGGTTCGCACAGTTGTCGGGCTAAAAAACCAACAAAACCATTACGTGGCTGAGCGCAACTTTGTTGCAAACCAGTCGCACTGGGCCGCACTTGGTCGATCGTATATAAATTCGAATTAAAAATATAATCATTATAAAGACTTTAGGCACTAGAAACTTTTATCTGTGCAGGAACGGAGAAAGAATACAATTTCCTGCGGCCGGGGGGCCTGTCGTAAGAGGGGACAAAACAACCCACAGCCAGGTGGTTGGGAATTTGTCCGACTGGATGGCTACCACCCCTGGTCTAAAGTATGTCGCCATAACAACTCTGAGTTGTGTTTCGGCATTAGTGACAAGGTTCCAGTCTCCCTTAAGAGAGCAGCAGCGCATTTGTAGCACCTTTGATGTTGCAAATGTCCATAGGCGATGGTAACCCCTTTCCATCAAGTGGGCCGTCTGCCTGTTTGCTGACCTCCTGCAATAAAAAAAAGAAAATTATTAAATGAATTATTACGAGAAATAAACACTCATTCCAAAATTCAAAGTAATGAATTAACTTGTCGCACTCTGCGAACACGTACAAAATATTCGTCAAGGTTCGCGAAGATTCGGTGCTTATTCAGGCAGTCGTGGTAGCGTAATAGCTATCGCACGCGTTTCAAACTCAAAGGGCGCGGGTTCGATCCAGGCCAGAATGCATGCACCTCTTACGCAGTTTTCTGACCTAATGTGCATATAGTTACAATTACCATGTGCTAATAACGGCGAAGTAAAATATCTTCAACAACCTGCACATCGAGATAACTGATATATCAAACCTGCCAAGCCGCCTTGGACAAGCGTGGCGGGTATACTGTCCGTTCCCCTATAGTGGAAGGCATGAGCCCAGCAGTAGGACATTTATGGGCTGTACTACTCTGCGAACATGTTTAATACCTGAAAGTCTTTAAGTTACGAATAAGTAATAAAACTACGTTTTAACGGTTTTAAGCGCGGTAATTTATTTTATTTAGGTTTATCCGACGTTTTGGCGGCTTTTCAGTTGCCGTGGTCACGGAAGACAAAGATGACATTTGTCAAACGTGTATTGTCAAAGTTTTTATTCAGCCTACCGCCAACTTGTTCATTTTAATTATTTAGTTTTAATTTTGTTTATGGATATTATTTACTCTATGGGAGCCTAATCTAATTTACCACCGCTTCACAACATCTTGTGGCTTGAAGAGAAGAAGCGGCGCAAGAAACTCTTCAGCAAACATGCCTAGTTCTAAAAATTTTTTATATAATATTAAAATGAGTGGAAGGAAAAAATAAAAGAAATTATTAGTCAAGTTGGTTTGTTTCGTTGCACGCAGAAAGAGCTCACAGTGTCTTGAGGTCTGGCAGTTGGTTTTTGCTGGGTTTGGGTCTTAATAGTTTTGATGATTGGATCCCAAACAGGTGGTACCTGCCAACCATCTTCTCTATTGAAATTTGAGTGTTTTTTGATTTCAATAGCCTCACGCATCATTCTTGGTATGAAACGATTCTCTTTCGCGAGGATTTGTGGGTTATCGAATCTGATGTAATGGTTGGGTTTATCCAGCGTGTGTTTACTGATCGCAGACTTCGTAGACCTTGTGTGTTTCATGTCAGCAATGTGTTCTTTTACCCGTGTTTTTATGCTCCTCTTTGTTTGCCCAATGTATGAAAAACCACATTCACAATCGAGCTTGTAAACACCTGCATCCTGGAGTGGGATATTGCATTTCACAGATCTCAAAAATTGGGTTATCTTTTTATGCGGCTTGAAATATGTTTTGATTGAAGCTCGCCTGAGGATGTGACCAATTCTGTCTGTGACTCCCTTGATGTAGGGTAGGGTAACAGGGCACCGCTCAACTGAAGGTGGTTTGGGGCCTTTGTGACGTTGGTTTGGAGTCTTCAGCTGATTGCGTTGTAAGACTCGCTTGACATGCTGAAGCTCTCCAGCCACATGGTTCGCGCTTAAAACCGTTAAAACGTAGTTTTATTATGTGTACAAGTCGCGAAAACTTAAGAAAATATTATGAATAAGTGTTTGATAAGTATAACTTAAATTAAATAGAAAACAAAGTTTCCAATAGCAAAAATGACATCCTACATTGCACTGTCACAGCATCATATAGCATAATATAAGTGATGGAAATAATTTCAAAGTATGTAAAGTTCAATTCAGGATGACATGAGGATTTCTGTGTCCTATGCGATCTAAAGTACATTCTGACTTGTTTACTGAAAAACTTAAAAATTATTCCGGGACAAAAAGTACCCTATGTAAATGCCCGCTACTGAACGGAATCCTAAGTCTCTGAAGTAGGAACAGATATCATATCCAAACAAAAAGCACACACTTTTTTATATATTGTTACATACCGACAAAGAAATGGGCACCTGGTTTCCGGCATTTGGACTTGTTTACTTGTGTTTAAAATTTGCAATTAGACAATAGCCTATTGTTATCGTTTGCTTTATGGCCGTTCGCAGGAATAATTAACCAGGTGTGCAGATTACGTTTTATTGGAAAAACTCAGTCCACGCAGTCGATTGTTGTATTATACAGTTAACTATACAATGACCGAACGGAGAGGCGAGCCAGTCAAGCGACGATTACGATACCAGCAAGACGTGCGTAGTACATTCGATAAGCGATATTGTGACGGACTATGCGGCGTGTTATTGGATCGTGTGGTTTGTACTGGTTGTAACCAGTTATATTTGTACCTGTTTTATACGGTTTTGTACAGTTGTAATAAAATCCATAGTAATTCGAGGCCTGTAGCTCGTAAAAAAATAATTTTGGTGGAATACAATATTGGTTAGAACTACGGAAAAATATGAATATATTAGAGATATTTAATAATTAGGTATAAATACAGTATTCGTATGCACTTTGAGAATGCTTTGAAAGTAGTCTTTCATTATTACTATTTCAAAGTGTTCCAGTAACTACAGTTATATGGTAATAACTAATAACACGATTCCGTTAATTTGTGCTGTTATTATTTAAACTACATCATATGAAAAGACGTTAGACGGTTATTTTAGAACTATACTTCTATGAACAATTTGAGTCAATGATCGATGAGTTACATGTAACGTGGTTTTTTAAACGTTTTCTATCTTGGATAAGCTTTTATTTTGACAGTCATGGAAACGTTACATTTTCCTTTTTACACAATAAAAGAGTAATTAAAAACTAAATAAAACAAGTTATTTTACATCACTTTAAGTTTTTCAGAATTTTCCACCTAGGGTAGATCAGGATTTAGAGAATATCTTTCTATGTAATGTCTTAAATAAAAGTCATCAAAGAACGTTGTTATAATTTATAAAAACCTGTCGAAAAATAGTCTAAATCTAAATTGGGTTACAAAGTATCCCAATTTTACCAAACCAAATTACATGTACGACTATGGTAAACGGACGGATATGACGACTTTAGGTTTTTATTTTCGGCAAAATATCTACGAAACCTTAAAAGAAAATGTGTATGCCCATCCCTTCACGTATGGATTTGCCTGTTTAAATTTATATACTAGAAGATTGTAACATTAATTAATAAACACTTTTACATGTTGTCACTAATAAATACTATATAATAATTTCACTACGACTATAATATGGCATGTAAACAATTTATAATGTTCTATACTCTAGTTAAAGTTATTACGTATTTAGTATAATCTATATCGTACTACATTGAACACTATTTCCCTATAAACAATCACAGGATTACAGGCTGCCTGTTACACAGCACTGTAATCGCCCTTCCGTATCTTCGTGCCAAATTTCGCTAGGACAACCAATGTTATAATTTTATGCCCGTTTGGTGACTTGATACTATTTGGTTGACATTCATGCATAAAATTAGAGTATACGTTTCAGTAGCTGGAATTATTCACGACCTAAATTCTTGCCAGTAACAGATAATTTGGATTAGAATAAACACGGCATTATTTTTTAAAATCTCAACGTCTTTGTAATTCACAGTATGTTGATTCTTAAAGTTACATAGAAATTCTTGCATAAACGGAATAATTTCACAATCCCATGTCCGTCCATATATGTTTCGGATATTGGGTATATTTGAATGGAATTTGAGACCACAAATCATCCGTAAATGGATTTTACCGTGATAAATAAAATTGCTCTTGAGACCATTTCGAGTTAATTATGAAACAGCAAGTGATTGACTTTGTCAGAGTAATACAAAGTTTCATTTTGCAGGTCTCGTCTTGCTTTTAATAGATGGAAATGTAGTAGTACTGTAGTACTCTACTGTAACATAGCATAAAATGTCCAAAGCCTCCTGTAACATAAACCGTTTTGTGCGTGCGTGACACAATTTGGCCGATTTTTGTGTAATAAATAAATATATACAGAAAGGTGCCAGAGATATAGGTGTTATAAAATGATTATCATTACTTTATGTTTAGTTGTTTGTACAATCCGTAACAATACTTGTTAGCTACATTAAATTCTACGCAAAAGTCCACAATAGCAACACGAATCGATGAATAGTTCAAAGTGTTGCTATTACGAGCAAAATTTCCAAGAATAGAAAACTTAGACGCTCATGTCACACGTGTTCGGTTATTGATTCTCTTTAGAGCGCCGTTAAAATAAGTTTGTATATTGATTTTAAGTGTTTCCTAAGAACCTCGATTCGTACTAAACGTTTAATATCTTTATATGTTGTAGAATTTTTGCAATTCTTCTTAAACACAGTATTATGTGTAATATTCATTTAAGTTAATAATTTATTTATCATCTTAAAATGTAATTCGGTGTAAATGAATATAATGGCAGAGAGTAAAAATCTGAAAATGCGTGGGATTAAGCATATTGAAGGGTTCCATAGAGGCGATGTAAGACTTTGTTTTTGTCATTTGGCTACTAAAAATCATTCAATCAAACTGTCATATCCTTGCTTAAACATGTCATGATTTTATTCCGAACTCGTGAGCGATAAATTGTAGGAATACGCAGTTATTGCTCATGCAGTTGATATTTCTTGGATTATAAACCGACAGCTAGTCAGATTATAAATAAACGATAGTTAGAATGTTAGATTACAATTTTTTTTGGTGCGTTCACAATTTATCGTCAGTTCACAATCTCATACAGAATATAAACTAACAGTAATTCTTACACTTATGTGGTAAATAGATATACTGTTATTTCGATTTCGCATTTCAAAAGAGAACATGATTCACACCAATAAGCTCCTATATACAATAATCATAAATCGTTTATTACATATGTATGTACAATAGTCAGCATTATACAAATAAACAACTGCGCCCTAATGCTGAACAACATATTTATATTCAAATATTATCGGTAACAAAATCAGTGTCATTACAGCGCTCGTTGGGTTGGGTATTACATTTCACCCTTCCGTCCTATACTAAAACATATACATAATGTTACGTGCGAGCGGAGTACGCCTTTAGGATTGGAAGAAAACACCAATTTTTAACTAAACGCTTTTATTGACTTACACAGCTACACGTATTATATCTCCGCAGGGTTGCCCCTACACGACTAACGATGCAGAGTCCCGACGATAAGGTGTCTCAGTCACAATACGGTGGCCGACATTGCGTAGACCACCTCCCGCTACTGCAGGGTTCACCTCCAATATTACCGTGTATAGCTCGCTTCTGGTTCGTCTCTCGAACTACGCTTCACTTAACTGTCCACTAAACTTATCACTAAATTCACCACCCAACTCGTCACTGTCTTCTATTCCAACTCTTCCGTATCGCACTTGTCGCTCCGGTGTCTTGAACTGAACTCAACTCTAAACTGCCCGGTATTATCAAAACGACACAAAAGGTAACATCTTATCTTTAAGAAATTATTATTAATTTAGGCTACTTTTAACTTAGATAATAAAAAGTAAAGGTCCTACCTAGCGCACGCCGCCGCCGTCCCCACACCGGAAGGCAAATTAAATTAAATTTCACGCGATTGAAGTCGCGGGTAACAGCTAGTCTGAAATAACTTCAATCACTTCTTTACTTAATCCGTATCTGATCAAAATAACTGTTGTATCAAGCGAACAGTTTTTACGAGCTTTACATTAAGTTTAATACAAAACAAGACGTGAACAGGTGGGGACCATAATGAAATAATTGACGATGGTAAGCAGTTATACAGTGAACATTAATAATAGATTGAATGAAGAAATGTGTATGATGGAAGATAACACAGCTCCACAAGAAAGGGAGTGAGATCATAAATAAATAATAATTTTATACTAATATACTATAAAGCTGAATAGTTTGTTTGATTGAACGCGCTAATCTCAGGTACAACTAACTGGTCTGATTTGAAAAATTCTTTCAGTGTTACATAGCCCATTTATCGAGGAAGGCTATAGGATATGTATCATCATGCTAAGATCAATAGGAGCGGAGCACCAATGAAGAATGTTTCGAAATCGGGTTTTTTTTTAACTATTCCACGCGAACGAAGTCGCGGACAGAAGCTAGTAATAAATAATCGGCAGACAAACGCATCTTGTATATCCCAAGCTAATCAAGTTACGCTTATGTTATGGGTGATATACAACAAACCACTCTGGGAACGATCACAGACACCCAGATTATAATAAATAACAGAAAGTTCGTTTCCGAAATTTACCACTCCAGGAATCGAACTCGGAACCTCTGAGGTACAGCGAGTTCGGCTGGCTATGACTTAGCGCAATCACCCACAGAGGCTATGGACTTCCTGGCGTCTAGAAAAAACTACCTACTAGATCGTGATTTTTTATGGTTTTTCTCGATTATTATTTGCTCATTAACCCCTAATTCTCACTTCAGATTCGTGTTCAGCGGAAAAAAATACGCCAGCAAACCATAGTCTGTGTCATAGATCTAAGTTATTTATGTAGAATTTCCTTTCCTTTTGCCGGTCTTTGACAACAACGGACTTTTATGAAATCGTCATGTGCGTCAGTCTTTGTATGTCATAGTAATTTTTGTAGATACTATTGGATTTATAAAACAGTTGTTATTTGTGTTCAACCCTGGAATATTTGATACTACTGTAATTTCCACTAATTTTAATTTACCAAATATTGGCTTCCAAGTAGGTCTCTGACCTTAAATCGACTTGTCGAGTCAGCTAATAAACTCAAACAGGCCTAATACCAGCCAGTTTGCGATCGGACATCTCAAGTTCGTGTTTTGAGCCGACTGTGGATTTAAAAAAAGTAATGATAAGTTTTTTTAATAAAAACATAATTCATATTTAATTTCCAAACTGTTGTGAAACACTATACAAATAAGGTGTTTTTATTGATGCAAAAAAGAAATTACAATCGGCATAAATTCACACAACTAAAAATTTAAATAAAACTAAAATCTGGATTGCATACAACTGAGGATATATAAAAGTTATTCTTTATATATTACATAGCGATATATAAGTTAAATAACGAGACTGAATTAGGTATATATTATGTACCTAACTTTATGCTTATTTTTTAATAGGATGGGGTGAGGCTTGTTGAATATTATAAGTTGGGTTGAGTAATGAAAATATTTCGAAAACTAAACATCGCAAAATTAGACAAATATAACTAAAAGAGATGGTAATAGAGTTATGGGAAAATAACCCACTGACTTATCAATTTATGTGTTATATTTTCTTAGCGTTTAGTAACGACAAACTGACAATGACTAAATAAGGAAAGAATAAAACTAAAAATATCAACGTAATTAGACAAAACACTTATCCCTGCTTTCCATTTGTTATTTATTTATTTAATTTTATTTCACACGTTGGAAAGAGATTTATTTAACAACTACTAAATACAATTTCGAATTTTTTAAATTTCTGCATACGTGCCTGCCTACTTGATTACATAAATATATTATATTCGTTCAATTTTGATTGAATTAACTTACATTGAATATAAAATAAAATATTAGTATTATAGCCACTAGGAACTGCAGTCAATTCCCGTAAGCAGTTCAAAAATAGTAATCAAAATTTTATTTGATTACACCCAGACCAGAGTACCTGTGACTTGCAACTTTCAATATTAACTATACAACAATTTAACAACCATAACGTGTTGCAATATTGTACAGCACCATCTAGTTGGATACACCGCTAACTAACAAATTACTTTGAGTATTCTTATTACTCTATCGCAAATAGTATTATTAAAATAATGAATTCATATATTGCATTTAGGTTTTAAATAAATATTAAAATATAGGAAAATTTCTATTCATTGAAACTTATTTCAATATTTTGCTTTGCAGTATGCTCTTTTAACGCGACGCTGGCAGACGGCTCATCTTATTCAAAGTGGTTACTGTTGCCTATAGGCGTTGCCAACACCAGGACCGAAGCCTACGCGTTGCCTTTAGGTATGGGAGGGGTAGGAGAGATGGAATAAGGGGATAAAACCTTTTACAAAACGTAAAATATACTTTTCAATATTGTTATGTTAGGATATAATTTAGGTACTGCAAAACTAGCTTTGCCCGCGTCTTCGTTCCTGCGATACTTGGATTTTATATTAAGTCCATATCGACACCTGCAATAAAAATCCGACACAAGACTGTGTTTCAATGTCGACTTACTAAAACATACATGTGTCAAGAAACCACTAGTGATAACAAGATATATAATTATTTATAAGTTAATTACGTATACGGACGCAGGAGGACTCAAAAAAAACCAATTTACTTAAGACGAATTTATTAATATTAAAAATTACAACTAATTAAAATATATGTTTCCACGCCCGATGCTAGGAACGAAGTGCCTCGTGTCCGTCGCGGCTGCCAGGGCCGCGATGCCTCGTGCTGCATTGTCAGCAATTACCTAGATTGCCTATATTGCGATGAGCACGTGGACTTAGTCAGCAATTCGCTAATGTACCCGGGGTATAACACCTCCCCTCTCAGACCAGCAACTATTTCAAAGCTTTGCATTGAAATATTGCTGATGGCTTCGACTGGGATGGCGATTCTCCCATCTTGGTCGGAGGTGTGTCAGAATTGCTGTTGCTGTCTCCTCCCTTTTTGTTGCGGATATGTGTCCGGTAGATTTTGAATGAACAAATGGTAATTATACTAGCTGCTATGATTCCATATAATGGTATGGTCGTATGATACAGCATTAACGTAGGCTCAGTGCTGATTGGTTCTTGTACATTAATTTTGTCCTGGAGATCATGCAGTTTCTTGAGGTTTATGGTGTCAATCTCAAGAGATGGTGGCGGCGGTGATAAGTCTTCAGACGACTTTATAGAAATGCTGGTTATCTTCATGGGTTTTCCTTTGCTTCGGTCATTTATATTAATAATGGTGAATTCGTTTGTTTGCAGCTTGCAATTCTGTGGGATAGTTGCAAGGAAACTTCCAGACAGAGATATAGATTCATCTCGTTCGCAGTTGAGTTGAACTTGAGTCAAGTTCGGGAATGTGATGATGTACTGACGGTCATCCAATTTTTCCATAGCTGGTTTCGTCAGATTGACAATGGTTTTCTTACAGGAGGAGTCTGCTGCCTGTCCTTCTATGATCTTGGTGATGCAGTCAGGGTGAGTCCGGATCTGATGATTGAATTTTTCCTCACATAGATACTGTGTGCTGACCTTCGGGCATTCTGCCTCTATGTACACATGAGTTTTTCCAGTGATTGCAAGAAGGGGAAAGGGTGGAATTATAGCTAGGTTAATTTTGTTAGGTACTATTACTAGTCGGTATAGTGAAAAGGTAAGAGGAGACAAAATCGGGAACTTGAAGGCAAAAACTATCTGATTATTGCTATAGTAAGCCGCGGGCTTAATTACGTCATAATATTCTCTAAAATTAATATCTAAAATTTCTACTTTGTTATAAAATCTCCTAAGTCTATTCAAAGTCTTATTCATAATGTCTATACTTAACATAGAATGATGAGTGCGCGATGCACTACAATATGCTAGAGCATTTTCTAACCTATTTATTTCGCTAAATACGCCATTTATATTGTCGGTAATTATTGTTAAAACTTGTGCGAATTTCGCAAACTTCAATAAAGAGTATTGCGCAAATTTATTAGTGTCAAGTAGAATATGCAGAGTTTCATTTAATTTAATTTGATTAGTTACCAATTGTGAAATAATATGAGTATGCTCATCCATTATTTCCTTGCTCAGGGAAATATGATTATTCTGTTGAGCAATAATTTTATTCTGATCATTTTTTAATGTAATAAGGGCGTTGTCATACTTGATCGCGTCGGTATAATCTAAGTTTCCAGTTATACTTTTTATAACGGAACCGAGTCCGTCTATTAAACTACGCTTGTAACGATTGGGTTCTAAACCTGTTAAGCGGGATGAAGCCTGGTTTAATTTACCGGTTAAATGGCCAATCTGAAATTCATATAGAGAATAAGTATGGTTATCTAATTTATTTTTAATTTCGGTTATTTGAGTTCTTATTAAATTAATATTGTCATTTATGTCGGTCAAGTCTATGTAATGTAGAAATGTATGATAATGAGTAGTTAATCTCATCTCTCCTAGTTTGAATGGTAGAAGTCCTGGTCCATCGTCAAGTCCTTCGAGTTTTATCTCCTGGGCTTGTGTCAGACTGAGGGTCAGCGTCAGGAGTATTCTGTAACAATGTTGAGGTCTTAGGGACACGTTTTAATCTAGACTTGGCTATGGGGCCTTTTTTCTTGGACGTATATATATGTATAGGTAGATCTGCTAGTACTGTGTCCTGAGTATACCTAGGTGCAAGTTTGGACCTACTAGCCCTAGGATTACTAACAAATATTTGTTGGTCAGGCTGGTATTCCACTTCGGGTTCGCGGTTTTTATTGCGGTTTTCTATAATGGCCGTTCTGTTTGCTAGTGCGGTCTCATTAATTAGTTCATATACATGTTTCATACGTTCTTTATGAGTCTCAGTATATTGCTGTAAAATATATTCTGTCAGGTCAATATCAGTCGGGTCTCGTGGATCGGTATGTCCTAAAATAAGATCAAAGGGTTTGCATTTTGTAAAGCTGTGAATTGAACTATTGTAGGCTATTATTGCATATGGCATTAAATGACTGATTGGTTCATCTTTATGTTTTAATTTTAAAATTCGAAGATGTTCCAGTATTGTTGAGTGGAAACGCTCAACATTACCGTTTGCATTTGGCGAGTGAGCCAAGGTTTTATGGTGAATAATTCTATGAACTTTGCAGAATTCGGAAAACATTTGGTTAGTAAATTCGGTGCCCTGGTCTGTGATAATAGTGAGCGGTAAGCCATGATGCGTGCTAAAAGTTAATAAAGCCTGAATTATACTTATTGCAGTGCCATCTCTAAGTAGATAAGCTTGACCATACTTAGAAAAAGCGTCTATGAACGTAACATACTTTTCGTTTTGTGCTGAAAAACTATCCATGTGAATAATTTCAAAAGGCCTAGTGGCAGGGGGTACAATATTAAATTTAGGTCTTATAGGATTCCTATCATATTTGGCCATACCACAAATAGTACAGTCATTTATGAATTTAGTCACGTGTTCTTTCATTTTGGGCCAAAAGTACCTCGCGGATAATGCGAGGTAACATTCGTTAATACCACGATGGTTAGTTTTTCCCTCGTGGTAGTGACGAATAATGTCTTGCTGCCGTAGATATTCTTTAACATTCTCTAGTTCTTTTTTTGCAATAAATAAATTCATAGATGAACTTCTGAATTTTTCCTGAATTATTGGAACAATTTGGAACATAGCGAGGGGCGGAGATATAAAAAGTGCAGTTTTAATTTTTGGACTAACGTATTCTTTAATAGCATTCACTACGTCTTCTTCCAGATTAGATTCAGACAACTGGACGGATGTTCGAGTATGGCTGTCAAAAGGTTTTGTCACAGTAGCACGTTTTTTCAGGTCGCCTACTACGGTTAAACAAAGCTGTCTATGGAATTTATTAAGGGGGTCTTCCGAAATAGGTACTTCACATATTGGGTTTTCATTGGAGGTGTGAGCAGTCAGAGTGTCTGAATTAGAAAGAGAGGGCGGTCTGTCAGTTGCATTCGCAATCATAGAGCTAACTTCCTCGTTGCTGATTTCAACGCGGGAAAGCGCATCAGCATTAGTGTTCTCCCTGCCTTTCTTGTAAATGACTGTAAAATCGTATTCGCTTAATTTTAAGCGCCACCTTGTGAGTCGCGAGTTTGGTTCCTTCATATTCATATACCATTGTAATGGTTTGTGATCAGAAAGAACCTTGAACTTTCGTCCAAAAAGGTAGGGTCGAAAATATTTGGTGGCCCATACTATGGATAAAAACTCTTTCTCCGTGGTACTGTAATTGATTTCACTCTCATTTAGCGTACGTGAAGCGTATGCTATCGGTTTGTCCGATCCAATGGTGCCTTGGGACAAAATGGCACCGATCGCAAAGTTTGAGGCATCTGTGGTTAAGATAAATTCTTTACTAAAATCGGGGTATTTCAATATGGGGTCATTAGCTAACAGAGTCTTACATTTTTCGAAACTAGTTACGTATTCGGGGGAAAGAGTTACTTTTTTTCCTTTTTTCAGGCACTGTGTCATTGGTTTTGTGATACGGGAAAAGTCTGGGATGAATTTTCGATAATAACCGAAAAGTCCTAAAAATTGTTTAATTTCTTTGGGAGTCTTTGGAATGTGATAATTTTGAATAGCAGTTATCTTATCAGGATTTGGTTTAATACCGTCACTAGAAATTATATGTCCAAGGTATGCAGTCTCGAGTTTTAAAAACTCTGACTTATCCAGTTGAATTTTGAAATTTGATTCGCGGAGTCTTTGGAAAACCTTTTCCAGGTTTATCATGTGTTCCTGTAGAGAAGTGCTAAAGACAATTATGTCATCGAGATAGACTAAACATATGACATTTTGGAGTCCCTTGAGGACATTATCCATCACACGTTGGAAAGTGGATGGAGAATTCTTGAGACCCATGGGCATCCTTAGAAATTCAAAATGCCCATGTTCTACGTTAAAAGCTGTCTTGGGAATGTCACTAGGGTTCATTTCCACTTGGTAAAAGCCGGAAGCAAGATCAAGTGTAGTAAAGTACTGACACTTGCCTAATTTGTCAAGTACGTCATTGATATTAGGGATAGGATATTTGTCATCAATGGTCTTGTCATTTAGTTTTCTAAAATCCACGACCAGACGCCATTTTTGTTTTCCGGAGGCATCAACCTTCTTTGGGACTACCCAGATAGGTGAACTCCAGGCAGACTCAGATGGTCTTATAATACCTTGGTTCAGCATCTTAGTAATTTGATCATTAACTTCTTTTCGATGAATAAATGGATATCGGTAACTCTTAGTGTAGATAGGAATTTCGTCTGTCGTTCTAATGTTATGTTTAATTTTATTAGTAAAAGTTAATGCTTCGCCTTCAATATAAAAAACGTCGGGGTACTTGGAACAAAGAGCAATTAGATTTGCCCTTTCTTCGGGGTTGAGATGATCAGTGCGTAAACGCGGTATGATTTCTTGAACGCGCTGCGACTGTTTTCCAGTATGCATACACTCAAAGTTAAATATACACGGTTCAGGAGCACGGTCTAGAGAGAAGATTATGTCATTTTTACTAGGATTAAAAATTTCTACAATACCACGGTTATTTTTAACTGTGGTAAAGCATTCGGATACAGTACAATTACAAATAATCTGTTCTGGTATTAAAACTTCACCATCCGGGGCATTAATTGGCAATTTAATTAATTTAGATTTTTCTGCAGGTATAATATCTTCGTAGAGATTAAGATTTTGTGAGTTATAAATTTGAATAGGATTAAGTGCAGATTTAGTTATTAAACTTAGATTTTTAAGATCCAATTTGGCTTCCCATTTTGTGAGTAAGTCCATACCTATTAAACCGTCAAAATGATTATGAAATCTATAAATGAATAATTTTATGTCGTCCGGTTCGTTAAATTCAGGGAAGGAAGGTAAGTTTATGGAATAGTCATTTCTGCTAGTTGCATGCACATTAGTAACTTCGAAGGGGTCGTAATTTAGTGGTAAATTGGGAAAATAATTGTTAACGGCTTCTGGACTAATAAATGATTGATTTGCGCCTGTGTCTATGAGTAAGTTTAACGGGGGATTAGCAATACGAATGTAAGGTAGTTGTCTCTGGGTCTGGATGTTAAGTTCTATCCGAAATTTTGTGATTTCGGGTCTTCCTGAAAATCCTGATTATCGGAAGGCTGGTCTTCAATAGCTTGATTATTAGAGTCGTCAGATGTCTCGGGAGGGCCGTCATGCGGATAGTCATTACAGTAATAGTAGTCATTATAGTCATTATAATAAGGGTCGTAATATTCATAGTTATCATAAGTCAAACATTCATTAACATTCACGTCTCGGGATTTAAAGTAATTTGATGGAGGAGGGTTACCTTGCCTTGCCCAATCCCAGGGTCTTGGTCCTGCCGGTCTTGATGCAAAGTGGCTAACGCCACTCATGGGCTTAGGCCCTTGCGTCGAGGGCTGATCTCTAGGTGGTAACCTAAATACAGCGCTACGCGGGTTATATCCCGGCAACGGCGCACTGAACATTTGTTGAGTACGTGATGGACCACGAACATGGTATGGAGGTGGTCTAAATTGATGTTGAGGTGGTGGCGGTCGATATAAGGGTTGTTGTTGGGAGGTGCCAGCCATATTGAAATTATTTGTTTTAAATGGTACATGCATGTTATACGGCGAGTGAGTAGGCTTCCTAAAATCTCCAAATCGGTTCAGTAATTTCTTATCAAAAAAATTATCGTTACGGCTTTGTAAGTACAATGTGTTAGTTTCCTCGTGAACAAACTCGAGGGCTTTTTCTATAGTTTCCGGACGCATGCACCGGATACGGTAACCTAATGGATCCTTTAAACCGCGGAGGTAAGCCTGTAGTGTAAGCTTTTTATATAAGTTCCTTTTAGCTTCAATAGTAGATCCTAAATTATCATGCAATGTTACATAAGTCATTATGGTACTAAAAAGATTCTGACACCGTTCATAGAATTCTTGCGGCGAACTCGAGCCTTGTGTAAGTAGAGCCAAATCATTATATAGCCAGGTGGTAGGGCATTTGCCCGACTGGATGGCTACCACCCCTGGTCTAGAGTATGTCGCCATAACAACCTTGTGTTGTGTTCCGGCATTAGTGACCAGGTTCCAGGCTCCCTAAAGAGAGCAGCAGCGCATTCGTAGCATCTTTGGTGTTGCAAATGTCCATAGGCGATGGTAACCGCTGTCCATCAAGTGGGCCGTCTGCCTGTCTGCTGAACTCCTGCAATAAAAAAAAAAAAAAAAAATATAGGGCTGTCTCGTCCCTCTGGTCGGAGAAATTATTTATGAGAGCGTTACGGATGCCTATCCAGTCATTTGGTATACCATTTGTGTTAATGAAACGTGCTGCAGGCCCTGTGATTTTATTTAGAATCCCGTTCATTAAGGCTAGTCTGGCGAGTTCGTCGTCACCCTGTCCTAATTCCGAAATTAACTGGTCACAAAGTCTTATAAATCTTGTAAGAACATTTTGATTCCCGTCGAAATCCGGGAGAAGTTTCATTGCCTTAAAAATATTGTCTAAATTTGATTCCGCCATTTTTGGAGGAATAAAAGAAATTTTATTTTCTAATGAAAGATTTTCCCTATGCGAGTCAAAATTTTTATTCCTATTGCTAACACTACTTTGCCTTCTAATCCTCGATTGTCGTAAATGAAAAATCGTGGAAAAGGGGTAAGGGCCTTAGAATTTTAATAAGGGTAAGCAATCACTAAAATAAAGTCAGTGTACTTACAATATCATCGTTTTTCTTGAGCAGTATCTATGTCTGGATTTTCCTGCGGCGTACACGTGGTTCTTTCAGGTATTCCCGGCACGACGTTGGTTGTCTATCGAGACAGTGACGAGCGCGATGTTGGCAACCCGATTTCACGATCCCGACCCGAGAATCCTACCGACTGCGCCAATTACGTATACGGACGCAGGAGGACTAAAAAAAAACCAATTTACTTAAGACGAATTTATTAATATTAAAAATTACAACTAATTAAAATATATGTTTCCACGCCCGATGCTAGGAACGAAGTGCCTCGTGTCCGTCGCGGCTGCCAGGGCCGCGATGCCTCGTGCTGCATTGTCAGCAATTACCTAGATTGCCTATATTGCGATGAGCACGTGGACTTAGTCAGCAATTCGCTAATGTACCCGGGGTATAACAAGTTACATCATTTATTTACTTTTATGGTTTGGCAGCTAGGCCTTTAAGTCAGATATTAGTTTACAATATAGTTTCTTCATTTTCTTATGTAGCACAGCTGAACTGTAGGTAATCAGCTAGTGCCATTCAACGGAGTTCTTGTGACAACTATAAAGGCCATATTTGACTATACATTTCACATTTCTCACAAAACACATAATTACTACTCAAAAACTATCAATGTCCAACAACTATTGTTCATTTTAGAATAATTTTACGCATTTTTAGAAAATAAAACTGCACAACACAACATCTCCTTTCAGTTCCGGCCAAAAACTCCGGTTATATAATTAATTCCTGCTTCATGTCAGTGATGTGACATCACAGAACATATTATCGTGGCACACAGAACGGAGCAATTAACGTCAACGATACATTGGATTATATTCGATTAGAATTAGATGAATAGATACACTTTGTTATGCGGAACATACAGACAAGTATGTGACAATGTTATCCCCGCAAATTGCGAATGCGCTAGAAACTTGTCAAATTAACATTCACGTGACGTCATCCGCAACTCGATATGTACGCGTACTCGCCGGCCAGTGATGCTAACCGTACTGAGTTTTCGCCTACGGTTACGTCACCAAAATGGCGGCCAGGCGCAATAGCATTTGCGGGGATAATATGTCTTGTATAAACATTTATTTTAAAAATTAAAGGTGACATTTGTCCAACGAGTATTGTTAAAGTTTTATTAGAGCCTAATCTAATTTACCACCATTTCACAACATGCTGTGGCTTGAAGAGAAGAAGCGGCACAACTGTTCAGCAAACATGCCTAGTTCTAAAATTTATTTTTTATATAATATTAAAACAGCCACTGAAAAGCGGCCGAAACGTCGGACAAACCAAAAATCAAATAAATTACCGCGCTTCAAACCGTTAAAACTTAGTTTTATTATCTACTAGAGTTTACCCCGCGGCTGCGCCGCGGGTTAACCTCTAGTGCGTGTCTCTTGTTTAAAGAGCAAGTGCTACAGGTTATATTATATTACAATATTTTTATGTATTTGCCCACGGAAGATTCACTTCATTTTATATCGCTAATTATATATACTATCCCCCGTCTATCTGTCAAAAAAATCAATTACAAAACTTGACCAAAAAGGCCAAAATGGTCTAAATGACCAAAAGACCACAGTGACCGACATGGCTAAAATGACGGAATAGGCAAAAACGACCAAAAAGGCCAAAATAATCAAAACGGTCAAAATGACCAAAGAGGCCAAAATGACCAAAAAGGCCAAAATGACCAAATAGGCCAAAATGACCAAAAAGGCCAAAATGACCAAATAGGCCAAAATGACCAAATAGGCTAAAATGACCAAATAGGCCAAAATGACCAAATAGGCCAAAATGACCAAAAAGGTCAAAATGATCAATAAGGCCAAAATTACCAAATAGGCCAAAATTACCAAATAGGCCAAAATGACCAAATAGGCCAAAATGCCCAAAAAGGTCAAAATGATCTAAAAGGCCAAAATGACCAAATAGGCCAAAATGACCAAAAAGGAAAAATTACCAAATAGGCCAAAATGACCAGAAAGGCCAAAATGACCAAAAAGGCCAAAATGACCAAATAGGCCAAAATTACCAAAAAGGCCAAAATGAAAATTATCCCTTGTCCATCCTCAGTATTTAATTTACATACGTGGCGAATTTCAGCCAAATCGGTCCAGTAGTTTTTCCGTAAAAGCATAACAAACAAACAGACAAATATCATTTTATCCCGGAAACTATCCCATTTTTCGGGATAAAAAGTATCCTATGTTCATCCTCGGTATCGAAAATATATATATACTGAGTTTCAGCCAAATCGGTCCAGTAGTTTTTACGTGAAAACGGAACAGACAGACAGACAGACAGAGTTACTTTCGCATTTATAATATTAATAGGGATAAATTAAATTAAAAAATACATTGTTTTTCATTTAAATTTAAATTGGAAATGTGAAGATAGCTTCAAAAAATGTAAGGATAGTGAAAGTTGTTAGCGTGTGCTATAAGCACACAAAAATATTGTCTACTAGAGATGAAATATTTTTTTTGAATATTTTATTCCTCCAAATACTTTAGTTTTTCACTACTTAAAAATGAATACATTATTCGTCTCAAAAATAGTTGACAACTCTAAAGCAATCGTTCCGTCAAACACGCACACTATTACATCACACATGTATACATTCTTCCACAAGTAAAGCACGCTTTTTGAATTGCAACAACTGTAACAATGTATGTATGTCCGTCATTAAGTTGTAACCATTTACCAGTATGTAGTGAAGCATTTATAATAGAACACGACAGTTGTGGTAAAATTGTCCTTAATTATAGAAAATGATCCTTAACTATATTCATCATTCAATCACAAGAAAATATAATTGGTCAAGGCACATACATCGACACACAGTAAAGAGTTCCGTAGACTTTACGGAAATTCTCTACTTTTATGATTTTCAGAAACCCAAAAAACTAAATAGTTAAAAATATAATAATAATAATCATAATAATCCTTTGTGTTTTCTGGCGAAGCCTTAGGTGAGGAGCGGCACCTCGTACCTGACTCCGGTGGCCAAGACAAGGCCCCCGCCTTCGTGCCTGCCTTAACCAGCCGGCACGGAGTGGAGATCGCTAGAGCTAAGACTCAAGCTCCAGGGGTGGAAGTGACAAATGGCCTAACGTCAGAAGTAGCTTCGGTGAACCTGCAGCCCACCTCTCTACACCCCTTAGTCACTCACACCCATTTTGCCCCTGCGTTTTATGGCATTTTCAGGGACCCATGCAGGGAGTGGCGAGTCACCGTCTGCCCACTTTTCCATGTTCCCCGAACGTTGCGACGGGCAGACGCCATAGTCCCCATATTCCCAGATCGCCAGTACCACTAACAGTTCACCCCAATAGCCCGGTACTTTTTGTCCTCATTTCCCACAATAGTCCTACACTGGCCGGTGCTTGTCCTTGGGTGCGTTATTATATGGTGTAGACAGGGATAATCGCCGGTCAGTGTCACGCCACATATTTACATTAAATTTGTCAAAGGGCCTCTACGTGTTGGCCTTTCCATGGCCCTGCGCAAGCTCTCCAAAAGTGCGGGCTATTTTATGGCCCGTGGTCGTCAGACATACATAATAAAAATCATAATAATAATAATCGGCAGACAAACACACATGTTGTGCATTCCCTTAAGCAAGTTACGCTTGTGTTATAGGAAATATATAACGGACTATCCCAGACACCCAGACCATAGTAAATAACGAAAAAAATACGTTTCAGAAATTAACTATACCAGGAATCGAATCCGGAGCCACTGCGTGGAATTGATAGGCCGGCAATGTGTTAGCCCGCTCAACCACAAAGGCCGTCAGTATATATAATACTAGAGTTTACCCCGCGGCTGCGCCGCGGGTTAACCTCTAGTGCGTGTCTCTTGTTTATAGAGCAAGTGCTACAGGTTATATTATATTACATTTTTATGTATTTGCGCACAGAAGATTCACTTCATTTTATATCGCTAATTATATATACCATCCCCCGTCTAACTGTCAACAAAATAAATTTCAAAACTTGACCAAAAAGACCAAAATGGTCTAAATGACCAAAGAGGCCAAAACGACCAAAGAGGCCAAAATGACCAAAAAGGCCAAAATGACCAAATAGGTCAAAATGACCAAATAGGCCAAAATGACCAAAAAGGAAAAAATACCAAATAGGCCAAAATGACCAAAGAGGCCAAAATGACCAAATAGGCCAAAATGACCAAATAGGCCTCAATGACCAAATAGGCCAAAATGACCAAAGAGGCCAAAATGATCAAAAAGGAAAAAATACCAAATAAGCCAAAATGACCAAATAGGCCAAAATGACCAAATAGGCCAAAATGACCAAAAAGGATCAAAAAGACCAAAATGACCAAATAGGCCAAAATGACCAAAAAGGTCAAAAGGATCAAAAAGGCCAAAATGACCAAATAGGCCAAAATGACCAAAAAGGTCAAAAGGATCAAAAAGGCCAAAATGACCAAAGAGGCCAAAATGACCAAATAGGCCAAAATGACCAAATAGGCCTCAATGACCAAATAGGCCAAAATGACCAAATAGGCCAAAATGACCAAATAGGCCAAAATGACCAAAAAGGCCAAAATGACCAAATAGGCCAAAATAGGTTTTTCCGCAAAAACATAACAAACAAACAGACAAATATCATGTTATCCCGGAAACTATCCTATTTTTCGGGATAAAAAGTATCCTATGTTCATCCTCGGTATCGAAAATATATATATACTGAGTTTCAGCCAAATCAGTCCAGTAGTTTTGACGTGAAAACGGAACAGACAGACAGACAGACAGACAGACAGAGTTACTTTCGCATTTATAATATTAATAGGGATTTATTCAATCTTATTTTTAACCGACTTCAAATCAGGAGATTTTTACGTGTTACGCAATTTCTCCGTCAGTTGTAGACCGATTTTAATATTTTTTTCGAAAGAGTATACCTACTGCTGAAATGGTCCCATTATCACCATCGACAGAAAAATGCATAACGTACGTACAAACAAACATACCGTAATTTTCGTAGTCGGTTAAAAATATGGATAACTTACACAAAACGTACTAATTATCAAACACATTACAACGGTATGAATTCAAATATAAACAAACAAATAAAAGTATTATTGTAGACATACAGACCCCGAAACTATTAAATGTGAAACTCAGATATTAACCGCTAATTATAAACTAATTAATCAAGTATTAGTTGATTTAATCACAACATAATTTGCAGTTATAAATCACTCATGAAGAACATTACACTGAATCGAAACAATCGTTATAATTGTGTATTAAAAAAAAACATGCAACATTGTATCAAAGGGGATCAATTATTAACTAACTATTCTTTTACGCAATAAAACCTACAATTGTTTTTCTACCTGCATTTTAATGTACACTAGGTGTGCAGATCAGACAGACAGACAGATCATTCATTTTTATCTGTTTTACTTCGAAGCCTGTCGAATTAAGTTAGCCGACATTCACTGATAGAGTCTGGCTTATGAAAGTAGTCTGAAAAACTTGTTTTTTCTAAAGATTTTTAAATACAAGTCTTTGAGATCCTGGATATCATGTAGCAGTAAAGTGCTAACCAAGACAAGTAAAACGAGCCCAAACACGACGGGTCTACCTGGTTTAGTACAGGAATTCCTATGGCCACCTTCCGATTCCATCATCAGATCAGCTCCATGGTACCACATTATTGCATTGTCACGCGATATATATATATGCGTGCAAAATTTCAGCTCAATTGGAAACCGGGAAGTTGGTCAAATTTAACTTGCAAGATTCCACCCGAACTTACATACATAGGTACATCCATTCCAAGTTATATAAAAGCTTTTAAAAATACAATTGGATATTGTAACTAAAATAATCATTAAAATGGTTCCCAAACATTTATTCCATTTACTTGATATCTAACTGGATGTGGTGTAAAAAATAAATGAAACAATAAACCTCCTGGCAATAACCTCCTCTATCCGTGCAGGAACGGAGAAAGAATACAATTTCCTGCGGCCGGGCGGCCCGTCGTAAGAGGCGACAAAATAACCCGCAGCCAGGTGGTAGTGCATTTGCCCGACTGGATGGCTACCACCCCTGGTCTAAAGTATGTCGCCATAACAACCTTGAGTTGTGTTCCGGCATTAGTGACTTGGTTCCAGTCTCCCTTAAGAGAACAGCAGCGCATTTGTAGCACCTTTGGTGTTGCAAATGACCATAGGTGATGGTAACCGCTTTCCATCAAGTGGGCCGTCTGCCTGTCTGCTGAACTCCTGCAATAAAAAAAAATCCAAAATCATAATCTGCAAGCTTCAGTTCAAAAATATACACAGGATGCGGTCCTCATATTTTGGACACTCAAAGCTATCCAGCGCCGGTTTATCTGTTTTGCTGGGCAGTTGTCTAGACTATATGAACTTAGTTTATTTGTTATTATTATACCGTTACGAGTTGCGAGACTCGAATTTAAATGCAGTTTGAATTATTCTAGAGTTTATTAGAACTTTACAAACACGTATAACACAGGTACAAATATAAACGAACACAACAAGTCCAAACGTAATGCAGAAGGTCGTAATTCAATAAAACACGTAAAGTCCGTCACGTTTAGATTCCCGATTGTAGTACACGCGTCTCGCTTTGATCGTGGTTCTCGCTCGACTGCTCGCTGATCGCTCCCTCAATCAGGCCAACGATTTATACAGCAAAATTGAAATGTGCCCGTATCGTAGTCGACATAATCCGAAACACGTCGCTAATGAGTCGGCCATACAAGTAACAAGTGGCCATAAATGATTATGCCATAATACAATGGGCTCTTCTCTAGAAACATATGCCAACAAATAAGTAAACAAAAGTAGACGATCATAAAAAAAATAGAATTAGTTCAAGTGCCGACAGGTAATAAAATGTGTTTTTTCAAGTATGTAGGTGGAATTTGTTTTTGTCGGGACCTGAATTGTAACAATATATTAAAAAACGAATTAAGATTTTGTGTAAGTAAAAAAGCTACTGTCCCTGGCTTGACACGCATGCATATATAAAAACAACGCGCTTAATATCAAATCCAGTTAACCTTACTTATTTTATTTTATGCGAATGGTTTTCTGGCTAATTATATGATAATACACCTGTCATTTTACTTGGTTTTTGATTTCCGAATTTGATTCTGACATACATGGCCGCATTTTGACATGCAACATTTTATTTCCCTCAATGGTCATAGTGTCTGTAAGTCAGTAGCTTAAATATTAAACTGAAAGAAAAATCTTAAGGCTTTAAGTGTGAAATTAAAATGTTATTTCTTATTCTAAAATACTCAGTCCATCTTTTTTATTGTCTGAAGCAGGCAAGTACGTAGACGGTGTACCTGATGGAAAGTGGTTACCGTCGCCTATCGACGTTTGCAACACCAGGAGCGTCGTTAATGCGTTACCGACCTTTAAGAAATTTTATAACGCCCTATTACGCTTATACGCCCCATGTCATAGGCGCAGAGATATAACCGTCGCATGTTGAGTGCGGGAGCTTAAGGAAGTAGGGTTAACAACCCATTTAGTTCAATGAAATTTGGTCGTTATGGGAATTTCATGATCACAAGCTGTCAGATCTGGACTTAATAACAGTTCCTTTTATATACAAATGTAGAAGTGGGAAGCTTTTATAAAAGCCAGATAATTAGCGGTTGTTTAAAATATTGCCACGGCTAATTTGTAGACTAATTCGTCAAATGGCTGTAGTTGTCGAATAAAAGCGATAACTGAAAAATTTATTGAATAGCCGCCAGCAGTTGGCTATCAGTGAGTGAGTCATTCACCCATTAACCAAATAGCTATCAGATGGTTCGTTAGCCGGCTAATGAATTACCATTTGCCGGATGACTAGGTATTAGGAATTTCGAATGGTTACCAACCAGCTATACAAAAACGTACATAACGATCCAGTATTGTACCGTTATTACGACTGTGAAAAACTATTCCGACACTATTGTGAAAGCGGATTCTCAAGATCTCAGATCTCTTCAAGTAAAACCGATTTAAGGTTGTTATTACAAAACTCCAAAAAAAAATTTATACGTTGCAATCTGCAAAATCAAACAAACAGATTAATCCAAAGCTCATTTTATATACCTAAAAATCATGACACCCCCTTCGCTATGTTATTTTAAATTAATTTGTATAATTTTGATGTAGTTTAAAGTACGTATGTACAATTTGCACGCCTGACCGGCAAAAACATGTGAACCTTTTAAGCAACATAAAATGATTTATGATGCACCATCTTTTTAAGGTAATAAATGATTGATTGATTGATGAATACAATAAAATAAGTATAGCTATGAATGGTAATCGTAAATAAAAAAACATTTGAATATCTCGTAACGTTACTCAACTAGAGTTACTATCATATATATAATATATCATTTCGTCGGTTAATGGTTCTTTTTTTAGACCAAACTAGTCAATATTAATTTTTTGATTGATTCGATCTTGAAAAGTCTTAAATATTTTTTCTTGTAAGATCGTGTATTCATTTGCTAGAACGCGATACGAAATTTTGTTTGTTAATATTGCTAAAACGAACAATTAGGGCCACTTCCATAATGTTCGTTAAATTTATTTATGAAACACTTAACGCATTTAACACCCTTAAATACGATTAGCTTCTTGCACAATGCAAAATTTGCCGTTAAATATATTTCAAGAACTGTCAATACATCTTGTGTAAAACGTATTAAGACAGTTTAATATGATTAACTAATTTTATTTAAAGGCGATCGTTATGCAAGCGATTCTTAGGTGATATTAAGCCGTGTTTAATTTTGTTTGTTCGACTGTTTCTTTTAATACTGTGGCAGTGTTGCAAAGACGTGTTATTTATTAAAACGAGTAAATATTTTAATTACAGGGCTTCCCAATACCTGTCCGTGTAAGGCGGCCTATTACTGGATAATTTTAGTGCGCACGGTACCATAAGTGTTCGAATGAATTATTCTTTTTTAAGTGATTTTACAGAATGATCTTAAGTGGTTTACTTCAGTTATACCTACATAATTATATCTATCTATCTATCTATAATATTATAAAACTCAAAACAAACAAAAAACTTGAGAGGTGTCAAGTTACACCCGGATGGAACGAAATTCCTTTTTTTATTATTTATTATGTACAAAAAACCTGTATACACTCAACAAAAATAATCTTCGCGACACCACCCTGTTCAATGCGAAAAGTGTCGTTACAACTTTTGGTCTTAATTTTTCCGTCTAGCCTCCTTTCGCAACGCGCGATAAGGAACTTCGTTCCAACTGGAATACACTATATAAATTATGTATTTTTTTACATCACTTCGGGATTGTACATCACATCACACTTGCTCGGGATTCACGTAAAACGACTGGGCCGATTTCGATGCGGTTTTCGCTAATCGAAAGCGAATTCTTAGACTTAAACTCTGCGCTACCTTTGATCCCGGGAATCCCGTGGGAATTTTCCCGGGAGCGGTTTGTTCGTGTGCAATTAGCTTATTCTTCTGACACAGTTTTCACTAGAACGATATTTATTTTACATTCTTTTTAAATGATGTGGTACTTTGGTCCCGGGAAACATTTCATCAATTTCAGCTACATATAATCTACATTAAGCTTTTATTTCGTATTCAATTATTATTATACATAGTAGACAAATTTCAAGCTGACCCGTGACACACGTTGTCCTGTTTAAATTTCATTTATTTTGTATATGAACATTATCTATATCTTATAAATATTATAAACGCGAAAGTTTGTAAGAATGTATGTATGCATGTGTCGATGTATGTCTGTTACTCTTTCACGTAAGAACTACTGAATGGATTTTGATGAAACTTTACAGTAATGTAGCTTATACATCAGCATAACACATAAGCTATAATTTATAAAGATATAGTGTGAATCATACAAAACAGCGATTTTCCATCACCACGCGGATAAAGCCGCGGGCACAGCTAGTATAATATATTATATATGTGTATTCATATGTGCCTATATTTATTTTATTGTTACGTACATAGATAAAATTTATCTTGCATATTTTTTACATATTTATATATTTCTTACAAAATAAAATAAAACATATTTAGGGCCGTTTGCATGAGGTTGCTTAAATTTATTTAAGAAACATAAAACGTATTTAACACCCTTAAATACGATTAGCGTCTTGCACAATGCAAAATTTTCCGCTAAATATGTTTAAAGAACTATCAATACGCTTTGTGTAAAACGTATTTAGGTCTTATATTATTAAGTAATTTTATTTAAAATCCATCGTTATGCAAGCGACCCTTAAAGAAATTGTGTAATATCATGATTACCATCTTTGACACATTCGTTACTTTTTTTTTTTTAAATACCTATACTATCATGGCTAGGCTAAGGACTATCTGTAAAAAACAATACTTGTTCAACAGAAACCATCCCTACATATTATTACATACATACATAACTTCACGCCAGGTCCCTTGCGGGGTAGGCATGAACAACAGAGCGCCATACAGGCTTATTTTTACACACCTCACTTGCTTCTTTGACATTCATAGCTCTTGTCATGCACGCTCGTCTGTTCTAAAGGCTCCTGACATATTATTGTGTGGTGTAAATCCCATCGGCCTTATAAAGACTGACTGAAATATACTTCCACGGCCAAAATTAAGTTCTTTGTGTGAAAACCACAATTTTGACCATAGCCTTCGTACCTTGTCATGATAATAAATTACATAATTGGAAACCATCTTATTAAAGGCTTGTCGGTGGCCATTTAACATAATTTCTTACAGAGGCCAACTAAAAATTACCATCAATATATGTATTATGAACATTAAAACTTTAAATGAGCTTGCTACATGGAATTCAAATGAGTATCATAAAACTGTTTAGGGTGCATTAATAAATGGAAAATCGGTCTACAATATTGTTACGAGTCCGGGACTCGAATTAAAAATGCCGTTGGAATTACTATAGAATTTATTAGAACTATACAAACACGTATAACACAGATATAAATATAACTGAACACAATCAGTTCAAACGTAATGCGCGATTCAATAACACGCGCAAAGTCACTATATAGATTATCGAATGTACACAAGTCTCGCCTAGATCATGGTTCTCGCAAGACCGATCTCTCCATTGCGTAATTATGTCTGCAAACGGCCATAAACGAGTACAATACACAATAGGCTGTTTCCTTATTACAAATTTTAAACATAAAGTAAACAGAAGAAGATAGTCATAAAACAGTCTCAATGTTATTAGCTCAAACGCCGCGGCAGGTAATTAATGTGCTTTGTCTTCAGATATGTGTGTAGCCCAACAGACAAATAAAATTATAAACAGCTTCCGTGAACAAAAACATGTAGTGAAGTGAAGCATTTTTTACAAACTTGTTACTGTAAGCTTATCTTCTTTATATATAAATAATATTTCTCTGTATGTCCTTTATAGAATCGTAAACTATACATTTGATCATGTGACGATCTTTAGCAATGTTGTTGTGCATGAGCAAGAGAAGGTTTCAGAGTTAGTTCACGTTTGGACCCGGTATTATTAATTTGATTACTCAATAGTAAATTCTCGTTACGAGCTGCCACGCGATCGGCTTCCTATGCCAAAATCGGCTTCCTTCCGACGGCTTCACTTTGATGGTTCAGGGCTTGGTCTACCTATTTTGTTCATCCGAGGATTTCGTTTGGAAAATAACTGTTTAATGTACTAGTCACTCGGGCTTAGAGGGTTCATATATAAAATGCTAATATAATATTAATGTCCTATCTGGTTCAATTTAAAACATGTAGATATAAATATTTTTTATTATACTTAGAATTAGGATTTACCCCCAAATTCATCCACGCTTGACTTCAAATTCCTGGGACACGAAATATCACAGTATTTAAAAAAATAATGCAAGCTGTCGTTTTATTGAAAACTGTATCGGAGAAAGCCAATTTTTATGCACCCAAACTACTTCAAACCGCTCCCGCGATAATTCCAGCTGGATTCCCGGGATAAGAGGTATCACAATTTTATTACATAAAATTTGCTATTGATCGGTATAAGAAATCGCATTTGAACTCCCAAGGTTTTCAATCTGGCCATTTTAGATAATTCCGAAAAAAGATCCCGCGGGGTTCCCGGGATAAAAGTAGCACACATTTGAAGTCTAAGAATTAGCTGTCGATTAGCAAAAACTGTATCGAAAACTACTAGGTACTGTGACTTCTATTGATTTGGGAGGCGTCCGTCGATTTTAAATGTAAATCCCTATTATCCCTATTAATATTATAAATGCGAAAGTAACTCTGTCTGTCTGTCTGTCTGTTCCGTTTTCACGTAAAAACTACTGGACCGATTTGGCTGAAACTCAGTATATATATATTTTCGATACCGAGGATGAACATAGGATACTTTTTATCCCGAAAAATGGGATAGTTTCCGGGATAAAATGATATTTGTTTGTTTGTTTGTAATGCTTTTACGGAAAAACTACTGGACCGATTTGGCTGAAATTCGGTACGTATGTAAATTAAATACTGAGGATGGACAAGGGATAATTTTCATTTTGGCCTTTTTGGTAATTTTGGCCTATTTGGTCATTTTGGCCTTTTTGGTCATTTTGGCCTATTTGGTAATTTTTCCTTTTTGGTCATTTTGGCCTATTTGGTCATTTTGGCCTTTTTGGTCACTTTGGCCTATTTGGTCATTTTGGCTTTTTTGGTAATTTTGGCCTTTTTGGTAACTTTGGCATATTTGGTCATTTTGGCCTTTTTGGTAACTTTGGCCTATTTGGTAATTTTGGCCTATTTGGTCGTTTTGGCCTTTTTGATCATTTTGACCTTTTTGGTCATTTAGGCCTATTTGGTCATTTTGGCCTATTTGGCCATTTTGGCCTATTTGGTTATTTTGGCCTGTATGGTCATTTTGGCCTATTTGGTCATTTTGGCCTATTTGGTCATTTTGACCTTTTTGGTCGTTTTTGCATATTCTGTCATTTTGGCCTATTCGGTCATTTTGGCCTTTTTGATCATTTTGGCCTTTTTGGTCATTTTGGCCTTTTTGGGTCATTTTGACCTATTTCGTCATTTTGGCCTTTTTGGTCATTTTGACCTTTTTGATCATTTAGGCCTATTTGGTCATTTTGGCCTTTTTGGTCATTTTGGCCTTTTTGGTCATTTTGGCCTATTTGGTCATTTTGGCCTAATTGGTCATTTTGGCCTAATTGGTCATTTTGGCCTAATTGGTCATTTTGCATTTGTCATTTTGGCCTATTTGGTCATTTTGGCCTTTTTGGTCGTTTTTGCATATTGTCATTTTGGCCTATTCGGTCATTTTGGCCTTTTTGATCATTTTGGCCTTTTTGGTCATTTGGGCCTTTTTGTTATTTTGGCCTTTTTGGTCATTTTGGACTTTTTGGTCATTTTGGCCTATTTGGTCATTTTGGCCTTTTTGGTCATTTTGGCCTATTTGGTCACTGTTGCCTTTTCGGTCATTTTGGCAATGTCGGTCAGTTTGGCCTCTTTGGTCATTTTGATTATTTTGGCCATTTTGATCGTTTTGCCTACTCCGTCATTTTGGCCATGTCGGTCACTGTGGTCTTTTGGTCATTTAGACCATTTTGGCCTTTTTGGTCAAGTTTTGTAATTTATTTTGTTGACAGATAGACGGGGGATGGTATAATTAGCGATATAAAATGAAGTGAATCTTCCGTGGGCAAATACATAAAAAATGTAATATAATATAACCTTTAGCACTTGCTCTATAAACAAGAGACGCACTAGAGGTTAACCCGCGGCGCAGCCGCGGGGTAAACTCTAGTGAATTATATATTATTCCTAATATCTTATAACTACTAAGGACGTTAGTCGTTACAGTACCTGTGCTGCGTTTGTCGACGACGCCGTTTTAAAATCTCTATTTCGTACTAAAGAAGCCTGATCACAAAAATAGTTAATAATCACCTCGCCATTTATTAGTCAAATCCCTGTAAAGTTACATACATACATATATTGTCACGGCTGTTTCCCATTGGGATAGGCAGAGACGATGGATCTCCACCTGCTACAATCTTGACAAAAACATTCGCTTCATCTTCATTAAAATCTCTTCATACATACACGTTTATTGAAAAAGTAGGCTAACATTATTTTTTAAAGCCATCTACACATTAACCTATCACGTCTACAGACTAGTCTACACCATGCCACAAAGAATAAACCCGTGTGCACATGCATAAAAAGTGGATCGTAAAACACGGCTTAGTTATTTACGAGCATCGCGCCGCGTCGGGACATTGAGTGCAGAAGTTTTACATGGCGAAACTCTTTAACGAGTTGCCAGCCATCGGCTATTGAAAGAGAAGCATTGTGAAGTGATGTTTTAATAACTACTTCAAACTAATCATGGCATTACGAAGTTGAAATTAGCTAAGGTTGAGTATTCACTAATAAAGGAAAATATACTTATTGCCTTAATGAATATAATGCTGATATTAGAACTGAGAGGAAGATGGGATAGACTTATTCACGTGTCACAGCCATGATGGAATCATCAGCTTCATTATAGCTCGTTGGGCCAGTTCAACCGGTGCGATATCACACTCGTTTTTTATTATCTGAGTTCAGCAGACAGGCAGACGGCTTACTTGATGGAAAGCGATTACCATCGCCTAGGGACATTTGTAACACCAAAGGTGCTACCAATGTCCTCCCGCTCACTAAATGTAGAGTGGACTCTGCCGGAAGACAACTCAAAGTTGCTATGATGGCATACTCTAGACCAGGGGTAGTAGCCATCTAGTCAGACAAATACCCTACAACCTGGCTGTGGATTAATTTACGGCATCTTATGACTGCCCGGCTGCAGAAAACTGTATTCTCTGTTCCTGCATGGATTACATTATATTATTTACACTTACAGAATATCGACGTGAAATGGTTAGCCTTAGTTTTATCATACTACTACTATGGTGAGAGTTCTTAGCCCCCGATCCTTTTCTATTAAAGGCTAAAATCGTCCCTGGTCAGATAGGCTTAGGTCTGTAAACCCGCTTCCGGCTGTAAAAAATATCCATTTATAGTCTGTTTCTACGTTGTATCTACCGTTCATTTGCCTTACTATAAATTAAAATTCGACATAAGACCCCATACAAGTAATGTCAAACTTCAACCGATAGTAAGGCAAGTGAATGAATAGTAACTAAGTAACAAACAGGAACCGGCTACTGAACAAATTGCAAGTGAAACCGAATGAGCAGGTCTAGCAGTTTACGTAAAGCGAAAGCCATATATTAATATTAGCATGAAATAATTAAAGCAAAATCATCTCAGCAATCAGCGATGAAATTATCAATATCAATTATCAGACCACTCATTAATCACGATACCAACATGATGGTGTTTAAATTTAATATAAGCATTTAATCAATTTAATTATAAATGTATCTAACACGAAAACATAGCAAAAACGTTGAATAGAATGATGAAATGTCACACGGCTCCATTGTTGTACAATGTTTCCCTAAATAGGACAACTCTTGATGAAGACGACCATTGTTATACTTGGTTCATCATAAATTTACAATAACATGGTTTGCAGGGTTGGCACTATGAATTACAAATATTATTTCATTTTGTTTCGGTCGTGGCAATGCTGGTCAGGTTCAACGTAAAAACCGAGGCGTATCTGTTTTTCGCCAGTGGGGTCCTTTTGCAATAACTCCGTTTTACCTCTTACTGTGTCTTTGACTTACTGAGCATGCACTGCTTGCTACAATTTCATAAATTCTTCGAAAAGTAATGTAACATACTTCTGAATAAAACTTGAGATGAAAAAAAGAACTTGATGTAAATAGAAAAAGAAATATAAAAAAAACAATTATTAGATAAACGTGTTGCTGGGGAGTTTCTTGCCGCTTGTTCTCCTTAACAGCAATACCATGTTGCGAAGCGGTGTGCATAGAATAGGAAGTAAAATTAAATTTTGGCTTATAGGTCAAAGGTCACATCCTTAAAAAAGTGTTTTCCAGTGGAATATATTTTAATTAAAACTTTTGAATTTGAATTACTAAGTGAATCAGTACCGACAACTGACCGGCTTCAGCTTATAGGTGTATCCTTGACTTCAACACTCACCTTTGGTTCATACATTAAATCTTTGGCTCAAGTAGCAATTGTAGCAGCCAAAAAGCTGAGTGTACTTTCGAAGGTGAGACGGTACTTTTCGCCAGAACAGTTGTTTACTCTACCAAGCAAAAGTTCGATCATACGTGGAGTACTGTTCTCATCTTTGGGATGGCTCAGCTAAGTACCACTTGAAGAGAATAGAGAGCGTTAATAGTTCGAGTGGTTAAATAGGCCTTTCACCCGAGGTTAACACTCTGCTTTTCATTTTGAATATAAGGACAGTAAATATAATCTGATGACTCAAACAAACAACTAGTTCTTTAATTAAATCAGCCGTTAAATCCAAATCTGGCCCACTTGCATAACGCTCGCCTTAAAATAAAATTAGATAATCACATTAAACTGGCTGAATACGTTTTACATAAAACGTATTGACAATTCTTTAAACTTTAATTATAATCAGGCAACAAACAAGCGAACTTTCAGAATATGAGGAATGAAAATTAGCATTTTGACAACCCTACAATCTCTCGAGCAATGTTTCGAGTTTCCGCGATAGTCCTACAAATATTAGACGTATGTATCGAATATGACATGTTCATGTTTAATAATATCGTGGCTGAGCACTCGATTTACATTAAATCAAGCTCACGTTATAGCCATAAGATAAACATTCTTGAGAACAAAACCCAAATGTTTACCAATTCTGATTAATTTATACGTTTCATACAAAATTATGTACATTTCAAGATTAACGCCCTGTAGTATTTATTACGTATAATTTACTAGTCTGCAGTTTTATATTAATAGTATATCTTGCCTGCGTCTTCGCTTGCATTAAAAAAGAATGTGTATGTCATGCAATACGTAGTGTCGAATTCAATATTCTAAGCTCACCGTTCCACGCCGATGTTCTGCAAGAGCGTGATATCACATCAATCCAGCTGTCCTTAAGAGCTATAATCAAAATCGCTCCACGACGTAAAACCACGATCTAACAAAACCGACTGCTTATTAAATTAAAACAAAAGTTAATTAAAAACGAACTCCGAAGAACATAAATGCCACATTCTCGGAAACCTAAGAAATAAATGTCATATTTGGTTATAAATTTTACGACTCAAAATGACTTAAATTATAATTTTGAAGTCAAACTTTAACGACCATCGTGGAATTGTTAGATGTGGGGCTCTTTTTGTGTTTGCAAAATAACTGTTTTAATAACAACATTGGTACGTTGTCTTAAACAACATGTCATTCGTTGTATTACTCAAATCATCATCAAATCAGGTTGGCTTCAACTCGCCTTTAAGTTTTGCTGAGCAGTTGTCTAGACTACGAATTTAATTTCTTTGTTATTATCACATTCAAAAACTGAATTGAGTTTTTGTGTAAAATGAAGACTAACACGTGGATATCTATACATATAATAAAATTGTAGAGGTCGAATTTCTGTACAATGAAAAAAATGCTAAAAACCGAGTTAGGGGGATGTAAGAAGTGAAATAGAATTAATTTAGAATTTTTCAATTTTATTTTGTTTCTCTGTTTGTATGTTTGTCTATTTGTTTGTACTGGCTAATCTTCGAAACGACTGAACCAATTTAAATGAAATTTTGTATGTTGATAGCTTTAATTCCTGGTCAACATATAGGATACCTTTGATCCCGAAAAATTAAAGAGTTCCCGTGGGATAGTTGAAAAACTTGAATTACTTAAACAGCTTATAACAGACTAAAAGTAATTTATTTGCAACGTAACATAATAGAAGCGGAGATTTTGGCAGGGTGTGGTGTCGGTGAAAGAGTTTTATCTTATATATATCTAATATATAAAATTCTCGTGTCACAGTTTTCGTTGCCATACTCCTCCGAAACGGCTTGACCGAATCTCATGAAATTTTGTATGCATATTGGGTAGGTATGAGAATCGGCCAACCTCTATTTTTCATCCCCCTAAATGTTAGGGGTAGTCCACCCCTAAATTTTTTATTTTTTATTTTTACCGGGCAGGATGTCGTCTGCCGGGACAGCTAGTAATATATAATATATAAAGCTGATAACTTTGTTTCTTTCTTTGTTTGCTTGAACACGCTAATCTCAAGAATAACTGGTCTGATTTGAATTTTTTTCAGTGTAAGATAGCCCAATTATCGAGGAAGGTTATATAGGCTATAAACCATCACGCTAAAATCGCGGGGTTTTTTTACTATTCCACGCAAACGAAGTTGCGGGCAGAAGCTAATTATTTTAATTAATGTAATTTCAAATTCAAATAGGATTGGGAGACGCTACTCTTTCTGTGAACTCAGTAGAATTTATTGACAAATTGATGAATAAACTTGTTTATTCATCAATTATTTGTCACTTTCGTTGATAAAATCATATTAACTGTTTATTTACTAAAGTTCTTATGTGAGCGATATTTCTGATCAACTACCTTCATAAACTTGTAATTTTTCGATCTTATAGTATAAAACCTCGCGGGAATGGCGCACAAAATTCAATGCAATTCTGTGACAGTCAAGTGTGAGGACGATAAGTCCTGTACAAGTGTTCTGTGTAAATCGGAAGAATAGTACATTAAAGTGATTTAAGGATTGAAATGCTGCTTCTCATATCTGGACCATTTAGTAGGTATTTTCTTTCCTGAGAGAGAGAGACTTCTAACCTTTTGCATTCTTCTGTCAATGAATGCTGACGCTATTTAATATTCCAATTAGTAGAAGACCTACTAAGACTAACTAATGAACAGAATTCGCTTAAACCAATATAAAAGTAGGTTTAATCCATTTAAAAAGCAAGCAAGAATTTAACAATCAGCTAAGACGGTGGTCGTAAACGCCTTAACTGTAATAAACTCGCAATCACAAAGCTATAGGTCGTAAAAAAACGCAAAATAAACCACTTTAAATTAATACCAAACGTGTTTAGTAGTTTGCTTAGGAAGGAGCCGCCTAACAGTCTTTTCAGGCGAAATAATATTTAATGTACATTTCCTATATTCATTCACTTGCCTTACCCCATGATAAAAAAGACATTGTCGCAATACCGCATTAGAAGAATTGGGCATCATATAAAAATGCACAAGCTACTATGATTTTTTCACTATTTTACAAAAAAAACTTATTATCGTATACAGTAAAAATATTTAATACCTTGCTCCGGATTTCAGAGAAATCTTAATTGTTCAAGAACAGTATTATTCAAACAAACACACATTAAAATCAGATACAACGTTCACAGCTGGATGGCGCTGTTCGTTATTTTAACACACTTTCTATGGTTTGCTGAATACCTCTTTCATAGAATTAATTTATTAACACTATATTAACTTGCATCTTTGTGACCACTGTGGCAACATCATATGGGTCAAAGTATTATTATTAATCTTGTGTTTATTTGTGGTGGTCTGGTTGGTACACATGTCTGTTCTTAAGTCAACAGTAATTGCAGTAATATGATTATTGAACTGACGAGTAAAAACTTGATGTCATTCCCATGAATTAGCCGTGAGTTACCAACAAACCAACCGACCCAAAATTATATTATACATAATTGATTATAAATGCGCGACTTAAATACTTCCACGATACAATATGTCCGTTACTAGAGTTGCACGAGTTGTGATTTTAAACCACTGGTTTAGCCGAATACCGAATATTCGGTCTCGCTGTCGGCAATATTCGGCCTGAGATATGTGCATTTCACACGTAACAGGATTGTTACTTGATTCTGACATTTTGAAAACTAACCAAAACGAAAGATTATCATGAAAAAAATAATTCAAATTGCATTTATGATTTGTAGAACGTAGTTTAACAATAATTTGTTTGAAACATATACATTATTGAGTAATATTCGCGTTTCTTTTAATGATTTGGTATTCAATATTGTGCTATTCGACTGAATACTAAAGTTACTATCCGTGTTAGAGTCTCGTGCTTGTAGAAACCTATTTTGCGTTATAGAATAGCGTTTTTGGGTGTGATTTTTTATGTCAAAGTTTTGGTTTGTTTGTTATTTGTCGTGTGAAAAATGTTGACGGAAATACATTAATTAATTTTTTAATCGTGTTTATTATGTTTAAATATATTAATAGCAAATTAAAACAAAACAAGAATATTCATTTATTAAAACCACTGGATTTATCCTCACCGACCACAATAATTCGATTATAATTCGGTATTCGGCCAAACCGAATTAAAGTCGAATATTCATTGCATCTCTAACCGTAACATTAGTAATAACTGACAACCGATAAATACGTTCACTTCACTTGCACATCTGCTAAAATTGCTATTATATATGAGTTTGGTTTAAATTTAATTTAGTTAGATTATATAGCACCCTTATTGCTGCATAGTTTAATCATGGAAACGACGGATAACGCTTCAAGTTATGCCAAGACGTATAAAACTTGGCCATAAACGCCGCATCCACTTACTTTTATTACTCTGAACTACGTGGGATGTTGCGATGGAAATCGGCCTTATTATAATTCAATACGAACGCGAAATTTTGTAGGGATTTCAGTTATTTAGTAATACGACACGTGGACACTATATCAATGTTTATAAATTGTTTAAACTTAAGTTAAAATTGAAGTATCTAAGTGTAATTGGACCTACTTATGCAAAATGGAACCAACCCACATACTGACAATTAAAATTTTGCATACAAAAAATGTGTCTATATTTTGGAAAAAAAATATTTAAAATATTGTATATTAGAATATACAATATTCTAAACATTTTTTTGCTAAATTTTAATAAAAACGGCTTATTTCTAAAACTGTCAGTATGTGGGTTGGTTCCATTTAGCATAAGTAGGTCCAATTTAATTTTCGTAATTCTTTTAAAGTTTGAAATACAGCAAACTGGCTGACGGCCCAACTGTAATGGAAAGTGGATACTGTCGCCTATGGACTTTTGGAACACCAAAGGCTACCACCAATGTGCTGTGGGCTTCGAAGATAGGACAAATGCAAAGCCACCGATGCCACAAATACATAATATGTATAATATAATAATAACACCCCTTAAATGTCCCACTGCTGGGCTAGGGTCTACCATTATAGGGCAACGGACAGAATGGCTGGTTTGACACATCGGTTAACTCGATGTGCAGGTTGCATCACGACGTTTTCGTTCACCGTTGTTAGCACGTTGTGATTGTAACAATATGCACATTGGGTCAGAAAACTGCCTAATTGGCGCAAGCGTTCCGGCCTGGATAGAACCCGCGCCCTTTGAGTTTGGTACGGGTTGAGCCATTATTCTACCACGCCTTATATTTATAATATTGATTAAACACTCTTCACTTAAATCCAAAGGACTCTCGAGGTCTATGTAATGATAACTAAAATGGTGTTATTAGATTTATAAGCAATCAATTTACCCTATTTACCCTAGTAAGGAATCGAATATACTGATTTTGAAGAAACAAAACACTAAGATGTGTGATATTAATTAGATAATATACCTACTTACAAAGCTAGCTTCATGAATTTAGTACCATTGCCTGCCATTGTAGCGACTTGAACAATAACTATAGTAGGTATATTTGTTCGTATAGTACTGAGGCGACAATAAATCGCAACCTCCAACCAACACCATAGGGCACGGGTCAATATGATTTGTTGCTTACTTCACCTTTACCACCACATCTGGACCTTTACTGACTTCTGATCCGCGTTAACAACTCATATAACTTTATCAATGAATAGATGTCAAAAATAACTATGCTAATTTGTAATTATTATTTTTTTCTATTCTTCTTTCTTAACTTAGCTGTTTACTGTCCACATTGTACTGTCCTTCCTCTTTTATTTTACTTCTTTTTGATTTAATTATACCCAGATATAAGTTGTTAAAAGTCTCCTCTCAGTCAGGTTGCCTGGAAGAGATCGCTTTAAGCGATAAGGCCGCCTTTTGTTTTGCCGTTAAATTATTGTAATTATTTTTTCAGTAATTGTTTGTTTGGTGAATAATAAAGTGTTTTCTATTCTATATTACTTTTATAGGTGAAATTTATATACATCAATAGTCGATGAACGACTATTTGACTACATTTTTGTCTCCTCATGGATCCATTTTGGAGGCAATATTAATTATTATATGGCTGTTTTATAAAGTCCAAACTATTCGTAGCAAACCACGTACAATGAAGGATTCCGTAGAGATGAAGCAAGCCCACTGTTTTTATTATTTGGCTACGAAACCCTAAAAAAATATTAAGCCCATAAGCGGATAATCCCTACATCTCAAATATATACTTAACGAATGTTGTTAAATACAACCATGGAAAGATTTTATTTGTTATTTTTATTACTGAAGCACAGCAGTCAGGCTAACGGCCCAACTGTGATGGAAAGTGGTTGCCGTCGCCTATGGATATTAGCAATACCAGAGGTCCTGCTAATATACTGCCGGCCTGGAAGGATAAACCGAAACCTGGCCATTGATGCGAGAACACTACTCAAGGTTGTGTCGTCGACACGACACGCTCTAGACCAGGGGTGGTAGCCATCCAGTAGTCGGGCAAATGCCCTACCACCTGGCAGTGGGTTATGTTGTCGTCTCTTACGACAGGCGACCCTGCCGCAGCAATTAGTATTCTTTTTCCGTTACTACACGGAGAAAAATAATTAGGAGTAAATAATTGTAATAATTCATTCAGATTATAAGAATGTGATCTTATCTGGTATAATTTTGTTATAAGAACCATATAGTGGTCTAACTAAAGTGGGCTAGATTGGTTTGCTTTTGTAGATAGACGACTCTGGTTATCACGGTTTCAATTACTCTATTATAGTCTGGTTACCTTTAAAAATTACTACTATATTGTTACATGGGCAAAGGCGAAGGTATACCTGCATGGCATAAAACGCAGTTTATTACCTGTGTCGCAATTGGATTTCTTTTGTTTATTTAGTGTTTAAAATTTGGAATTAGTAATAGTCTATTGTTATTGTTTTCGATGTTGGCCGTTCGCAAGAATAATTAACCAGGTGTGCAGATTACGGTTCCTCGGAAACCTGAGTACACGCAGTCGATTCTTGTATTGTAAAGTTTACTATAACACAATCCCCAAACGCAGGGGTGAGGCAGTCAAGCGAGAATTACGATACCTGCAAGACGTACATTCGATGAGCGCTATGTGACGGACTTTACGCATGTTATTGAATCGTGCAGTTTGTACTAGTAGTGTCTAGTTATATTTATACCTAGTTATATTTTATATTTGTTCTAATAAACTCTATAGTAATTCCAGTGGCATTTTAATTCGAGTCCTGCGTAACTCGTACCAATATTAGTATATTATAAGTAACTTTTGCACTAAAAACACATGTAATAGTACTTCAAAATATTATTATACTACTGTACTAAAATCAATACTTCAGTTCGCAATGCCAATATGTCAACCACATCCCTTTTGTTAATAGGCTGGGTCTACACAGGCCGATTGTTTACGTTAAGATCACGCGCGCGTGACCACTCCGTTCAGTTTATTTCCAAAACAATAATGCTTTAAGGGACTCCACTTTCGACATAACTTGAGTTTAGAACACATTGTGTGCCCATTCACAGATCGAACGCGTGAAACTATTATGTTTGGTACATGTTTAGAATTACGTTTAGTTGCGGTGCAATATGTATCCTTTTGCGTTTCCTTCCTTTTTTATAAAAAAAACGCAACGCTCATATTGAAAAGTAACCTTGTATCGTGTGGGTGCTACAAACACTCTAATATTCGATATACCCCCAGACCCGAAACAAGGTGATGCGCAAACAGATATATTGTCAACAAAAAAAAATATGTTAAGTACAGCTGTCTGCTGACTGATCGTATGAGTTAAAGTGGCTACATTAAACTGCCGTAACCATTACGTTAATATTAATATTTAAAAAAAATATTGATTGCTTTAAAAGCTGTAGTATTAACTACCCAGAAAAGTAAAACAATTATATAACTGTGATGAACTTTTACAAACAAATTGAATAGATTGTCCTTTCCGTCTTTTTTGAGAAACTTTACGGTACTTGTAATATAAAAATTACTTGATTAATACATATGTCTTTACAAGCTCTCACAAATAAATTCCAAATAATTCAAAGAGTTGCTACAATACAATAAGGACATTGTTTTTACTTTCGAACTTACTACGTTTGAAATATTATTTAAGTTGATTCCAAATTTGAAGTATAACAGTATTTATAAAGCGTCTGTAGTGTGTTCTAAGCTTAACTTTCGTGTCGTTTTCTTCTGATTTAAAGTTATGTTTGTTGGCTCACATCCGGCGTTAACGTGCGCGATCCGTTTTGTATTTACGACCCTTTCAATGTAACACTACCTTTATAAATACATCAACGAATATTAACTACTTAGAGATGACCGTGGCCTGGGTGACATGTTCTTTACAATACCGACTATCCTTTCATGATCCGGAATTTTAATAAAATCTGTGTCACACTATGTCACATTTCGTCTAAGCCCGCTCTGTTGATAAAGTCTTTTGTTAGTCAAATGCAAAGAAAATGTATATTATATTATTTTATATATAAGTATACTTTGTCCACGCTTGATTTGAAATTCCCGCGGCATTCCCGGGACACAAACTATCGCATTTAGAAAATAATGTAAAATATCGTCTTAGTAGAAACTGTCGGAATAAGCTAATTTTTATGCATCCGAACAACTTCAAACTGAAAATGGGAAAGTTCCCGCGGGATTCCCGGGATAAAAAATGAGCCTTTTACAATAAATATATCAAATTTGCTATCGATTAGTAAAAAACCACATTGGAATTGGTTTTTTTTTATTCTGGCCATTTTAAATCCTTATCAGAAAAACTCCTGCGGGATTATTAGGATAAAAAGGAGCGGATTTTAAGTCTAACAGCTGTTGATTAGCGATATGGAAATCAGCCCCTTAGTTTTTACGTGAATCCCGAACAAACAGACAAGAAATATAAAAAAAATGCCATTGTGTTCTCCGTCACTTAAATCGTGTATTCCAGTTTATTTTTCAAAATCAATATCTTGAATATACAGACAGGGCATTTTTAGATTTTTGTTATATTAGGAGTGTGGCCCCGGGAGACGTTGTCCCGACCTGACAATTATAATTATAACCCGATTTCATCCCCACTTACCGGGTCTAATTGTGATTCAAAGGGACTCTAGTAACGACTTGAACACACAAAAAATCCATCAAAATCAGGCCAGCCGTTTAGAAGGAGTTTAGTCACATACACGTACAAAAAGATTACCTAGATATAAATATAGATAGTTGACAGGAAAATCGACTGAAGCTGCGTCAACATTGAGCCAAGGAAGAAGTTCGTTTCAATTCGATCAAGTTTTTGGTATTGTTACAACCTGGATGCCGACAAAAGTCAAGTTCACACCTGCATTTTATTGCCTTTTCGGCATTTGGACTTATTCTGTTTAAAATTTGTAATTAGAAAAACAGCCCATTGCGTATTGTAATCTTTTATGGTAGTAATTAGCCAGGTGTAATTCTAAGTAATTAAGTCCGCGCAGCTGAACGGACATATTGTATTTGTGCAGTATAAAGCAATGCCCCAATGGAGAGATGGGCAGTCAAGCGATAACCACAAGCCAGGCAAGACGTGTGTTCAGTAATCTATACAGTGACGGACTTTGCGCGTGTAATTGAATCGTGCTTTACGTTTGTACTGGTTGTGCTCAGTTATATTTATATCTGTGTTATACGTGTTTGTATAGTTCTAATAAATTCTATAATAATTACAACAGCATTTTAATTCGAATCCTGCAACTCGTAACAGTATACTGTCATACACCCAAGTATATAAAATTGCTTTTTATACATTCCCACTTTATTATATTGTACATAATAAAACATATCTCACACATTGCTGTCAATAACCAATTGCGTGTGATACATTATTTCTAAAACATGTTTATTCGCCACCGTACTATAAAGCATGACGAACGAGGTAACCAGATCATAAAATATACGCTCATTAATTTTTATTAGGTGAATCAAGACAGCGCTTTATGAAGTTTCAGACGATAAAAAATTCAAAGGGGAGAAACCAGGCGATAAACTTGCATTCATGTCCGGTACGTATTATCACTGTGGATTTTGGAAATAGTAGCCTGTTCCCTGTTAAATTTTGTATCCGGAACGGGTATTTTGAGCAGTCTGTAAAATATTAATAATCTATTTTTTTGTCTCTACTCAAAAGGAACAATATCTCCCACTCATAAAAAAAAACCAAACCAAACCAAAGAAGTTACCTTGATTCGTTTTTGTATTTGGGCAGAGTACGTCATGAAGATAACGTGGTCTGATTTATTGTCGTAAGGTCTGAAACACGCTGTATATTAAAAAGATTTATTTCAAAGAAATTTTCATTCCCTTTAAATTCGCATTTTACAGGCAACGGTGTCTTAAAAATTTCAATAAATACCAGATTTGTTCGGAAATCCTTTCGATAAATTTGAATACAATGTCACTTTGACAAATCATCTAGCGCTCCACGCATTGTATGATTCTGGATTGTTTCAGGCAACATGTTCAATTGTTCAAGGGATTTGAATTTCAAATTCTACAGCTATTTGATATATTGATGTAGTGGAA
>CM022545.1:16351410-16595112 GCA_012273795.1 Dendrolimus punctatus | reverse complement strand
AGGTACCTGTCAAATAAGGCGCGAACAATCGCCAGGGTGCCACCACTGCGTCGGCGGCGACGAAGACACGGCGCTGCACACCCTCCAGGTGTGTCCAGCCTGGGACGAGCAGCGCCGAGATCTCGTCGCGGCCATCGGGGCGGATTTGTCCCTCCCGGCCGTGGTGAGGGCCATGGTTGGGAGCGCCGACGCGTGGGACGCAGCCGCCTCCTTCTGCGAGACCGTCATGTCCGCGAAGGAGGCGGCGGAGCGGGATAGGGAGCAGACCACCACGCTCCCCTCCCGCCAGAGCCGGCGGCGGCGTCGGAGAATCGTACACAACGATCTCCAGCCGCCGTAGGCTACGGCCGTGCGGGCGACCGGCGGGGAAACCGGATCCGCCCGCACATTAAGGCCGGAGAGGAGGGACGTGCGCCGATCCGCGCGCCCCCCTCTCACCTCAAACGGTGAGGTAGAGGAGCCGGAGAGACCCAGATCTCCGGCTACCAAATGGTGAGGCCAGCCCGCAAAGGGGCCGGCCGCCGTCCGTCCGGGCTGGTGGTGAATGCGCGAGCGAGCCCACAGCCCGGACAAAGGACGCTCGGGATCGGACAGGGGTTTTAGTGGGTATCCCTAACCGTGGCGTGGCAATAGCTCTCCACATCCCATCGTGGGGCGCTAGTGCCACCCCGACCTGGCGAATCCCACATACGGGCCGCGACCTTTCCCCCTCGCGCGGCCTACGATCCTCAATCGGATTTCCCCTGTATAAAAAAAAAAAAAAAAAAAAAAAAAAGGCGTCGTCGCTCTGCAACATGGCCGTTACCAAGTCGCCGAGCGATGCGACGGCTCCTAACTTTGTCTCGAGCTCGAAACGCTGCGGCGCCCAGGCAGCGCACTCGACAAGCGTATGAAACGCCGTATCGGGTGCGCCACACTGTCGGCAATCCGGAGAAGGCAAGCAGCCCACAATGCGAAACAGATACTGATCGAAACAACCGTGTCCGGTCAGTATCTGCGTCGTCCTGAAGGTGAGGGTGCCGCTAGTGCGGTTAACCCATTCCTCCAGTTGCGGCCTGATTGCGTCCACCGTAAAGCCGCCGGCCGCAGGGTGTTCGAGGTCACGAGACCAGTCGACGAGGCAGGAAGCGGTTTCCCGCTTCCTGACCGTCTCTATCTCGACTTGACAGAAGGTCAGTCCTCTAGCTAGGGCATCCTGCTGGGTACGACGAACCCTGGACAGGACGTCTGCCTGGAGAGGCCAGGGCAGCTCGCCTGCCAAGAGTGTCGCCGCCGTCCAAGACACTGTACGATACCCACGTATGGTTCTCACGGCCAGAACCCGCTGCGCCCGGTGCAGCAGGGTTCGATTGTGGCGGTGAAGCGACTCGAACCAGACGGGGGCACCGTAAAGGGCCATACTCCTCAGGATGCCAGAATATAGTTTCCGCGTCGCACCCCCCGGCCCCCCCACGTTGGGAAGAAGCCTTGAGAGTGCGCCCGCGGAACTCACGAGTTTGGGAACTAACTGCTCCAAATGCGCTTTGAACAGCCATTTCCCGTCTAAGACTAGCCCAAGATATTTCATCGTGGGCCCTACTCTGATCGCCACCCCCTGGACTGTAACGGACAGATCCGGGGGTGGATTACGAAACTTCCTATGGAACATGATGGCCTCCGTTTTCGCGGGGGAGACCCTCAAGCCCAGCCTAGCTATTCTGTCTACGACTATCGCCAACCCGTCGTTGGCGACGTCCACGGACTCCGCGAATGACGCGGCGCGTGCCGTGAGTAGGGTGTCGTCCGCAAAGCAGATCAGCCCTACCCCGGGCCTGACTGTCACCCGAAGGATCCAGTCATAGCCTACGTTCCAAAGGATCGGCCCGAGGACCGACCCCTGTGGAACGCCGCACGCGACACGTCGCCGACCTAACTCGTGATTGACGGACGCACCGCCCTCCCAAAGGATGTGTCGATCCCGCAGGTACTCGCCTAACAGCCTCGTGAGGTACGGGGGGACTCCGTGTGCACGGAGCCCCTCCCTGATCGTCTCATGAGGGAGGCTGTTAAAGGCGTTCGCTATGTCTAGCGACACCGCAAGAACGACGTCCTTCGCCTGGACGGCTTCGTCCGTCACCGTTCGCAGCGTCTCGAAGGCGTCCATCGTGGACCGCCTCCTCCGAAACCCGAACTGCGTATCTGATAGCCCCGGCTCCACGGTGTCTAGATGCTTCACGAGCCGCTCCGCCAAGATCTTCTCGAAGACCTTGGCGACCTCGTTCAGCAGCACTATGGGCCTGTAGGCGGACGGATCGTCGGGAGGCTTACGACCTCCCTTGGGAAGAAGGCACAGACGCCCCTCCTTCCATTGCGACGGGAACCTACCTGCGCGAATACAGGCTTCGAAGAGGTCCCGCAGCTGGCTGCGTAGATGTTTTGCAGCCAGGAAGAGGAGGCGACCGGGGACCCCGTCGGGTCCCGGAGCCGTCTTCCTGCCCCGGAGCCGGTCCAGGGCAACGTCGAGTTCCCCCTCGGAGATGGAGTGAGGCTCCTCGTCCGTGGGGGTGTCGGGAATGGGTGGACCCATACTGGGGGGAGTGAAGTTCCCCGGATCCGGGAAGAGCCCATCGATCACCGAACGGAGCACCTCGGGTTCGAGCGTTTCCGTAGCCGTGGAAGTGCAAGGCCGCAACTTGTTGCGGGCCCCACGGTACGGACGCCCCCAAGGGTCCCGATCGAGCGTCTCGAGGAGCTCGGCCCGAGCTCGGGCTTTCGACCGCAATATCGCAATCGAAAGGGCCTTTCTGGCCTCCCTAAACTCTCCCACGAGTCCATTTTCCGCGACATAGTCCGGAGGACGGCGCGCCCTGCAGCGTTTGAGCCTGCGGCTGATGATGCGAACTGCCTTTCGCATCTCGCCGAGCTCCTCGGTCCACCAGTGGACCGCCTGCCTGCACGAAGGCTGTCGTTTGGAGACGCGTGGCATCGCAGCGTCGCAAACCCTCGTCAGGGTCTTGCGCATGTGCTCTGCCTGCGTGTCCAAATTCGCGAAATCGGCTGGGTAGGCCCAGCTTTCCGTACATGCCCACTCCTCGGCCTGCTCCGGATCGAGCTTGGTAAGGGCCCAACGCGGGAGGAGAGGGGGGCGACGTTGAACAGGGCTCGGACCGGAGGAGGGGGTCGTTAGCTCAAATCTGATATACCGATGATCAGAGAGCGACTCCACCTCCTCCAGCACCCTCCATCCGGTCACTCTGCGGGCGGCCGCATGAGTGGCGAATGACAGGTCGATGATCGATCCACCCCGTGCGCGTACGCAGGTCTGGACCGATCCCTGGTTCAATATTGTGAGGCCGGCTTGAAGAGCCCAATCCTCAACTGCCCGACCCCTAGGGTCCGTGATGACGTTTCCCCAGGATTGGTGCTTCGCATTAAAGTCGCCCATCACGAAAGTCGCTTTGGGTGACAATCTGCGAACGGCAGCCCCGACGGCGTCCAAGCGAAGCTCGAACTCCGCCAGAGGGCGGTTTCGCGAGAAGTAAACGCCGATGACGACGATACTCCCGCTTTCCGCCACCGCATAGCCCTTTCCTCTTTCGAGACACGTAAGCGGTGTACCAGATCCGGCCCTGGCCACCACCGCTACCGTGTCGTCGAGATCGCCAACCCAGTTGCCGGCGGGGGGAACGTAATACGGCTCGCTGATAACGGCCAAGTTCGCTCGCCACTCCGCCATCGCCTGCAGGCACAAGTCCTGGGTGGTGGGGGAGTGGTTTACGTTGGCCTGAAAAAACGCTGTAGCGGGTGTACTAGGCATTGGAGGTGTCCATTGCCTGCACAGCCGTCGCCGCAGTTGCAGCCGCACCTCGTCTCGTCCGCGGGTGGACGAATTTGCCCTTTACGAAGGGAGGTAGGCAGAACCTCGCCAACGTAGGATGGGCAGCGTTAAGGCCCCCCGCCGCGCACGCCACGCAGTGGGGTTTTCGTGCCTTACAGTCCGGAATCCTGTGTCCGCTTTTACCGCAGCGGAGGCACAGTTTGGACCGGTCCGGGCATGTATCCGGGCACTGTTGGGCGCTATGACCGACGTTGAAACAGCGGTAACAACGTATCGGTCTAGCCTCCATTGCCTCGACCCTCGCCGAAGTGAAGCCCACCACGAGGTAGCCCAGTTCGGCGATGGTCTTGGCGGCAGCGACCGGGCACAACACGTATGTTGCGCCCAGGCCGCCCGGTCCGGCACCGATGTGCCTCGCGAGCACGTCGTCGCGCCTGCATCCGCTGGCGCACACGACCGCGTCGCGCAACCCATCGATGGTGACTGAGTCATCCAGCCCAGATATGTAAAGCTCCCCACGCTTTACTGGGCGGATGACCTCGGCCAACCCTGCAAGGGCCCCGCGAAGGGCCTCGGCGACGCGATCCGCCTTGGCGGCGCCCTCCGGCCCCGGTTGGAACTGGAGGAGGCGCCCATCCTTGGCGGTCCGCACCACCTTCAGCCCCTCGCGGAGGCCCATGGCGGTGATGTCGACCACCCCCGAGGCCTTCGCCTTAGCGAAGACGTCGCGGTAGCCGACACCTTTCGCGACCGCGTCCGGCAGCAGTTTGATAACAACTGCCGCCGTACTCGGCTCGCGGTAGACGGCGGCAGGCTTCGGAGCCTGCCTACGCGGTTGCTGCCTCCTTCCCGTCGAAGGGGCAGCAGCTTGTGCCTGGGGGGGGGGAGGGGGCCCGTTGGCCCTCGCCCCCTTACCCCTTTTCCGCCCGACGACCGTGGTCCACGCCCCCCCCTCGGGAGCGGGGGTGGGGGCGGGGGCCACGGGCGCCGGCGGCGGCGCGACGGTGACGGCGACTCGAGGGCGGGGGGCGGGGGCCGCGACAACCGGTGTCGCGGCCGCGGTCGTCGCCCGACGCCTGGGAGCCGGTGTCACAGGGGTGGGGGCCGAGACGGAGGCCACAGGGGCGGCAGCGGCGGCGGCGCGTTCCGCCCTCCGCTTCCTCCTGAGCGTCCGTCTCACACCTCCCCTGTGCTTCTTTTTTGGTTGTTTTGGGGGCGGCGGCTGTGGGGAGCCCGCCACCCCTGCGGCCGGGGCCGCCACCACCACTTCCATCGGGGCCGGGGTACTCGCTTCCCCCATACCTCGACGGACGGCGGCGGCAGCCGTGGCCGGTCTTGGCCGTCCGGTGGCCACCGCGGTGGCCGCGAGCGCGACGGCCGCGCGAGGAGCCGGTCTGGGCGCCGGCGCCTTACCTCGGTCCGCCGCAAGCGGCGGGCGGAGGGTCGGCGCGGGGTTCAGCCGGTCCTCTATGGCGGCCAATCTGGCGTCGATTAAGGGCGCAACAGCGTCGAGCACGACGCGCAAGAGCGCATCGTATGCGTCGCCGCTGAGCCCGAGAGGAGGGGTGGAGGAGGAGGAGGAGGAGGAGGAGGAGAGGGATACTACGCCAACTTAATTTTAGTTATTTTCTATTTTAAGAAAAAAATACTTATTAATGTCTTAATACTATGTTTCTAAAATTTAATAAAAAATATTCAGAAACTAAAAAGTTTTCAGATTCTATATATTTTTTTATCAAATTTGAGAAATATAATATTAAGGCCTTAATGAGTGCTTTCCCTTATAAACAGAAAATACCTAAAATTAAGTTAGCGTAGTATTTCTTCGAGGTAGTGATAGTCTTTGGTATAAGAATTAGGCATAATTATTTAAGGAAAATTAAATATTTTCTTTCACTCTTGTCTTTCTTTCTGTTTATGTAATGTACGTGTATAGATTTGTAGGCTTTCAAACGGCTCAACGTAAAAAAATGTTATTAACATATCAATTATAGTTCAGTTTAGTATTATTCTTCGAGTTGTGAGGAGATATGAATACAGAAGCTAATTTTTTACGTGTATATGTGCATGAAAATGGTTTTCAAACGACCCTCAATGAGATTCTGTGTGATTTCCATTAATCATCCCGCAGCCGCCAAGCCGACCCTTAAAGCCAGAGTTGCTACTAAACGCGAACTTTATTAGAAACTATCTGAGACACTCGTAAAATCGCACTTTATTACTTGTGTGTACTTTGAAACACTAATTGGTAACAGTACAAAAGCTGTGCAGGTGCTGTGCTCTCGCTAATATAACATCGACTTTGTTATCGTAAAGTTTATACGATCTGTGCTAGCTTTTTGAATGGTTGAAGAACTGTTAAAATAGTTCTTTCAAAATATGGCTTGGCACAGTATAGCTACATCTAAGTTGCTGCAGAAAATTTTAGGCATTATTTTTGAGGTGATAACTTCTTATGGGAGGGTAAACCGCTTCGTTACGTAACGCGTTACGGCGCCAGTCGGTCTGGCTTCCCTTTCTCTCACGCATACGGCAACAGTAGGCAGGCTAAGTTATCACTTCTGTCGGGCGTCCCGAGACTCACAATTTTTATTTCTTAAACTTTATAGCAAAGAGACTGATGGTCCACCTGGAGGAAAGGTAAACATATAAATCAGATATGGATTTATTATTACTAGTGCCCGCCCGTGGTCGAAATTATACCATAATAATTAATTTAAATTATAAGTTTGAAGATTGTTAAGTTAAGGTTCTGTTGTCAAAGATTTTACTTCTATAATTACAGATTTCGCCAAGGCTACACTGTTTATTTGACTTTAACAATAAACAAATAATATATATGCGTGTGTATTCAAATACATGGTAGTGTTTGTAATAATTTTTTTATTAGTGATTTAATATATTTTAAAGAAATATTATCATTATGCACTCTCTCTCTATACACCTAAACTAACAAGTGTGCGAAATTTTATACTCCTCCGTCCGCGAAATTTTCGTACAAAGCGGTACAATGTTTTTGCTTCACGCATTAATATATAGACATAGGTATGACCATCTTAATAAGAGAGATTACAATTAGTTCATAAACTATATTTTTCGTTTCAAATAGTAGTTTTGAATAATACCCTATTATTCATCCAAACAAGCTACATGAAATATAAAACAACGCATTATTACAAAAACTTTACTAGTAACCCCTTTTTACACATTAAGGTATTCAATATAAACCATTTAAGTTCCATAATAGAATAATTGAAGGCATAAATACATAATTAGATAAAAAGCGAACAACATCTAAAGAAACAATTGTAACAATGAATATAATTGAGATCTCCTTTGTCTCGTTCAATGGGCACAAAGACTGGTGTTAAGTTTTCAATGGGCGCACCTGTCCCATGATGATAAATGGGGCGCTCCATACACGAGAGTTAACGCTCCCGCGGACATTACTGCGCATTTTCCATAAACTAGTGGCTCGTAAAATTGCACATATGTTTACCCGGGCGAGGTGCAGTACCTTAAAAGCATTGGTAATATAACAAAACGTCTGAACCGAAATTGCCCATAAAAGTCCAACGGCGTTTTCTAACTAAAGCCATGAAACTGAAACGCTGGAGGAATTTACAATGGCTGCCTCCGTCTACATTTAACGTTCGCAACGTACACCTCACTTTAATTAAAGTGCCTCAATTTCGGATGTGTTGCGAACTCGACTGGATATTCTGTTGAAATTTGGCAAACAAAAAGATCTTGCAAATGCGTATCAGACCACGAAGTAGTGTTGGGTAGGATGTGATTTTAAAATGAGCTTATAACAATAACATGACAATTTGTACTAATTATTAGAATGTACTATACTGGGATCGATCAGTTATCACGGAGAGATATAGATATTGTAGCCAATAAGCCTGATATCGTGAAAATAGATCGATCTGCGCGACGAGCAATACCTGCATGACGATAACCTCGTGAAGAAAGAAAAAAAATGAAGTAAATACTTAGATCTTGCTCACGAGGTCTGGAGTCAAGAGCATTGTGCCGATAGTTGTCACTGTCAAAGGTCTTATAGCGAAAAGCCTCGACCGTCATCAAGAGAGGCTTTTGCTGGGAAGCTGGGTGAAGGGACAGATACAGAAGGCAGCGCTCTTGGACACGACACGAATTGTGAGGATGTTCCTATCTCTGGAGCCCTAACCGGTAGTTTGGACCCCAGGCCCCGCAGACGGTGAGCTGCATGCGGCGAGATTTGTACCGCTTGTATTAGTTCGAAAATGTTCGTTAAGAATCGGATGTGATCGACCTCGGTCACCTCATTTTACTAGCAGTCCTATTATGACATGTCAGGTTGTCCCTCTTTGTCATGTGAATATTCATAGAGGCGTTATTGTACTGTTGTAGCATAAACCTTATTCCGTCCATGTTACGTTCGAGATGTCAGTAGCAGCAGGACAACAAATTAGAAGTCTTACATTTACAAATTTTGAGCTGTATCAGTACAAATCTATTTCGTACGAGACAAATGTACTTGCACACATGTGTACTACTTATAACTATGTCGTAGATCATTTTTGTCATTTGACAACAGACTCGTAAAAAAATATTATATTCAAAATATTCCATACCTCAAACAAAAATTGAAGATTTACAATTATGGATAAAAGTTTATTTGGAGCTAAGTTAACTGCAGTTTTACACAACTAATAATTCCTACCAATGTACAGTCGCGGTATGAAAAAGTTCGCCAGTTTTCAAATTGATTTATTTAACGTTCCGCGAGCACGTTACCATTTCAAACTAACTCACAGGACAGATTATTCCACAATAAATTATGCTAATACATTTATTATAATAACATATGTGTTTTGTAATATATTATTGTATACGTATATTATTGTATATTATATTTATAACTATGTATATATGTATGTATTTGTATATTTATTTGTTAAATTAGTTTGAGTATTTATGTGTCCATTGCTTTTTTCCTGCACCACCTACATCGCCTGATTCAAATTTGTTTTTCATTTAGGTTGCCTGGAAGAGATCGCTTTGAGCGATAAGGCCGCCTATGGTATCGCCTAGAAAATATTGTAAATATTGTCTGTTTTGTAATTGTATGTTTTGGTGTGCAATAAAGAGTTATCTATCTATCTAAATTATGTTTAAATAGTTGACAATGAAGTTTAAGATTACTTAGATCATTTTTTATTTTGCCACTAATTTAGTAAGCCCATAGCGTTTGACGCGAAATATAGCTTTCATTATTTCATCTTGCAATGCATATTTAATTTGCGTTTTAAATAATTCCGATTCTCATTAACTCAAAATTTAGATAAAATTTATTTGTACTGTCATAAAATAATTGCAATAACTTTAAGTAGGTTACCATAAAATGGCGCTAGACTGCGAAGGACAGTAACTCGCAATAAAATGTAAACCAATTAGTTTCAGCGATATACAGTTTGGATTTATCTGTTCTTAAGTAATTTACAAATTAATTAAACAGGTTGCTATGTTGAGAATTTGTTAGTACTGGGATAAGTTATATTTTAGTCTATTTAATATTGTCTCGCAGTAAACAGCTTACTGCTGGGCAGTGTACCCCGCAAGGGACCTGGCGTGAAGTTATGTATGTATGTATGCTGGGCAACGTTCGTTTTGGCGGATATCATACATCGGTAATCTATATAGATTACCGCAGGCAATTTGTGCAGGCTCTAGAATCTATAAAGAAAAGGCTTCATCAAAATATCAGATATCATTCAAATATCGCAAAAAAAATTATAGCTTTAACTATTTTCATTTATTTTTAAATTTTGGACCTCATAGGACATGAATTTATCCGTGCAGGAACGGAGAAAGAATACAATTTCCTGCGGCCCGGCGGCCTGTCGTAAGAGGCGACAAAACAACCCACAGCCAGGTGGTAGGGCATTTGCCCGACTGGATGGCTACCACCCCTGGTCTAGAGTATGTCGCCATAACAACCTTGTGTTGTGTTCCGGCATTAGTGACCAGGTTCCAGGCTCCCTAAAGAGAGCAGCAGCGCATTCGTAGCACCTTTGGTGTTGCAAATGTCCATAGGCGATGGTAACCGCTGTCCATCAAGTGGGCCGTCTGCCTGTCTGCTGATCTCCTGCAATAAAAAAATAAAAAAAAAAAGAATTAGAGCAAGAGGCCACAAGTTTTACAATTATGAAAGTATATTACTGCGCCACGTACTTAAATAAAAAATCGTTAGCGTCGTTATGATTAGTACGACTTAAGTACATATAAGGTATATGGACTGTAGACAATGCAAACAAAATCAACCTTCAGTCAGATATTTAAAAAGTGGCCTTTCTTAACCTTAATATTTTTCGTAATCGTTTGAAAATCAAGTTAATTGAGATACTTTATATCATGTTACGAAACAAAAGGTATAAAGAGTAAAATATTACATAAATTATTTTGTTAGCGTTACTTGAAATTATTAGATATATTTTACAAGTATGATGATTAAGGTATTTTAACACCCACTCTTTTATTTGAACATTGTCTTATTGTCAAATCCATTCTACCACATTATTGTGAAGCAGAATTCAGAATACATCGTCTTCTTAAATTTTATCCATATATACGACTAGTTGCGCCCCGCGGTTCCACCCGCATGGTAATGGCAAATTGTGATAATGTTGATCATTCGCACTATATCCTTATAAATTATAGCCTATGTGTAAGCTATATTATCGTTGTTTCATCAAAATCCATTCAGTAGTTTTTGCGTGAAAGAGTAACAAATATCCATACATACATTCCTACAAACTTTCGCGTTTCAAATATTATAGTAGGAAGGAAGTTTCTGTGAAAAATTATTGACATAGAAACAGGCCGCCAAACATAAAGATCGTAATTATTCCCTTTTTGCCAAAACTGCTGCGGAACCCTGGAAATGAACCTTTTTAAAATTATAAACATGAAAAATTGCACCGTATATGATTCAGAAAAGCCGCGTAAAGTTACGGGCGCTGGGTGTAAAAAGCGTATAACCGAATACTTCCATTTTTATAGTCCGGAATATATTTACGGGAATACGCTCAGAGAAATTGCACGTAAATTCCGGCTGCGCAACATTTTTCATTACTGGCAAACCGCTCCTTTTAATATTTTGTTTGGGTTTTACTCGATTCTTTTAGCAAAATGGGAATAATTTTATTTTGCGAGTTTCTAATTTTAATAATACGTACGTCCAATATTTTGCAATTTAGGCATTATAGCTTTTTGTTGTGAACACAAAATTTCAAATTTTAATTTATTTACTTTTTTAAACCAATAGCTTTCTTTTAAAGAATTCTCATGTCACTTTAAAATTTATACTGATTTTAATACTTTTATTTTAATCTTATAATAAAGTAGACTACGAAATCACTCGATATAGTTTTCATTACGTCTAGCGTATGTTTTAAATGATGTGGTTTTTCGCTGAGCTCAGATTTTTCAATATACCAAGAAAATAAAGTTAAAAAAATCATAAACGATGGAGAACTCGATGAAATTTTTTTTTACATCTTCTCTCTAATATATAAAATTCTCATGTCACAGTTTTCGTTGCCATACTCCTCCGAAACGGCTTGACCGATTTTGATGAAATTTTTTGTGCTTATCCGGTATCTATGAGAATCGGCCAACATCTATTTTTCATCCCCCTAAATGTTAGGGGTAGTCCAAACCTAATTTTTTTTTTTTTATAGACAAAATTTTAAATTTCTGTTTTTTGAGATAAAACATACAAAGATACATACAACCCTAGACTTTCAACCCTCTACAATCAACCCCTATTTTTTACCGAGCAGGACGACGTCTGCCGGGACAGCTAGTTTCTTATATGTTTCTCGGTTTGTCTATTTCTTCGGAATTCATGTAAAATTACTGGGCCGATTTCGATACGGTTTCCGCTGATCGACAGAAAATTCTTAGACTTAAAATCTGCCCTACTTTATATTCTGGGCATACCGCGGGAATTTTTTCGGGACTGTTTTATAATGACCACATTGACAAAAAGAATTCGAATGCCAATTTTTCACTTACCCGTACCCATTTGTGTAATAAATTTGTAATTTTTTTTATTCCACGAATTCTTTGGGAATTTAACCCCCATAAATTTATTTTTTAGGTTACCTGGAAGAGATTGCTTTAAGCGATAAGGCCGCCCATTGCTTCGCCTAGAAAATACTGTAAATATGGTCTGTTTTTATAATTGTATGTTTTAGTGTGCAATAAAGAGTTATCTCTCTCTCTTAATCGGGAGCTGTTTTTAGTTTATCGAGTACATAAAAATTAGCTTATCCCGAGTGTTTACTAAAACGATAGCTTAAATTCTTTTTTAAATTATGCGGTTCTTTGTGTTCCAGGAATCCCGCGGATTTTTTCCCGGGAGTGTTTTAAGGCGTGGTTGAAGTCACGGGAATATCCTAGTAAGATAAGGAAATGTCCAAAATCATTTTTCGGACATACGTTTTGAATGTACAAAATTTAACGCCTCTTAATATAATTTACTTTACAGATAACACTGTATCCTAATAACATTTACCATATGCTACTTCTTGTAGCTCAAACCTTTTACTAGTTAATTATGTATCTTATTTCAGTTTCAATTCAGAAAACTTTATTAAATTGCTATACATAAAATGAAATTTATTATATTTCCAAAGTAATACACGGAACAAAAACCCAGATCTAGATTGAAAGGCTCAAAGCTTTTCAATCCACGAGACGCAATAAAAATATGCGACGTTCCGAGAGAACGCATAAAACTCACAACGACAATGAATTCCTGAAAAAGATAATACTGCGAGCGCGTCATCTCTTTATAACCGAGTTAGTGGAAGCGGGACAAAAGATTCGCGGCAGTAAAAGTTTTGATAGGATCCGCCAGAATCCAGGATATCGGACATAGCCGGTTTTACTATCGGGTCCCCGAGTCTAGCTTCCAGTGTTGTCAGGCGCAGTATGCTAATTTATCAACAAAAACAGAATGTAGCTGAGTCAAGGAACGACTTAGTTAATCTTACGGATGTAATCTATTTGTTTGGTCATGTGGTAACTGTTAAAAGCCTACTATAGCGGGTCGTACTATTTGCTCCTACCTATTCACATAGACGACATCGTGTCAGCTAATAATAATCACTATCCTTCAAAAACTTCAATTTTGACCGTATTTCATTATAATTTTTTTGACCTATTTTCAAAACCACTCTCATCATCACTACATAGTATAAAACAAAGTCGCCTTTTCTGTCCCTATGTCCCTATGTGCGCTTAAATCTTTAAAACTACCCAACGAATTTTGATGTGGTTTTTTCCAATCACTCTATCTATTCAAGAGGAAGGTTTATATGTATAATACATGCATCATATACTAAGGCAACATTGCTAATTTTAGAGGTTTCTAACGTGATGTCGTAAATTAACAAAATTTGCGTTTGCGGCGGGCGATACCGGTCGGACGGGGCAGTGCGGGGAGGCATGTCTATAAATAGCGCGTCGGAGGCCGCGGTTCTCCCAAGCCCGGGAAGGCCATCGAAAGCCACGAACGGCCAACCAAGCCGCTGACGTAGCCCACGCAAAGCCCGTGATGGCCAACGAAAGCCGCGGATTGGCCCGCGCGAGCCGCCGACACCACGGCGGCTCCCCTACAAAGTTACCGGAGGGTAGAGGCCCTCCGAGCTGCAGCCGGGGTAATGAGCACCCCGCTCGAAGCCCCCTCACCAACACGTCGAGCATATATCGACGTTGTTGAAGAAAAGCGAACGAAAGCGGTTCTCCCTATAGCACTTTGAATTTAGCAGCAATCGGACGCGTTTATTAATGCGTGCAGGCCAAGGGCAGTAATGAATGAATCAAAAATACTGGATCGATTTTAATCATGTTTTCATTGAGTGACATAGGCATATATATTTTATGCCCGTGCAAAGTCGGAGCGGGCCGCTATGTTTTTATATACAACGTTCATAGTTTTTCTGTAGTGTATTTAATTGTGTATCAGCATTGCACCCGTGCGAAGCCGGGGCGGGTCGCTAGTTTTTATATAAATATTACAGTAGACAATTTATTTGCAACATATTAGAAAATTAGTGTTAATTCTCTAGTAACCGTAATCAAGCATTCATCATACAGTTTTGAGGATTTCTAGGCAGAATCGAGTTTGGTCATTGTTTTAGTAGAATAGATTATAGTTTATTGCACTATTTTACTATTTAATAAAAAATCTTCAGTTATCGAGATGTGCATTGCATGGGCGACGATAGCCACTTACCATGAGATGAAACGTACCATAAAGTTTACTATATGGTCCTGTATTAATGCAATAAAGACAGTCTACTATGGGCATTTGAAATTTTAAAAAATATAAGTATTAATTACAGTTTTTGCTACATTACTACAGTTTGAAGTAATTTACAACGAATCGTAGGTTATATTGATTATATTACTAACACATATTTCAACAATTTTCTGGTTAATTTTTTTGTAATTTAAATTATTTTAAATAATAAAACAATTATGCTGCCATAAAAAATATACAATTTTAATAACCTTTGAAAAAACACGTAACTTATAGTCAGAGCAAATGAATAATTAAATTAACATAATTCATTTATGTTAGTATATAATATAGTAAAGCCGGGACGTTCCGCGCAAATGGTAGTTCCTGGTAACATTATCAGCAACCAACTACGATGCCTGTATCGTCTTAGCTTTATGGGTAGGTTTTAAAATTTTAGACACTTTTATTACATTACCCTTTTATTGGAGATAGGTCAGATGGATGTAATAAAAATGCTATTCACTATGATTGCTTATGTAGCATATACAGATGCACATATATTTTATAAAGTTTTATAGTTTACGATGTCAGTAATATTTCTTATATTTATTGCAGACGAATCTAAAAAGGTATATCAAGAAGATACTCATATGATTTTAGATTGTTAAAATTCATACAAAAATAGTTCCAAATAACATAATGTAGGATGCCCTTGCCTTGCCCTTCAGTCCCATGGACCAATGATATGAGTAAAGGTTGTCAGCAGGCGCTGGATAAGGACAGCGGAGGAGCGGGGTATGTGGTACAAACTCGGCTTAAGACCAACAGTGTACTACGAATGACTGCGATTGACTGCCGACGTACTAGGCTTATGTCCAACAGTGTACTGCGATTGACTGACAACGTTCTAAACCCTATCACCTATCTTATACTTTATACCACCTACACCGACAGATTAGTTAAGATAATTGTAAGTTAGGTTGCCTAGAAGAAATTGCTTTAAGCGATAAGGCTGCCTATCAATTTTACCTTATTTTGTAAGTTAAAATGTGTTATCTATTTATCTAACTTTGCCAATTCATAACAAACTTTCTAATATGAATAATAAAGCAGTAACTACATACAATACATATATTTTCTTTTGCTTTCGATTAAATTCCATTATTACAGTTGGGATTGTTCATTTTTTTTTCAATCTAGCTATTTGAAAAACCATTTCGAGGAATAGTGTCCCTAATCATTTCTGTCTAGTTAAAATTCCAAAAAACGTACGATCTTCTTGTATTTTGTAAGAAATGCGTTTGACCTTTATTTGACCTTACTAAATCCAATCAGGTGGGCCGTCTGCCTGTTTGCCTGCTTCAGGTGTAAAAAAATTCTAGCTGTACATTATTTGATTTAAGTTCTGTAATATGGATTTTCCCTAAAGACCACTTTAAAAAATATTACGATAACTATAGAAAATAATAATGGTTGAACACGAAAAATTACAAGCCTAGCGACAAAAAACAATAAAATGATCACGATACTTAATGAGTAATGACAGTGACATTTACATAGTAGCACAGATTACTATGATTATATATAGATAAAACTTTCTTTTATTATTTTTGTTTTCTAGGCAAAGAAATCAATGTAAACTTGTCCCTTATGACGTCATCGGAGAAATAATTTTAAAATCGAATTATAAAAAAACTAACGCTTAAAATACAATAATATTCAAATTAGTATCTTAAAATACCCTATTTTACGTAATAAAAATATAAAATCAGAGGGTAATTTTTTGTGAATCCCCATTCCTTAAAGAAATGAAAATTATTCCTGTACTTGCAGAAATGAAGAACAAATTCCTGCGCCCGGGAGGCCTGCTGCAAGAGGCGACAGAACAACCCACAGCCAGCCAAGCGGTAGGGCATTTGTATATCGCCATAACTACCTTGAGTTGAGTTCCGGTCTCAGCGGCCAGGTGCAATCTCCCTTTAAGGCTTTTTTTATAGCTGGAGTACAGCAAACAGGCTGTCGGCCCAACGGTTGAAAGCAGTTACCGTCGTCTATGGACGTTTGCAACATCAGAGATGTCACCGACGCGCTGCGGGCCTCGAAGAAATTTTATGACACCATTTTGTGGAATTTTTAGGAGTCATGATAGACAACAGATGTAACTGGAAACGCCAAATTGAAGAAATTTGCTCAAAGCTCAGTAGATTTGTTTTCGTTCTGCGTAGACTAGCTCAAAATGTTTGAACAGAAGTAGCTTTGCAAGCTTATCATGGCTATGTATGCTCAGTATTACAATACGGTATCGTTCTTTGGGGAGCTAGCACAGATGTAGATAGAGTTTTCAAGGTTCAAAAAAAAGTGTCTACGTGCTATATATGGTTTACATTTTTTGGACTTATGTAGACCTCTCTTCAAAGAACACAAAATTCTTACGGTACCCTCTGTCTACATTAGGGAATTAGCAATTTTCGTAAAACATAATCCAGATTTCTTCCCTACGTACGAAAAATCAAGTCAGAGACTACTGAGGCCCTCCTTAAAAAATCGACTTCTATATCCGTCGTACAACCTGTCCTTACAAAAAAATTCTAATTTTATGGGTGTTAAAATATTTAATAATTTGCCTGTTGCCATAAAAAGTGCTAATTTTAATTTATTTAAAGTCAGTCTTCACAATTGGTCATTGGAGAGGTGTTTTTACTCGGTGCATGAGTATTTTAGTTGGAACAAGGCCTAGATGAGGCTGTATGACATTTATATGAATTTAATAATTTGACATTATTATCTTTTGACATCAACACTTTATTTGAATTTATTTTCCAGGGTTAAAGTAATAAATAATATTTTAATTTAAGACGATGTAATATTTGTACACCCTATGGGTAATGACATGTGATCTCATATATGTAAAACTTAAGACCTGTATTTTATGTACCATGTCATATGCAAATAAATTTCATTTCATTTCATTCATTTCATTTCATTCATTTAATTTCATTTGAAAAATTCCATATCGTAAGCGCAGTCGGAAAACCTCGGCTGATAAAACAATGGTAACTTTGTTATTGCAAATGTCCATATGCAACAAGTAGGCCATCAGACTGTCTGTTTTACTCCCGTAATAAAAGAAAACAAAAACAAAACTATTGTTATTCGTTATTTCTACAGAATTCATAGTGCAGCATTTAAATTTTCCTTTTTTTTATAAGCTTTTATTAATATCACACTATACAGCGCAATCTTAACAAAAATAACATACAACAAAGCACTCTGTGAAACAATTAAACACTTAACAAGACAATAAACAGTTTCGAACACGTATTCAAGCCACTGACCACACCAGACAACGGTGGTTATGTCCGCTTTTGCGTTGATTGTTTTTCGAAATATACTCTATTTGCGGTTAGACACCGTCCCAAACTTAATAGAGAGTGCGTGTATTAGAGATGCCACAAACAGCTCTTATTCTGTATTTGACCGAACACTACGTACTACTTCAGCCGAAATATCGAATACCAAATCAAAATAAAAAAGAGCTAAATTACTCACTTCAATATAAACAACATTAGTTACAGACATTACTTGAAGTTCATCCATGATAAGCCGTGGTGAATGAAGATATTATTTTCAACATTGGTTACTAACGAACGAGTACGCTTTTCCTTAGAAACAATAGGCTGCTCTTGAAAATATCCCTTCACTATAAATACCATTGCCAGTACATAATAGACCAAATTTAGCTAGTTTTGCAGCCCTAGTTATTGCTTTGCCGTAAGCAGATTACGCATAAAATACAAGACATCTTACACTTCGGCATCTTATATTCGGCAGTCGAATATAATGCTTTGGCCGGAAGAGTAGCCGAATATTCGGCAGGTAAAATTTCTTGTCTTTGATTTAATTGAATAATTACTAATTTAGACTCTAAACTCGAACCCAATAATGCATGCGATGATAAGTTAAGATACTTTTATTTAAAAGGTATCTAAACCTAATAATCCTTATGATAGTTTGCTCCACTTTGTTAGCTAGATGTCATTAGTATGATACATCATAATTTTACGTTCGTAAAAAAGGTTGAATTTGTTAATTCTGACAAAATATCATGTTTTGATTTAGGTAATGGTAAAAGTCACACTCAAACGAATTTATCAGATAAAACTTAATATTTGAATATTATCCTTAGAGCAGCAACATTACATTTTAAATAATAAATGGTTGGTAATCAAAGTTTAGTGGTGTACTAGCTATCCCGGCAGATGTTGTCATAAGAGGCCTCAAAACAACCCACAGCCAGGTGGTAGGGTATTTACTCGACTGGATGGCGACCACCCCTGATCTACAGTATACCGCCACAACAACTTTGTGTTGTGTCCGGTATTCGTGACCAGGTTCCAGTCTCCCTTAAGAGAGCACCAGCGCATTTGTCACATCTTTGGTCCATAGGCTATGGTAACCGCTTTCCATCAAATGGTTTACAAATGGATGAGGGTCGGCTAGTCGGAAAATGCGCCAGTCGTGTTCTGACTGCTAACGAAGCGTTACCTAGTATACTTGCGGAGCGATTATCTTAAACGAGGAACTTTGCGCGATTTATGTGATTACGATTTTCTGCTTTAAGATTTGGTTTTGTTTTAGGTATTTGGCTATAATTATAAGAACTGTGAATTACGTATTTATACTTCTAGTAACCTTTGTGATAATTCCAACGGCATTTTCGACTTTAAATACCCTACAAATTCGTAACATAAGCCTTGTGGAAATTTTATGAAGCCCATTTGAAAAACAACTATATCTCTATTTGCACAGCAAGCCCGAGAAACTCAACCCTGTGTCGTTTGAAAGACACGCCGATGTCTTAACTACAAAACAAACGAGACTGGAGTATCGGAGTATCGTAACGGAGTACACTCAAATTACCCAAAAATTATTTAAACTCCACAAACTTGTCCCAAACCCGACAAACCGCAACACACAAAACTTTGTACCACTAACAAACAATACAACTTTAGGAACGACTGTTGCTTAAAGTTACAGGTTGGTCAAACAGTTTGTTTTCTGAAGGGCTTCTGTGGTTGAGCGGGCTAAAACTTAGCTGATCGTACTGGCTGGAATACAGAGGCTCCGGGTTCGATTCCTGGCTGGGTAAATTTCAGAAACGAACTTACTGTAAGAAGACTCAAAACGACCAAACCTTTTGAGTTAGTGTGGTAAAACTATCAAAACACAATAAAGTGCAATTTGCTTAAACAATGACCTAGCTTGCCTTAGACAGTCCCTGTATCATAATGTGTTGGGAATATTGCTAGAAGTACATGTGTAATTTACAAATAGATGAGGGTCGGTTAGTCGGTAAATGCGCCAGTCATGTTCTGACTGCGAACGAAGCGTTACTTAGTATACTTGCGGAGTGATTAACTTTACCCTACCCTAAGGAAGGGTAAAGATTTTTTATAAAAGAAAGGAACCATGCTTGGATTGAACTAAAATAATTATATATTGATTATTAAGTTATTATTATTAGTAATACTCCTAGGAGCTAAGTTAGACAAACAATTCAAATCAAAGATGCTCTTTTATAAAATTATCCATAGCTGACGACGCGACGATTTCAGTTTTTCTAGATTTTTGTCTGTATACACAAGAATGACAAGTCTGATAACTGTTCCTCTTAGCCCGGCAGTTATTTTCAAAAATATTATTGAAAAGATTGTGGATAAAGTTTTAGCAATTCTTGCTTACACAATTTCGAGGACCCTGTAACCAGGGGCCCAATCAATATCAATGACACGACTGTTGCGGGGGTAGCTACGCCTTTGATGTTTAACATTAATAAAGAACACACGAAAGAATGTTTTTTCTTCTTAATAAAGGTAATCACAAAAGTGTTATTGGACACATTCTTGATGTAAATGTAAATATATCTAGTATTTTAGGTCAGATTAAAACTTGTTATTAGTCTAATTTCATAGATTATATATTAAAATTTTATTGTTGTATCTTTAAGAGGAAGCGTTTAAAATGAAAAATCGGGGGTTTTTGAAAACACATTGCAAGCGGACGACGTCGCGGCCACATCTAGTATAAAACGAAATAATTATGCATGTTAAAATTTTTATTGAGGTAGGTAGGTAGAATAGACTAGGTAACTCTTTGTTACACATCAAAGCTTAGACAAACAGAAGTTGGAAAATACAAAAGATAGTACAAGCGGCATTATCGCTAAAACGCTATTTCTTCCAGGCAACCCTTGGCAGGGATTAGAAGATTTTTAAAACTGACGGTGGTGCAGTCTATAAATATTCAGTTCATCTTAAAAAATAAATAATTAATTAAGGTCAATGATGTTAGAATTAAGTTCCAACCAACACTTTTTTACTGTATTTATGCGCCGGGGTATGTAGTGATATATTTTTATTCCATGGCCCTCAAAAGTGTGAAAACATTAATATTAAAATATTAAAATTTGTAATTAAAATGTCGATTGTTGTATTGTACAGTTTAGTATAAAAGAATGCCCGAGCGGAGGGGTGAGGAGTCAAGCGCAATTACGATACGAGCAAGACGTGTACATTCGATAAGTGACGTGAAGTGATATATAGTGACGGACTTTGCGCGTGTATTGAATCGTGCAGCTTATACTGCTTGTGTCCAGTTATATTTGTGCCCGTGTTATACGTGTTTGTATAGTTCTAATAAGTCCAACGGTATTTTAAATCGAATCCCAACACTCGTAGCAATATAAAAACAAACACTTTATTTATGAAAATAAATATCCTTTTCCACTGGGCATGTTGTGTTCAGAGAGACCTGCGCATGCGCTACCGCGAAGGCTAATTATGCAGATAAGTTGTCAATGTCGACAACAATATCTCTTTTATCGAGAATTTATTTATAACATCAGCCTTTAGACTGTACGACAATTCCAAACTTATTTCACTCTCATTAGTTACAAGTTGAATAACACGCGGGATTAAAGTTAATTTTGAAAGAAGTGACATGACGTAAAACATTATTTGTAAAATTATAAATAACTTAAATGAGCTAATATTTTCGTATGATGCAGAAAGTTCGAATCTGCTTTAACCTCAAAAATAAGATCGGCCAATAATGTGTTCCATCGATTTAGAATAGATTTATATGTGGATTTAATGTCTGATTTTATTAGAGAAGTAGTTGTTTTGTTTTATTAATCAGTTTTTAATTTATTTCTTCATACTCGTAATAAAAATAAGAGTGTTAAGCTCTAGTAAAACGTCTATTTAGGCATTCGACTTATTAGCGCCCTCGTTACGCTCATGCGCCAAACCATCGCATGCCTAAATAAGTCACTTTCATCTCTCGTGTAACAATCTACTATTATTATTATTTATTGTTTATTATACATTTGACTATAGAGATTGATAACGCCGCGGAATACATAAAAACCCTTAAATAATGACGCGAATGAAATACTGTGGTAGTCAAATTTTAATTATGTAATTTATATATTTTTAATTGTGTATGGAAATGTGTTTCCGAAATAAAGGGATTATTATAATACAAAATGTGCCTGTCATCTACCCAATCATGGTCCTTATTTTAATATCACAGACAGATACATCAATTATATTGTATGTCTTTCAAGACCACGGGCCATAAGAATGGCCCGGACGTTTGGAGGGCTTGCGTGGAGCCATGGGGGGAGGCCAACACGTAGAGGCCCCTTGACAAATTTAATGTAAATATGTGGCGTGACACTGACCGGCGATTATCCCTGTCTACACCATACAATAATGCACCCAAGGACAAGCCCCGGCCAGTGTAGGACTATTGTGGGAAATGAGGACAAAAAGTACCGGGCTATTGGGGTGAACTATTAGTGGTACTAGCGGTCTGGGAATATGGGGACTATGGCGTCTGCCCGTCGCAATGTTCGGGGAACATGGAAAAATGGGCAGACGGTGACTCGCCACTCCCTGCATGGGCCCCAAAAAATGCCATAAAAGGCAGGGGCAACATGGGTATGAGTGGCTAAGGGGTGTAGAGAAGTGGGCTGCAGGTTCACCGAAGCTACTTCCGACATTAGGCCGTTTATCACTTCCACCCCTGGAGCTTGAGTCTTAGCTCTAGCGATCTCCACTCCGTGCCGGCTGGCTAAGGCAAGCACGGAGGCGGGGGCCTTGTCTTGGCCCCCGGAGTCAGGTACGAGGTGTCGCCACTCACCTAAGGCTTCACCACAAAGCCCCCCTGCGGTACAATTATATTTATTATTATAGATTGCAATTATCAAGTTGTTTTATTAACGACATAAACATAAAATACTCGTAACTATAATTACTTTAACATATTATTATTTTCGAAATTAATAATTTTGAAACGGTACTTTGTATAGTCTGAGTTGTTGCATGGCGCTGTCCTCAACTTCATTGGGTGATACTATATGGGAGACTTCTACTCATATAGTTGAGTTGAAGTTCATGTTTTATGGTATACATATATAATGTTATGGACGTGTTGGTTTGTGTAGTTCATATGAATATGTGCAGTATAAATCTGACGTTAACTTATTTATTGTTTTGATGTGACGTAATATTAGTGGGATTACTATATTTCCATGTCACATCCAGTAACTGTATAAAGCAACTTCACGCTGCATTTGACACTAAATAACGAGTGGTCCGCGCACGAATGGGATTTATAAATGAGACGACTGGACGCAATTAATTAAACATCTCTTAATCGGTTACATGCATTACGGTTGGCAAATAGGATGTACGCAGTCCTCTTTTGTCCGTCCTTCCCAGAAGTATAGTACGGCTAAATAGAGTAGAAAATAATAGGGGCGCCACTTTCGCAAATTTGTCTAAACTCTAGCAACTCGAATATAATGTCATGACTAATTTTTAGAATTACGTAAAGAATCGTGCAATTAATTATTAAGTCGCTTTATTAACGACATACACATTTTGTCAACATAAACCTATGTTTAAATAAATAAATAATCAATAGATAAACACACCTATTGTATATCACCAAATTAAGCAAGTTACGCTAGTGTTATGGGTAATATACAGCGGACTACTATGGGGCCGATCCCAGACACCCAGACCATAGTAAATAACGGACAAAATACGTTTCCGAAATTTACTATACCTGGAATCGAACGCGGAGACTACGTTGCAGTAAGGTAGGCCGGCAAAGGCTTAGCCCGCTCAACCATAGAAGCCGTCGTTTACTTTAATAATAATTACTATAATTTTGTAAGCAAAAGCTTTAACACCTTATGATGATTAACAGAACAACTATTTTACCTCATTTTTGACGTTAAATATTTATAAAATATTTTTTGCATCTACTAGTATATAAAAACTGAAACACCTATAACGTAACTTTTGGGCAGTTCAGTATAAAAACAATATATTCAAAAGTTTCTGCTAGTTATGTATGTCTTAATTCAAATAAATTCAAAATTAATCACAAATGATAATTCAAAATTAATGAACAAGTTTGGGTAAGCGCGTGTTAGTCTACGCAAAGAATTTCCCACCTCATAGCTGAAAAGTTAGTTAAGGGGGCATTAGAAGCGAATATACACTCTTTAACAATTGTCATCTAACGATCATGTATGAGTTTTTGAAAAACTGCTGAAATTCAAAAAATATTTCTGCATGATTTCATATCTACAATATAGTAGGTTATATAGATATCGGTATAGGTATAAACATAAACAGACAGACACGAATATCGATTATATTACAGATACGTTGTGTCCCAAAACGTTTGCGAAACCCTAAAAAAAGGAAAAACACATTACGCCCTTCATACGACCCCCAGATATAGCTTAAACAAACTGGTCAAACAACTTCTAACTCGTCTATGCACACCTTGCAACACAAACAAAACTGCAGTCGCGCTGATTGTTATCAATGTCGACAAATATATAAGTCACGAGAAATTATGATAAGTGCAAAATGTAACAAGTAAACAATGCATATAGAAACTATATAATTGTTGTGTAATTCGTATCACGACTGTATTACTATGAAGCAAACACGTCTAGTGGAAAAATCAAAATATCGGTTTTAGCCCAGTATTGCCAGTTACGTATATAAATTTGCTTAAGAGACTATTTTAATAACTATGCCTAATTCTAATATTATAGACTATTTAATATATATGTATGATACGTATGTATGTATTTAATTTATAAAGTAGTTTAAGTATGTTTATTTTATTTATAAGTTATGTAGTTTAAGTATGTTTATTTATGATATTTAATGATTTGCACCACCTACATCGCCAGATTAGATTAAGTTATTCCTTAATTTAGGTTGCCTGGAAGAGATTGCTTTCAGCGATAAGGCCGCCTTTTGTCTCTACCTTGTCATTATTGTTATTGTATATTTTAAAATTGTATATTTGGTGAGCAATAAAGTGTTATCTATCTATCTATCTATCTATCTATCTATTTTTCTAACGCCTTTATATATACAGGAGGTCCGGAATAGGATATTAGGTTAGTTAGGCTGGTGTGCATAAACATTTGACCGACGGTTAAAATAAAATAATCACTGTTTAGCCATTTATATTTAGCGATTATTTTATTTTAACCATTGGTTAAATGTCTATGTACACCAGCCTAAATATACAGCTTTTGCAAGCATTTATTTTACTTTTGACAGCTCGATTACGGATCAATAAGTAATGTCCTAATGCGTTACCGACTCCATCTGTTATAAAAATCGATTGCATTTATAAAATAAAAAAAAGTTTTAATCAATTATTTTTCTTTTAAGTTCTTTATTTTCAAATCGATATGATTTATTATATGGTGTCGATGGTTTTATAGTCTGTGCGTTCCATTACTTACTGCTTATCACTATTACGTCACCCACATGAATAAAGTACGACAACTATGTCATTTGTTTCATGTGGACTTTACTGTCAAGAAATATGTAACTTGATAGGCGTGCATACGTCAAAAGTAAAATAAACGCTTGGAAACAGTTTATACTATATAAAATCTTAATTTGAAGTTAGTGTGCAGGAAACAAACGCAACGATAATTTTTAAATATTAAAATTAATTAATATTAAAAGTTAATTAATATATCAATTAACTTTTTGGGGAAACTAAAATAATGGCGGTTTGCTTTTCAGTTTAATTTTAAAAGCGTATAAATATTTTAAGACTAACTACTAATATTTTAAGACGGACTAGTTAAGAATATATAAATAAGAAATATTTTAATAAAAAATGTATCTGCAATTTCATATATCCGGGAATTTTAACTTCAAATTTTCTTTTCTCTTAATAAATATTCCTAAAAATAAACTAAATTATAAACAGATTAATTAATATAAAGAATGTAGCAAATCGCTGCCAGAGGGAAGCGTGCCCAGAAGGCTGGCTGCATTGCCACGCTGTATGGCAATGCTGATTCGTTGCGCGAAATACGAACCAGCCTTCTGATCATGGGTGGTATCAAAGAGTTTCTTACAAATTTCTTTGAAGAAACCCTTTGCCGATGGACCCCACGGACCTAAAGTTTCAACTCCAAACGGCACAAATATGTAACCTCTTCCTAGGGTTCCATATTTGCGTCGTTTGAGGTCTTCAGCTGTTGAAGCAGCGTTGCCAGCCCCTAACTTAGTCACTGGAAGATGAGATGCCGCCAGAGTGTCAACGCATGTCGCGTCCCACACAAGCGGCCTTCCCATCTTCCAAGGAATAAGTGACATCCCATCCGGTCTCTTGCCATCGTCGCGCACCAAGCCATTCGGTTCTAGAATGGCTGGTACGCCAACGCTGACAAGAGCTCGGCGGATGATGTCATTGAGGCTGGCATGGCGAGATCTTCGGCCAACACTATGTAGACATGATAGTCCGTGGTGTCCATATGAATCCACCATAGTTCCGCACTGGCAGCGGTGTGGTACACAACATGGAGCCCCCAAGCGAAGGCTCGCAGCTAACCGGAAAGCAGAGTTGTCCAACACTGTACCTGTATTAAATGAGGGGTGTGCCTGCAACCACTGTCCAGACTCCCAACTAGCGACGGCTAAAAGCCGAGCGCGCTCTGTCGAACTGGAACACGTTTGAAGGAGATTTTCCCGTGCCAGTTCGCAGATCGGCTCGTCCCAAGCCCGCTGTGAAGTCAGCGCAGTGGGCTGGTCAGAATTAGGGCAAGCCATTGACCAGGCTTTTTTGGCATCTGTCAAATATGAAATTTCAACATTCTGAGTTTTTTCTAGAATTTTTAATACTAAATCGCTTGTACTGTGAACAGATGACAAAAAAGCCGGCAAAGCGATACTGGAAATTTTGCGGACGCCGAGGCCTCCAAGTCTCACTGGAAGCGAGCCTTGTAGCCATGTTCGGTCATCCATATCCAAATTTAAAATGGATGTGAGCGTATCCTTCACGATGCTATCCAACATCTTCAGAAGAGAGGTTTCTTTAAAGAGTGGGCTGCATCGGAGGGCATACGTAAATTTAGGTACGAAAAGACAGTATCGGATGATAGTGAAAGCCATGTGGGTATTAATTTTGAGCAAGCGATCCGAACTATTACGAAAATTTTGAATATTCTCTTCGACGAAATCGGGTATCGACTCTTCGAAGATCGGGGCACCTAGGAGGCGAAGTGAAGACTTATTGATTATTCTGATTTCTGGGGTTAATAATTTTATTTGTGATAGTATTTCAGTTTTATGATCTGCATTATTTATAAATCATCATCATCATCATCCGAGCGTTAAATCCCGGTTGCGTTCGGAGCGTTCACTCCGACGCCCAGGGTCCGCTTTCCTGCTTTTTCTACTCCACTTCGCGCGGTCTTCAGCATCCCCCGTTTTGAGACCATTGGCACGCATGTCATCCTTCACGACGTCAAGCCAGCATTTCTTGGGCCTTCCCCTTCGACCGGGACCTGGCGGAGGCGGCATGGCTAGAGATTTGTTCCCCACGTAATTAGCCGGTCTGCGTAAAACGTGGCCGTACCAGCGTAAGCGACACTCTTGCAGTTTGTCTGCTATGTCACGGACATGAAGACTGCCACGGATGCGGGAGTTCCTGACCCGGTCTTTCCGCGTCACTCCACACATCCATCGCAGCATATTCATCTCCGTAACACGCAGCTCTTGCTTGTGTCGCTCAAGTACAGGCCACGCTTCACTGCCATACAAAAGGACAGGTCTGATGATGGATTTATAGACCTGTCCTTTTAATTGGACCGGCATTTTGGGGTCACAAATGACACCTGTCACCTCACGCCACTTGGCCCAAGCTGCTGTGATACGGGCCTTGACGTCGAGGTCGATATCCCCGGACGCACTAAGGACAGATCCCAAGTACTTAAACTGATCCGTGCGCTCGACCGTATCTTCGCCTATGCGCACGGATGTGGGATCTGTAGTGTTGCAGGCCAAGTACTCAATCTTCGCCACATTTAGTTTCAAACCGCCGTTCTCTAGCGATCTCTTCCACGCATTTACACGTCCCACCAGGCGCCCCCTGTCCGAATCTGCCAGCGCGATATCGTCAGCATACATGAGCAACCATGGAGGTTGCTCATGCGCATCCCTGATGCTGTTCGACACTTCGTCTAATATCACGCTGAACAGAAACGGACTAAGGACCGATCCCTGGTGCACGCCTACGGTAATGGGGAAGGGTGTGGTGTCGCCAACAGCGGTCCGAACTATGGAATCGGAATCACGGTACATATCTCGGATAATGTCAATATAGGTTTCTGGCACCCCTTTGGACCTCAGTGCCCACCAGATCATCACGCGAGGAACACAGTCGAAGGCCTTCTGCAGATCCAGAAACAGGAAATGCAGAGGCGTATTCTTCGTCCTGTATTTCTCCATGATGATCCTTAGGGCAAAAACAGGGTCCATGGTTCCATGCCCAGGATGAAACCCATATTGACATCCCGAGACAGTGCACTCCTGCCGGATCCGAGTCGATTATGCGCTCAAAGAGCTTCATGGTGTGGGACATTACCTTTATTCCGCGGTAGTTTTCGCACTCCTGCACCGATCCCTTACCTTTGAAGACTGGAGTGATAACACTCAGTCTCCATTGGCTCGGGATGTTTCCGGTGAGGAGTATGCGGTTAAAAAGGTTTGTTAAAATGCCCACACCACGAGAACCCATCGCCTTCCAGGCTTCGATGGGGACTCCATCGGCTCCGACAGCTTTCCGATTCCTCATGCGGCGAAGAGCCCTATGGACTTCATCAGGCGTTATCAGTGGCACTAGTCCTTGATTCGGAGGGAGGTTCGGTGGCTGTACCTCTTTGTGCTGCTTATTCAGCAGTTCGTGGAAGTAAGAACGCCATCTCTCCTTCACTGCGAGGTCCTCGCATAACAGGTTGCCGCCAGGATCTTTAACACAGCGGCACTTGGAAATGTCCTGTGCCGCTTTGATCCTGGAACGTGCCAACTTATAAATGAGCTTCTGCCCCTCAGACGATTCCAACTTATCGTACAACGATCGAAAGTGTTCTCGTCTGGCTCTGGCTACAGCTCTTTTACTGGCACGTTTTGCGGCCCTGTATGCGTCGCGATCTTCAGGAGATCTGGACGCTTGCCACTTTTTAAAGAGGGTTTTCTTCACCCTAACCTCCCTCTGGACTGTGTCGTTCCACCACCAAGTCTCCTTGTCACACTTGCGACCACCCTTGGACACACCCAGCACTGCATTTGCCGCTTTAGTAATGGCTGCTTGGATCTTATCCCAGTGGCTCTGGACTAATTCGCTGTCAGCTCCGACACACATCTCGACGGATGCTGAAGCGAACTCCTGGGATTTGCCTTCATCAAGCAGCCACCATCTAATTTGGCGTCGACAGTGCTCAACAGGTTTGTCTTTGGGTTTCACGCAGAGGTCCATGACAAGGAGACGATGTTGTGCAGTGAGACTCTCTCCGGGTATGACCTTGCAGTTGGCTACTTTGCCGATGTGGTGTCTCCTGATGAGTAGGTAGTCGATCTGGGTAGCATGCCTCCCGCTCTTGTAGGTGATTAAGTGTTCGGATTTCTTTTTGAAATACGTGTTCGCGATGGCAAGATCGGCAGCCGCACACATTCGGAGGATATCTTCCCCTTCTGCGTTGCGGCTTCCGTATCCAAAGCCACCGTGAACACGCTCAAATTCCTCCCACTTCTCACCCACATGACCGTTCAGATCACCACCCAAAACGACCGCCTGTGATAACGGGATGCCACGTAGTACATCCCCGGTCTGATCCCAGAACCTCATTCTATCAGTGTCGCTACAACCAGCCTGTGGCGCGTAGGCACTTATCAAATGGGTTACAACCCCTTCGATAAGAACCGACACGACCATAAGCCGGTCGCTGAAGCGTTTCACCTCTAGAATGTTGTTCTGGAACTCCTCGGAGAGTACTACAGCAACCCCGTTTTCCCCACCAGGAGCACCGGTATAAATCAGCTTGTAGCCATTCCCAATAAACCGGGATCTGCAGCCTTTCCACCGAGTCTCCTGCAGGAACGCCACGGCCACCCTCCGCCTGGAGAGTACTTCGGCCAACTCCCTTGCACGTCCGGTCAGCGTACCAATATTCCACGTCGCGAAGCGAAGTTTCCTGGTCTGGGTGTGGACTCGCGTCGTTAGCCGTGCCCGCCCTTGACACGGTAGCCCTTGCCCACTTATCGCAGGTGTAGGGCGATGTGCCTGCGCGTCGTTTTGCGGCGACGCCCTAGCCATACCCAGCTTTCTTATAAATCTATCCATGAGTGATACGGCGAAATATGATTTTATGTGTAGCGGCTGCCGCCCGACCTACACAACCCGTATAGGGAAACCAGGAATAGGAAGTGGTATGTGGGGAGGAGTAAAGATGAAGGATACTAGGATGAGGAGAAGGTGGGACACCACTGTCACGGAGTAGAGGGGGCAATGTGACAGTGGCCGCTCGGGGCCCCGGGGACGCATCCCCTTGTACCGCTACCTGGACAGAGACAAGACCAAGGCGGCACCCCCTGGGGTAATCTGCATTATTTATAAATATTTCACATTTATTAAAATTTATGTCTAAACCTATGGTTTTGAGTTCTGTTTTTAAATTAATTAAGTCTTCCAAAACCGTGTTTACTTCGCCTCCTAAAGTGCCATCATCCAGATACCAGACGTTAAATTTGGATTTTAGACGGCATGCATGGAAGGGCAGTTGAGCTACAACTACGATACTTATTATTGACTTATTATTCCGATAATTCTAACGGCATTTAAATTTTAACTTGGGTATTACCTGGCCACACCACTTGTAACCATACCATCGTCGATCACCTAATCAAACATCTTTGTAAGTAAAATTAAAACACATTTCACAGATCATATCGTAAAATTAGTATCCAGCGTCTAATATTATGTTATAAAGGGTAAAAGCTAGAACATTGCTAGTTACATTGTACAATGTTCATGTGTCTTTAAACAAAATATATGGAACCTTATGGTATCGTCATGCACTTCTGTCCATCTGTATATCTTTGATTGTTACATTAATTTTTCTCAGATACTAGTAAGTTGTGAAGAAATTTATGAGCATGATCCGAAAAAAAAGTTTCTTTTTCTGAATCACCCTAAAATATATATCATAGTGAAAACCGCTTAAAAACCCGTGTCGTGGTTTCGGAGCAGTTGCGGACATATAGACAGATGATAAAGCCGCAAAAAGACTTTGTTTTATATGTAAAGCTGATAAATATAAAGTAAAGTAATATTAAGCGATATAGAAAGAAAGGAAGCAAAAGTCATTTAGAACTACATACAAAAATAGTAAATAAGAATAATATAAAAACTGCAAAGATGAGGTTCTAAATTGGCTGTAGCTCAGCAGATTGCGGGTTGTCAACCAGCGCTGATCTTCCGCTAGAGCCATTATAATGGCATACAGAGGCTAAAATGAGTAATATCTAAAGTGTACACAAAAAAGAAAAGACATAAAGAGGCAAAAAAACTAGCAACAAATGAAAAAGTTAAACGTTCTTTTCTGTGTAAGTATAAACTAAGTTCACCGATACACTATAATTACATCATTTATAATAGAAAATTGGACATAATCTAGCCTATCTGACTGTAATTATAATCGACCTTTCTGACCGGGGGCGTTAATGAAAACCTATTAAATAAATACTGCTGCCGGGTTAATAAAACACAAGTAATATGAAAATACCTAGAACGTTCTCCACACTATTGGCATAAAATTAGTCACAGAGAAATAAGCAATGAAAAGGCCCTTGAAAACGTTGACGATCGCGTCGTAAAAATTTATCGGCGTCCCATTCACACTTATACGGAAATTTGTAAGTTAGAGAAAGAGGTGTGTATATCGACAACATTGTTGGAAAGCCGTTTTTGTTGATACAGGACCACGCGTAAAGCTAAAGCAGTCGTGTTAAAGTAATAGTTCTAGTTAATGTCAGATAGGAAAGAAAATGCAATAAAAGTTAAGTCGATTATAAGAATTACATACGAAGCAATTCTTGGTAATTGCATTTATGTTTAATATTTCATAAAGCACAAGAATTGTACATTTACATAAATGTATGTTTATATTGTTACAACTTAGACCCCGACAAAGACAAACTCCACGTACAGATCTGTAAAAGCACATTTCATTATAATACGGCCGGCGTAACTTGGCGAATGTGAACATAGGCTCTGTGAACTTTAGAGCGTGTACACTCGTGTGATGAGTGGGCATACGACTCGTCAGTGAATACAATTGGTCGCCCGTCGTCCCTGTATTTTTTTCATTGCTTTGTACTAATTGGTCACTGTATTTTCTTCACGAGTTTACATGCGCTAAAGTTCGCAGAGCCTGTGTTCACATTCGCCAAGTTACGCCGGCCGTATTATATCTGTCGGCATTTGAACTAATTGTAACCCTTTTTGATCGTCTTCTTGAATTGGCATACGTTTCTAAGGTATTGTGGAGGACAGCCTGTTGTTCCATTGTACTCGTTTACAGCCGCTTGCAGGCTGTATCATTAGTCAGGTGTTGCAGATTACAATTACAAGCTAATTCTAGGAAATTGTGTCGACGTTGCCGGGCGGGCACATTTACATTTGTGAAGTATAAAACGACGGCATGCTTGAGGAAGGGCAGTTGAGCTACAACTACGATACTTATTATTGACTTATTATTCCGATAATTCTAACGGCATTTAAATTCGAGTCACGCTTATTCGTAACAATATAATCGCTTCTGAGTTTAGAGCATTAATTGAGATCACATTACTCGCAAATAACAATTGCCGGCTTCTGTTCTTTTGTGGGCTTTGCGAGCCAGTTCTCTCTAGCTCAGAGCTCCCGGGTGTTACGTGTTTACTTTTTTTTTATATAATATCATTTGACAAATGTAACTTTTTGGATTTTAATTACTGGCAACACTGCTTTCTTCACGCTCCTCAAATTTTTTTTTAATAGTGCCCGTTATGTGTCTAAATAAATCTAATTTAATGACGCTGCTCGTAATTATTTTTGTGCTTAACCTTTACCGGGTTCTATTTCTGGCAAATTTAATAAAAGAACTTTCCAAAGTTTGCTATGGTGTGTGTTTCCTGGGTCCGCCTGTCCGTTGTATTACCATAACACAAGCGTAACTTGCTTAGCTATATATTTTGTATATAGTTCCACGCACGTATCTTAAGCTGTCACCTTAACCTACGCACAACTATTGTTAGAGTTATTTAGTAGAATAGTTGTTCTTGTCAAGTTTCTTTTTGTAGTTAGTAATGTACTTTTTATGTACTACCCTCTTATTTTTAAGTGATACAATCGGCCAATTCTTTAATTGAATAATAATGTTATATTTATATTTATATGGTGATTAGCGTCTGTTTCGTATAGAGTATTTCTCTATAACTTGACAACATTTTATGTAATAATATTGGACAGTATTCACTACATTTTATTTTCATTTTGGCAGACGCGATACATTTATAATGTGTCCGGTTTATTTCATTACATGTAAACTTTTAGTATAACATTTTATATAAAATATAATATTACAAATTTCCAAACAATAATTTATTAAATTATTGTCATTTAAGTTTCGTATACTATAAAATTGTTGGAGGGATGGCAAGGTGCTCTAAAAATGCGTGTCCAGTGTGAAGTGTCAGTGGATGACATGTATGAAGTAACATGTATGGTTCTCTGATTATAAGTGTTGTGAGCAGTTGCTGTTTTTTTATTACCATAAACCAGTGGTTCCCAAAGTGGGCGATAACGCCCCCTTGTGGGCGCTGCAGGCCTAAAAGGGGGCGGTAAGTGACCCAGAAAAAAAGGGCATTGGCAGATGTAGCCCATAAGAGTTAACTTTGTGTATTACCTACTGCGCTTAGGTCTCAAGTTAACTCTTGCTGGCTATAGTAAAAATCTCATTTAGAATGCATTTTCAATTCCCGCTAATGTAGCTCTCAATAATCAATTAATTTAATTTGACGTTATAATGTTTTTTAAGTAGGTGAAAAAATGGGGGCGCTAAAAAATAATTTATTTTCAAAGTGGGCGGTATACAAAATAAGTTTGGGAATCACTGCCATAAAGCCCTTCGGAGATGTTACGATTATTACACTACATTGGGGTTATTTTTCGCAGTATGATTTATATCCCTTTCCAGTAAAGGTACAAAAACATAGTATATTTGATTTGTTAATAAATAGCATCATATTGGCTACGCTCAATGCGCAAAGCGATCTTTTCTATTCCGCCGACCGATCAAGATATGCGAAGGGTACTATACAATGTACGTTTGCCTGCTGATTAATTATTGTCATTAAAGACACCGGCCCACAAGAAAGTGGTCTGTACTTTTGTCCAGACCCATGTTTTCTTATGTATTTCGATTCGCTGATTCTGAATCTCAGGCCCATTGGACCATAAGCCCGCGAAAATCTAATTAAAATACGGAAAAATCATTTAATTTTTCAAATAGGGGAGCGGTCAGTGAAAAAGCTAAGATATTTTTTTTACCCTACTGCCAAGAAAGGGTTATGTACTTTGCACGCATCGTGTATGTTTGTAAATTTCTTTATGAATTCGCATCTTCCAAAGGGCTAAAAGGAATAGAGTGAAGATAACGTTATATTCGTCTTAAAAATCCAAATTTCCTCAGATGGGTGTATGAAAAAAAAACATGGCGGATTTTTAATAAAAACATCAACCACACCTAACTAGTAGGGTATCAAAATAAAGCAAAGGGGATTATAATATATATAAGTTTTATGTTTAAATTTAATTTAAAATAATAAATTGATATGAAAAGGTTTTGTTCATAAGACACTAAAACGTCTAAAATTAAAAATTAAAAGAATCAAAAACGTGCCGGAAAAAAATGATTTAAAAGTAATTCACTAAAAAGACCGAAAAAAGATTGAGAACAGAAAACAAAGTTAAAATAAACTAAATAAACAAAGTAAAATCTACTTTGGTCTAAGTTAAATACCGCATTTAGTTTAGTAGGTTAAAACGAATTTTTATTATGTATACGACGAATATAATAAGAAAATATTACTCGCATAAAGTTCACCAGCAGGTGGCACCCAATTGCAAATTATAAACCGAAAGAAATTACTGTGCTCCGCTTGCTACTAAACTTAATGCGGTATTTAACTTAGGCTTTCAGCTATATAGTCTGTTAAAGCGAAGTAGAGTTTACTTTGTTTATAGTATTTTTAAGTTTGTTTTCTTTTCTCAATATTGTTTTTTTTATTCCAGGAGTTCAGCAGACAGGCAGATGGCTCAATTGATGGAAAGCGGTTACCATCGCCGATGGACATTTCTGGCACCAAAGGTGCTACAAATACGCCACTGCTCTCTTAAGGGAGACTGGAACCTAGTCACTAATGCCGGAACACAACTCAAGGTTGTTATGGCGACATACATTAGACCAGGGGTGGTAGGTAACCATCCAGTAGGGCAAATGCCCTTCCACCTGGCTGTGGGTTGTTTTGTCGCCTCTTACGACAGGCCGCCCGGCCGCAGGAAATTGTATTCTTTCTCCGTTCCTGCACGGTTAAACGTTTCGGTTTCGGTCTTTTTAATGCATTACTTTTAAATTGCCTTTTTTGCAGACGAGTTTTTGATTTTTTTGAATTATATCTTTTTTATATTTACAGAACGTCGCTGCCTCATAGATTAAGTACGAGCATATCTAATAATGACGTTATAAGTAGGTTACAAGTAAGTCTACGGCACCTTTGGGTAGAGTTGGTAGGGTGTCAAGTTAAAAGTTAGTTCTTCCCTCCGCTTTCAACTCGGAGGGCAATTAACCTCTGACGAAGTGGTCTTTGAGCCACTGGAGGTGATGACTACACAGCGACTCCCGTTGAACGATGAATGACTTACGGTGACCTTGGTGGGCGTCGTGTGGGCGCGCCTTCTGCTTTGGGGAAAGGTTCCCACCCACCACAAGTACCGTAGAGAGAAGAGCGCGCCGTGTCTCGCGTGCACTTATATGTATATCCTCCCGTGGGCGAAATACAAACCGACCTACATAGAACTTGAGAGGGACAACGCTGTGGGCTATAATTCCTCCCGGCAGTGAATGAAGCCCGTGAGCCCTCCACCTGTCCGCGCACGGGGAGTTGGTATTGCTTCCGCGTTCTCGTAACATAGAGTCTTGTGGCATAAAGCGAAGGGAAGACCATAGAGGGGTTTCAGTGAGTAGCCCCGACTAGAGTGGCCATAGCATTTCCTCGGAGGTGCTATTACCACCCCAACTTGGCAAATGGAATACGCCCCCACCCCGCTTCTCTGCGATGCTTAAGACCTCAAGCGGATTTCCGTTCATTAAAAATTGCATTAGCGGCTTAGTCGACCAGTCTGTGGCGTCCGATGGCCATCTCGGGCTTTAGTTAGCCATCAGTGATTTCTGTTGGCCTTACTGCTGAGCGCATGAAGTCGCGGTGAGTCGATCGCCAGTGGCCTATGTAATCTGGAGGCGAAGGGTGGAGATGGGTGAAAGCTTTATTCGCATAAACTATCGATCCCCACAGAGACTAAGCCATTTCCATAATAATAAGTACCTATTCTTTATTTATCCCGGTAAACTAAGACACACGTTACATAATACATAGCAGGCATAAAGGTTATAAAGGTAATAATAATCAATTCACTGATAAGGATGAGAAGAAGAAAAAATCCCAATCTCAAAATTAAGTATCAGTTTTAAATTTATTCATAAACATATTAGTATGGATAAAAATCAATAAACATATTCAAAGAGGACTTTAATAAATGCATTTTACAAACAGTGAATACATTCAACACTTTGTACGCAAAACGTGCTTCGGGTTATCGAGGTTTATATTGGAGAGGTCAAATTATTAATATGTAATTAACTGCATTCAGATAAATAAGTACACGTGGAGGGGAACGAGCTGCGGCAGACTGTTCACGCCACAAACATACTGTGTATCTATACATTTTATATAATGTAGTTTATAGTCTGTAGTACCATTCTTGTGCTCCATTCGCCTACACGCAGTGATAATTCAGTTACTTTGCTGAATATGACGTATTGTCACCTTCAAGTAAAGGGATTATAATATGATAGTGTCAATCTTATAGTAATATATAAAGCTGAAGAGTTTGTTTGTTTATGTTTGTTTGATTGCACGCGCTAATCTCAGGAACTACTGGTCTGATTTGAAAAATTATTTCAGTGTTGGATAGCCCATTTATCGAAGAACGCTATAAGCTATGCATCACCCTAAGACCAATAGGAGCGGAGTACCAATGAATAATATTTCAAAATCGGAAAACAAAGTCCACGCGGACGACGTCGCGGGCACAGCTAGTCTGTACATATAATTCCTTGACCACCCTGACTGACCCACTGACACATATATTAACATGCAGCTGAAACTACTGGGGCAGGAACCGTGAAAAATTACATGCGGGTTCCTTTATTTTTTTATTGCTGAAGCACAGCAGACAGGCTGACGGCCCAAATATGATGGAAAGTGGCTACCGTCACCTATGAACATTAGCAATACCAGTGATGCCAAACTGAAACCTGGCCACTGATGCCGGAACACAACTCAAAGTTGTTATGACGGCATACACTAGACCTGGGGTGGTAGCTATCTAGTCGGGCAAATGCCCTAGCACCTAGCTGTGGGTTGTTTTGTCGCCTCTTACGATAAGCTGCCCGGCCTCAGGAATTTGTATTCTATTTCCGTTCCTGCACGGAGAGTGTTATACTTTAGGTGATGAATAAGAAAATAATTTTGAAAATTCAAGCTCTAAGGGGGTAAAGGTTTGTATGAAAATCCATCATTTTCAAAGTAAGAAACACGAAAGATATGTATATCTGCCTCTGGTCAGAAATAAATGTAGTGTAAATTCCACTCTTAAGCGGGTTAAAAAGGGGGATAAGACTTTCTATGAAAATCCGTTATTCTCAAAGTACTCAAGCCTGTGTCTCCTATCTTCCTACCTTTTGACTTTTTTTGACAACTCAACGTACGGTTATGTTTAATAAAAACGAACTAAGCCGCAGGCAACATCTAGTTAAATATATGCATATTGTTCATTCTTTACAGCCTTTAAAATCGATCTATAATCATAACATTTAGTATATAATATGTGTGCTTCCAACAACAATCGATCATAGGATGTATTTATAACACGCTGAATAGTATTACACTAAATTTATACGAGCGAGGCCGCGTGGTAATACCTGGTAAACAATAAAACATGTTATTGCATGTAATAAGACATATAGGATAACATTTATACATACAACCGCCGTGAAACGCGGTAAAGCCATTCAAACAATTTAAAACCAACTTTAAAACTTAACCGCGCTAATAAAACCATTTCCCTCGAGGCGGTCTTGCGACCTACCGCAGGCATACTATGCGTGTAAAAATATTACTAAAAAAAGCCTAAAACCTAGCTTTTCTAACGCATAGGGGATACGGGTAATCTCCTTTGTGGTTGTAAAAACACCTTTAAATTATTATGTTCTATTTCATTGTTGCAACGCTTTTCTATTGGTGTTCAGTTATATATCGTTCCATGACAGTTTAGTCAACGTTCGGAAATTAAAATGAAGGCAGCCGAGAGGGACTTTGAATTATGTTTTTTTTTCCACAAATAAACACACACATTGTACAGGTAAATTAATAGTATTAGTAAATTAATTTACGTTTGTAGTAGTGTACGGTCAGCACATAAATAAATAAAATATAAAATAATACTTTTATATATTTTTATATGCATGTACTTAAAAAACCAAGATCCCAGTCACCTCAGACTTAGGTGATTTAAGGATGAAAATTTTAAGATCGGTAGTTTAACATAAACTGAGCAAGGAATGGATACTCGCTAAGCTGAAAGCGGGGCCGTTATTCCGGTAGCAGGTATCAAAGGTGGAAAAAACCATCCTAACTTACGTCAAAGTAGCAAGGCTAATTTTTACATATGTCATATACGATATTGTCATAAACAAAGATATGCATTTTTCAGACACTTCCTGTGGACCATAACTTTTGACAGACATTTAAAAAAAAAGTGAGAACTGACGTCATTTAAGAAAGGCGGAATTTTATATATATTATCAAGTATAATATTTTCCAATAAGCCAGACAAATCTGACGGGCGACACATTCTCCCAGACTCGTTAAGAGTTCCGCTGTACGAGGAAGCCTTTGCCGGACTACCTCACTGCAACGCAGAGTCTCCCAGTTCGATTCTTGGCATGGTAAATTTCGAAAACAAACTTTCTAGTTTGGATGTCTGGGACTGGCCCCAGAGTAATCTTTTGTACGTTACTCATAACAGTGTCACTCGCTTACCTTAGGGATATATAATTTGTGTTATCTGCAGTAGTTTAAATAACAGTTGTGTGTTCGCCCAAATTGCTTCTGGGCTTTAAAAACAAAAAGAACTACGCACTGATGATACAAAATTTCGCATCGTCGCAAAAAGTAATCATGCTATAATTGAAGCTGGAAACGTTTGTGGAAAATAGTTTATTGTTTGAAAAGAAAACTAATTAATGACCGTGCGAAGTTAGACTTGTGCCTTGTTGTTCGTAAATAATAGACATCAGCCCGTCATATAGGTATACTAACTCGTGCAAGGTAGGGCTTAATTGATTCAAGTGGAACGAACACAGTTCTTATATACTTTTTTCATGACCGATCTTATATCTTACCAACCGTTCATTTACTCATTAATTCAGTTTATTTACTGTCGGTCAAAATTGGACATAAGCTCCTCATAAGTAATGTCAAATTCAATCGATAGTACGGCAAGTGAATGAATAGTAGGGTATAGGAGCCGGTCATTAATACGCAGCCTAAATGAAATTCTCTGTTGCACATTTGCGAAGATATTGTTTGTGTGACATAGTTTGACATTAGTACTGTAATTGGCTATTGTCTGTTTTTTTTAATGGTGCAAGTGCAACGTTACTATATACATTAACAGAATTTACTTACAATGAATCTGTTCTAAGGTGCTTCCTCACCGCGACCATTCGCCTGTAATGTAACGTTACAGAATCGAGCATTACACTACGCAACCTGTTATGTTACAGATTCGAGCATTACATCCGTGAGGGAGAGTACCAAACAAATATTACTGCGCAATCTATAATGATACAATCGGTAACATTTTGATACAGTCTTGGTAGCGTAATGGCTAGTGCATGCGTCCCACAAAGGGCGCGGGTTCGATCCTGGCCGGAACGCATGCACACTTAGGCAGTTTTTTTGACCTAATCTGCATATTCTTACAATCACCACGTGCTAACAACGGTGAAGGAAAACATCGTGATGCAACCTGCCAAGCCGCCTTGGACAAGCGTGGTGGGTATACAGTCCGTTCCCCTATATTGGGAGGCCCGAGCCAAGCAGTGAGACATTTATAGGCTGTTATTATAATAATATTTATATATTATGTAACACAGACCGATTCGTCTGATATTGTGGTGTCAACTAAATACTCAACCGAATTATTATAGATATTACGTCACAGAAGAATGCTCGTCAGTCAGGGTAGCAGTATTTGTAACGTAATGTCTAAAATTTGAATTACAAATGTTATATTACAAGCGAATGCTCACGGTAAGGAAGGATCTTTACACAAATCTCAAAAAATAATTTTACGAATTTTGTTACAATTGAATATTACAAGCTTTTATTTAACTTGCAATGGATGTACCTATGTATGTAGGAATGTTAAGAATGTTTGATGTGTAACGGAACGCAAGTGTAGATTGAATGAGATGAATGAATGTTGAAAATAGAATGATTTCGAATGAACAGAGCAGAGAGTCATAAGTCGGAAGTCGGAAGCGAAAGAGGGTGGGCCTAAGACGAAGTTATTTTTAAGGTGTAATTGAAAAGGTATAATTAAAGTGTTTATTTCAAGAAGATCTTTTTTTTATTCGAAGCGAGCCAATATTTTATCAACCACACGCACCCACCCCGCTCACATGTATGTAGGTAGGTAGGTATGTAGGTATGTATGTAAGTTCGGGTGGAATCTTGCAAGTTAAATTTGAACAACTTCCCGGTTTCGTATTGAGCTGAAATTATGCACACAGGTGTATATCGCGTGATAATGCAATAATATGCTACCATAGCTGATGTGATGATCGAGTCGGAAGGTGGCCTAAGGAACTCCTGTACTAAACAAGATAGACCTGTCGTGTTTGGGCTCGTTTTACTTGTCTTGGCTAGCACTCTGCTGCTACGTAATATCCAGAATCTCAAAAGTTTATATTTAAAAACCTTTTTAAAAAAGCTTATTTTTTACATTTAAAAACAATTGTTGTGAAGAAATATTATATGAAAACTTGTCTGAATCAAAACATTCACACACACACGACACGTCGGCATTAAGGCTAGCGTGGTGACGGTGTCGTATACACACGCGTTGATAGTGGTGTTGCTCTAAACTCATTCTCATTTCTCTTAGATCATACTTACACTTAAATTAGACCCTGGATACAGGGGGTAGGTGAAGCCTAACTAAAGTTTCTGACCCTTTTTATCATATTACGCCACAATTAGTAAGAGAAATGTTAAAATACCAGCGTAGGGCAATAACGCCTTTATCTAAACCTCGCCTTCGGTAAGGTCATTAACCTCAACAATTCCAGAATGTACGGCAAACATAAACATTTTGCATACACCGCTCATTACCCGGGACTCCTTTACGACGGCCGCCATAACGTCATTCCGTTCAACATCTTTACAGTCCCTAATTGCACATTATAAAAGTCTAAACGATATACTGTTGTGGTATCTTTCGGCGCCATCTTGTATTTCAATATGTATGTTATATGTTTGCGATTGTATTAATAATATATCTATCTATCATATTATGCAATGTCTGATTTTTTATCCACTTCTAAAAGAAGGAAGAGGTTCTCAATTCAACTGTATGTTTTTTTTTATTTTTGTTACATGATTTCTCTGTCAATTGTGAACCGATTTTCAATATTTTTTTCTGTACTCGAAAGAGTATACTCCTAAGCGCCGAGCTTACACTATTAGAAAAGCAAAAATCATCGATCGTTTATACAGATTTACTAATTGGAACTTGAAGTGTTAAGTAGTTTTATTTCCAATTCAATTATTTCTTTTCTAATTTAAATACTCGGCTCATACAGATAGAATTGGAAACAATATGAACTTTTTCGTTAATAGTTCAAATTTGGTTTCTTAACGCTTAAATATATATATATATCAATGTTCGGCTAATCATCCGAGACAGGATTGCAAGATACCGTTTAGTTAATAATTGGTATGTATGAGTTTACATATGCATTTACGAGCAAAACTTTACATGGACCAGAATTTGTTTTGATCACACGGCAAAATACTAAATAAGGTTTTGTGGCAAATAAAATTTACATATGGTCACATGAGCGCAGATTCGATTTGTTACCGAATGAAATAAAACACATACGGCAAGTCATGTGGTGGGCGCGTATAGTACGACTTTTAAAGACACCGTTGTTCGTCTTTTTACTATTGCGTTTAAATAAAATTTCTTTCCAGGACACCTCTGACCGCGTTAATACCAATATATGATAGCAGGAGTATTCACGTCCATCGCTTTCAAATGGTACTGAAAGACTGAGCCATTATTTATGAACTGAACGCTTTCCTGCAAAAAATCGAATTGCATATTCACACGGTGACACACCACTCGATTTATTTGCGGAAAAGCAAACTTTTACTCAAAAGTTGCTAATAAGCTTAAATTAAACTAAAGGAAGGAAAAATTCGCGCCCCATATCGTGTAACCGTAAGGTCCACAGAAGGTTGCGCAATTCAACATTTCGTAGGAGAAAACGCATACTGCATCGTCATTTTATGCTTGCCTTCTGTTTCACATTCATATTATATTCGAGTTTTTTTTTATTATCTCACAAGCCTCAAAATATAAATATTTGAGGCCAAATCGAGGACGCCTTGTCAAAGTTCGAAAAAGCATATGTCACGAAATAATTTAAAGTTTCAACGTAAATACACAAGTCTTAACTTACAACTATTGTCCAATTCTAAACTCTAATCTAAGCACTTTTTGAAAAAAAAACTGCAAAGTAGTACATTTACGAAGGTTTCACCAAAAATTGCTTGCGCTCAATTAGTATATGTATTATAATTTGTAAATAGATTTCTAATATTTACAGTCAGGTAATTTATGTTTTTCTATAAAACCATGGTAATCAAGGGAGGTTATGTGCAATCATAACATCGATATCGGCATTATAATTAAAAATTAATAATCGTATATTCACATTTGCCCTCATAAAAACGGTAGTAAAGTCGATACTTTTATAGAAGTTTACCAGCTACAAAATAAGTTTGCAAGTAACCACTGTTATAAAATTTCATAATACTATCCAACGAAGGGAGGTAATCGCACCATTCCTTCGACTTCTAAAAGTCATAAAACAGAACATTCGCGCTGCAAATTTACTTATTTTATAATTTACAATTTTAAGTTATGTGTGGACACTAACATAAATAGAGGAAATAAATAATGAATACACATTTTACACCTGAAAACACATAATTACACACAAACGCTGTTATACGACGTGTAGTATTTTTATTGTCTATTAAGTAATAAAATATTTTATCAAGGTTTCCAATAAAGTTGTAATCAACGATCATACGCATATAAATTTCTTTTTAGCGGCGTTGTAATAACGTCTGTTGTGACAGTGCGTAGACCAAAGTCAATAGACTGTTTTTGTAATAAAATAGAGTTTATTGACTTTGATTTCAAATGAAAAAGAACTATAAAGAAAATGTAAAGAACTCACCTATATGTCCAATGTAGAAGTAAAACAGTCCGTCGACGTTCGCAACACACAGCATCGCACAGCATGCGTCCACACATAACACGGCACTTGTAAAACAAAGTATCATTCGCAAAATAACTTCATTGATGATGATAGTACACCACTTATATTATTAATTTCCAGCATTTTCCTACAAAAAAGAAAATAAATAAAATAATATCGATAACACACTTGCACGTCACTGAGGGTCGCGCGCCCGAAATTCGAATGTCACTTATTTACTTAAATTTCGAATTTCGCCACCTTCGTCCGGTCACTGCAAAGTGGAAATCACGACTGGTTAGACTTTGTTGACTCGAGTCGAGTCATTCCGTTGACTTCGAACCACTTTTATCGATTTATGTGCAACAAATTTGTTAAGTTCCTCATGTGTATGCGTGTATGTGTACATGTGTACAGAGACAGTGAATCGATTATTACAGGCTTAAGGAAATGAATAAGCAACTATGTGACAAACTGTTATTCTAGTATAATAAACGCACCGATATAATTCAAATTAAGTCCATTATTAGCAATTAGCATACTACTATATTGTATTGTAATAGTGTAGTACATTGAGCATTCAGGGATATCGATTGCGACTTTAAGACACGTATAATAAATAACATTACGAGGTCAAATGGCGCGAGGCGTCATATTGTAAGAGCCCAGAACTGCCAGATCTTCATCATTTTATAATACTTGAAAGTTTTTCTATGCATGTCCCCTATACAGTAAGAATGACCAGCGACTATAAGAGTTTGTGTGGTGATTGCCTGCCACCTGTCTAGTTTACTTTGAAGGGCTACCACCTCTTCATCCACCAAGGCAATATCATCTGCGAAGATACAATAACTTCGAGTCTTTGACAAATTCATCTAGAAAGCAGTAAAAACTAACAATATAACATTTTTTTTTAAAGATAGATACAGTAATTTAACGCCCATTTACGCGAACAAATTACTAAGCGGTGTGCAGTTATCTTTCTCCTTTCATTTTATATAGTTTTAATTACATACCCAATTAATCAATTATATTGTTGTCTATAAAGCCCTGGGCACAACAGAACCGAGCGTCTACACGGTTACTTGTAGACTGGTAACAAGTGCCTTTTGGACCAACTTTTTTCAGCAGTCTCCGAAAATTATAAATGAGGTGTCATTCGATTCGGAATGGCATCTAGATGATTTTTGAAAAAAATGAAGTTCCGCTTGCAAAATTTGTAAAAGTTATTAAAAATTAACTAAAAAAAGGGGGGTTTAGTCTTTTGCAAATATCTCAAAAAGCAATAAGATTTTTCAAATTTGAAAAAATATTCGAAAAGAGGAGGAATTTTCCTAAAAAAAGTCTCGACTCCCGAAACTGTAAGATCAATATTTATAATTTTCCCAGAGGGATGAAAATACGGCCGAAAACGGGTACTCTGGCTTACGCACATCCACATCGGCCCTTTAATTAATAAATATTATTTAAACATACTAAATATGAAAATAAAAAATGGAAAAATTTCAGGCACTAACTGAATAGATGAATGAACAATAATCTGCTTGAAAAATTTTTTTATAACAATTTTTCATTTAGTTATTCAATAGTTAATTAATCTTTTTTTTTTTGCTTGAATATGAACATTGCAAGTGTGATAATTGTTAAACTATAAATTTAAGATTTTTTTCCTTTCTTGGAGCAATTCTTGAAAGGCTTTAGAATAGAACCCCGTTGGAAAAATTAGAAAATGTTTATTTTTCATTCAGAGAATCCTAAAATATATTTTTTAAGATTCTCTATTCAAATAATAAACAATCGTCTTATTTCTACAGAACCTATGCGTGGACTGACACGCTCCTGGACGATTTTATTCAGATTAGGAAATATAGTGCTAAAAAGCATCATTTAAAAAATAAATTTTATTTTATTTTTTAAATTATTGAATTTAAGAATGGCATAATACTAAAATTTAGACGCTAGTCGCGATTTTTCTTTGACGCGACACCGCAAGTTAGCCCTCATTGTGTCCAGAGCTTAACAAAAGCATTTGTCTCTTACGATAATTAAGAATAATTTCTTTTATTCGCAAGCGAATTATATTTAATTGAATAGAACAGTGTACTACGGTTTCCTGCGGTATATTATAATTGAACTCCTCGTTATTTCTAAATAATATACAGGATAATACTTTGAAATCGAGCCGTTAATAACAAGCTGTCCTTATGTTGCATTTAAAATAAAAACTGGCCAAGTGCGTGCAGGTCCACGCAAAACAAAGAAGTCTGTAAAGACTATGAACGTCATTTGTTTATTTTAGTTATTTAGACTATGGAACGTCGTTATTATAGTATGGTTTTGTTATTTCTATTGATCATATTGTATCATTTTAGGCATTTGCGATTTCAGGTCTTGTACTACGAATACAATACTCATAGTATTGTATTTTTTTATTACAAGTTCAAACATTTAGTAGTAGTAGTAATGGATTTACTATCTCTGTATAAGTGTATATGCTTGTCATTGACGTGCATATTCTAGAACAGTATGAATTTTTTTAAAAATGTGTGTCAGCAACGACGCAAGAAAGTTGACTCCTTAGGCACGACTGCCTTTGAATATGCACTGATGGATATATATCATTTTAGATCTTCTTCATGGCATTAAGTAAAGTCTAAAATTGTATAATAAAAAACGTGACGCTTTTGAGTAGTTAACGTTTGTATTATTTTGCTCCTCATAAAATTTCTATACGGGGGGGGGGGGAGTAAATTCCAAAATAATTTTTGAATGCACGAAGCGTCATGAGATCACGCAACATAATGAGGTATTTGGCAGTCTAGTCAACTAAGAGACATCTTTAGTGATACAAAATTGACATTTTGTTCAATACTGCTCTGAGGAGCCTCATTCATTTTGAATGAATGCACTGTCTTGTGACGTCATTACATTAACGAGATAAATAATTTGTCGATTATTATTGTTAAAACAATCATTAAAATTGACGATAAAAAAATGCTGTATTTTATGCATAATAAATAAAAACTGATTTGGAATTTTATTTTAAAATGTAAAATTTTATACGCATTCTTTATTTGGTAATAAGTAAAAATCGTTCTAGAATATGAACGATATGTAAAATAATGTAAATTGTAGGTATGGTTGCGTTTCAGTGTACACAGTTATTAGTATATCAGAGAAACAATAAGGATTTACTATATTATTTGTATATGAATTAAATATATAAAGTTAGTTGTTTTATGTTTTATACATGAGTTATGTCTGAATATAGTACACATAGAATGTAATTATGACATATTAAATAAACTGTATTACATTGTTTGAGTATATCATATGTTATTGTATATTTTCATAATGTATGTAATGAAATTGTGTTGAATGAGAGTATTATTTAATTTTATTAACACTTTCCACTTAGTTTCGGGGCTTATTACTCGGGGACTATTTAATTATGTGAGATGAAATTAATTTTAATTTTATCCCCGTTATCGTAAATATACATACCAAATTTCATAATAAGTGTTTCATGTGTAAGGTCGTGAAGAAGGATGTTGGAAGGAGGATGATAATTTTAATGTATGTACATTAAAATTATCATACATTTAAATCAACACTTTTCGGGATTATACATTATGTAATGATAGTAGGCCGTCCACAAATTACGTCACACGAATTTCACACTTCATCAACCCCCTCCCCCTTTAATATGTGATGTAGTTTATGTATGGCCCCTAGTATAGAATTGTATGGATATATTGTATGTATTTTGCATGCAATAAAGTAGTATTAAATAGAAAAAAATTATATACACATATACAGTAAAGCTTAACCGGCATTACACATAAATATACGGCTATCTTCGCCTGTAGACATTTGTAACACCAAAGGTGCTACCAATGTGCTTTCGCTCTTTAAAGGGAGACTGGAACCTGGCCACTAATTCTGGAGCACAACTAACAGTTGTTATGGCGACATACTCTAGACTCTCGAGTGGTAGCCATCCAGGCGAGCAAATATTCTATCTACCCGGCTGTGGGGTGTTTTTGTCGTCTCTTACGACATTGTATCCTGTCTCAGTTCCTCCACGGTCCTGTGAAGGAATGTCAAATGTTATACTAAAGGAAAGACAAAACAAGTGTTCAAAAGAATGCATGCTTTAAATGATTTTTTCTTTATTTGTTTCGAGTATTGGTAGAATTGGTGTAATAATGTAGCTAAGGGCTGGATGAGAAAAACCGAGGACTGAAATATGTAGCGCGTACTTAGGGATAATTTCCAGTGGACATCAATTCGCTGACGATTATGCACATATAATCAATATAAATAATACTGGTTATTTAATATAATAATTTCTCGTATTAGAGGCTAAATGTAGTCTAAACTCTGCCTAACAATTTATTTTACTTTCGACATTTGCATGCCTATGAAGTTGAGAATTTTTTGACAACAAATTTCACATGCTACAAATGTCACCATTGTCATACTTCATTATTTCAGACGACGTAATAGTGATATTCTACGAATCATCCAATGCAAAGACTAACTAAATTTGATCGTTTTGAAATCAGAATGTTTTCACTAAAAGAAAATGACATGGCATTTATTTAGATTTAAAAAGATGTAATATTTATATATATTTATATAAATACAAACAATTTCACTTTTAGTACAGTGAAACCTGGTTAAATGAGACATCAAGGGCCTGCAATGCGGTTTCACTTATAGAGGTATTCCACTTACCCAGTCTCATTTACAGAGGTCATTGAGGCTCAGAGTTACTTACTTAGTTAAGTGCATGTATAAGTAAGTAAAAAAACGATGTTATCTCAGTTACAGAGGTCTATGCATATAAAATTCAGCTGTCTCAGCTATAGAGGTAACTATTATGATAAATCGAAAGAACGAATCCCAGATATAGAGGATTGCTTCTTCCCACGAACAGGAGTAATTCAGTACCAACGTGTTTGGCGGTTTCTCACTTATCCATGTCCCACTTAACCAAGTTTCACTGTATAAACATGTGAGTTATATGGCTTATTTATTACGCATTTCAGTATTTTTAGCAAATTATGTAGGTGCACTTAATTGATTAGATTAGATTTATTCACAAAGAAGATCATTTTGTTTATGTAATCGAACCAATTACGGTTTAGGACAACACTAATTGATCAATGATCAACCTGTCAAAAGTAAAATAAATTCTTGGACAGAATATAGACGGAGTGAAATTCGAAATTCAAATGTTTTTCATTATAATATTTAATGGACAGTTATCCAAGTATGAGTATGGAGGTTAGTGATATATTTTCAGAAAGTTTTGTCACTGATGTTTGTGTAATATGGTGTTACAGTTTCACACAGCTAATAATTCCTGCGATGTAATTGCATAGTAGACTGACCAGTTTTACTAGCGCAGCGTACGAATGCTGTAAGCGGGATAGAGCTAAGAATGCATATAACACTGCCCTTTGAGCTTGAGAATAAAGTTCAATATAGAATATTTAAACCTCGGAAACAACTGCCGATGGGAATTATAATATGTGTCAAACTGTAGATGTGTCATGTTTATTTTGTAGTGTCATATTAGTTGTGTATGTATGTACTTGTTGCGTTTTTGAAAAACTATTATTACTATTAAAGTCCGTACTGGCGTGTCGAGTTCCTTAGCTCGAGACCGTCGAAGATGTTCAAATTGTGCTTCCTCGCGTACTCGTTGATTATCATCTTTCCTGTGAACAAACCAATTCGCATATGGCCCATATTCGCATTGCAAGGCAAATTGAAAAAAGAAATATCTGCATTTTCAACATTCCAAATTTTATATTTTCTGAGTACACTATAAGCCTACTTGTCGAATTGGATATAATACCCGCGTCATATATTTAGATAGATTTGTCAATTTATTCAAGATATTAAAAAATCTCATCTCATTTGTAGCCATACAACAATATAATAATTATCATTGTATTGGCTACAAAAATGTATAATATTAGAATTCAATCATTGCGTGTCAACACAACTAATTGATAACGTCCTCTTTTTTGCGTTGTAATTTTAGTATAAATTAATTTTTTAATTTGTAAAAAAGGTAGATACATATATTCACGTAATCACAGGTTTAAAGACAGACCGTTATTGAACGAAAATATCAAATTGTGCCTACAGCAGAAATACGAACTTTCCACAACACTTTCGTTGTGTGTGTAGTGCAGTGTTGATCCAAATGATCACACTATTCATTTCAATTATCACCATCACTCTTGAACAAACCATTTCAGCCGGTATAGGCACAATATTGTGTAAATACAAAACAAAATTTACTTTGTGGTAATGGAAATATTTACTCCATCTAATTTTTATACGAATTTGAAAAGTGTCGATTTTATCCTGTAGAATTTATAATATACTCTCTAAATTTTGGTTCTTTTGCTCAGTTGACAGTAGAGTGCAATAGAAGACATCGTCACGCGAGGGGAAAGGGTATATGCGGCATTCGGGCGACATCTTACGTATCCTGACGAAGGTCTTAAAGATGCGATGTTTTATGAGAATATATATTTATCTTTAATACTTTAATTTAAACTTTAATTTTATTAATGTAGTATTAATTCAACTGTATTCCCATTCATTAAACAAAAACATAAAAGAATCGAAATATGCAGATATTTCTTTTGAAAGAGTAATATGAAAAGAAAATGTTTGTTTGTGTTAATGAAAATTTTGTTTTTAATATAATTCAATAATAAACAATATCTATTGAAATGGTAACATTTATTTATAACATTCGAGTAATTGATGACATTGACAAAAAACAAAAGCATTTTCATTTCAATAATAAGGGTTCGCTTTGCTACGGTAATGTTTAAAAATTTGACGATAGGCTTTTCCACGCCAGTATACATAGTATTTGACAAGTTTTATTATTTTAGTTATCAGTGTTACCATCGAAAAACCAAGTATGACAATCGTCCAGTAAAAACTTAACTTTGAAAAACTCCTAAATCTTTCATTACTAGATGGCGCAACAGGCTATTTATTCTTCTATCGCTTTTGAGAGTGTTAATATTTCAAATACATTTTAGACCAAATCAATCAATCAAATTAGTTACAAACTTATTATGACTATTTTAAAATATTTCACTGGTGTGGTTTAAAAATACGCCGTTCTTTATAATACAATCCAAAAACACAATATATTGTATTTTATTAACACTAAAACGCCTAGTCGACACGACACTATGACAGGAGACTGGAAGGCTGGAGCTTACCTCACTCAAAGGATTAGCCTTTGTATCCAGCGAGGTAATGCTGCCAGCCTTCCAGGTACAATGCCCAGCGACAGTGGTCTGGTGGGGTTGGACGGGCTATATAGGTTTGTATTTTAATTTTTTTACTATTGCATACCTATATATTTTTAAGTTAGGAATAAACCCGTGGCGTTTCAAGTTATTTAATATTCCGGAGATTTTCCGAGTTCAGTTTCTAGTAGGTGATTGTCTCTACCAGCATCGTTATTCCATGATATGAACCTTAGAAAATAATATTTTAATAAGTATTAGACACACTTATTCCCTGAAAAACTTATGCGTCAAATTTCCAAACACGGTTAATAATTAATTATATAGTTAAGACCTCTTTTGATGGCTTAAATTTCAAATTGATTTTAATATGTTGCTATTTACATAATATAAAGAAATTTTGACTCTCTGTCGCAACAATAAGTAAATTCATAAAAATCGTAAAATAATAAATGAGTAATAGCGCTTTAAAAAATAATAATAAAATGCTTATAGCTCAATTGTTTCTCTCCTATACTCATAATGCTGGGACCGCATCTGCGTTTATCTTGAAGGTATTGACTGTGGCCAAATGCGTCTTATTTAAAATTTTAATTGCGGGGCCATGTCTGGTAAGTGCCAGTCGTCGTCCATCCGGGCTGGTGGTGAATGCATAAGCAAACCCACACCCCGGACAAGGGACGTTCTTGTATCGGACAGAGATAAAAGCAGGTAGCCCTAACTACGGCGTGGTGATAGCACTTCATACGCCACACTCAGGGCGCGATCCCCCTCAGGAGGCATGGTCCTCAATGGCATTTCCCCTGTATAAAAAAATATTGAGACAAAGAGTCAATCGTCTCTACGAAAGCCATCCACCATTGTGCGTGATCTGACGCTCACTGGGACCATTTATTAACATTGTAAGCCATCAAAAAAACTTGCAAACTAAATAAAAACTAGGAGAATACGTAAGATAAAAGCACCATTCGTTGACACTGCATTTAAAGTTGACGCTTTGGAATAGAAAAGATGAAAAAAGCACAAAATCAATTTTTAAAAAATTTTGTATTATCACAGTACAGTTTATTGGATAGTGCTTAATTAAAATTATAATGCTGTGTCAGTTATTTTTTTACCAACTTTTGCAGAGTTGGAAACACCAAACGCATTACCAATTTACTGCCGCTCTTTAAAGGGAGGGTGGAACCTGGCCACTAATGCCGGAACACAACTCAAGGTTATTATGGCATCATACTCTCGACCAGTCATAAGGGTGGGCAAATGCCCTACAACCTGCCCTGTGGATTGTTTTTGTTTTGGTCGCCGTTTACGATAAGCCGCCCGGTCGCAAGAAATTGTGTTCTTTCTACGTTCATGCACGGATTACAGGTGCTTTTACCTTAAATAAAAACAGTATCGGATTTACCAGCAGCCCGAGTAAGTTAGACTCTAGGGTGGCAAATTTAATTTTTTCTTACAGAAATAAAATATTTCGACTTTTTGGATTCACACAAACATGTAATATGCTACATTACTTACATTTTTTTACAATTTACTTATAAGCAGCAATCATACTAATCACGGTAAATGGTTGTATAACTATACTGTTTTCAAGCGTTTATTTTACTTTTGAAGTTTGCACGTCTATCAAGTTACATAGTTTTTGACAGTAAAACTCAAAACAGACGACATAATTATCGTACTTTATTGTTGAAGGTGACGTAATAGCGATTTTCTGTGAGTCATTTGACGCACAGACTATTAAATCATCGACACTATAGGTAAATAATCGAAAGTAAATGATTTAATAAAAAATACCAACTTTAAAGAAAAGTAATACCGCAATTATTATGTGTGTATTATTTTGCTTATTAAAATGTATTCATGGAAATGTGGATATATTTATTACAGGATATAGTATTTTTATCAAAAATATATAGTTTAGTTAAATTGATTAAAACTTATTTAATAATTAGATTTTTATCAAATCGAGTCGGTTACGAATTAGGACATTACTAATTGATCCGTCGTCGAGCTATCAAAAGTAAAATAAATGCTTGAAAAGGGATGACCGGTTCCTACATCTTACTATTCATTGACATGCCATACCATAGGTTGAATTTTGACATCACTTGTGTGGAGCTTGTCAGATAACTGTTAGTAAGGCAAATGAACTATTGGTAAGATATATACGAACCGGCCATAAGACGATTGATTCTGCACAGATTAAAAAGTCACAATTTCATTCACAAAGAAGTGGTAATTTACATGATTGTGATCCAGCGAATCGAATTGTACAGGTCGGTAGAGACAGCTATTTTTAAATATTTTACTGGCGACAAACATGCAAATCCGTCACTGGATAAGTAAATAAAAATTGTAATACTTGTTCACCGTGTATATCAAATTCCACATTGTAAAGCTTAAATAGAATCGAGTTGAACAGAACAATTCCTAATGCTGCTCTTACTACCACTGAAGTCAAATAGCTATGAGAATTGCCCAGTAAAACACGTAACTGGGTGATTCTACCGCGCCCAACCGCATCATTGGCCGAAACAAGGTTTTTCTTCATACGAACAATAAATAATTCCATTTAATGCATTAAACCAACTTTAAAAAAATACAACTAAGTATTAAAAATAAACTCAATCATAAATAATTTCATATAAAATATGTAACAAATCGCTGCCAGAGGGAATCGGATTTTTTAAAATTTTAACTTTTCAAGAATCTTTCCATTTCGAGTGTAAAGAATACCAACCAATAAAGAGTGCCATTTTTTTATTCCAGGAGTTTAGCAGAGAGGCAACTGGCTCACTTGATGTATAGCGGTTACCATCGCCTGAAGACATTTGTAACACTAGAAGTGCGACAAATGTGCTGCTGCTCTCTTAAGGGAGACTGGAACCTGGTCACTAATGCCCGAACACAACTCAAGATTGTTATGGCGACATACTTTAGACGAGGGGTGGTGGTGGCCATCCAGTCGGGCGAATGCCCTACCACCTGGTTGTGGGTTGTTTTGTCGCCTCTTACGACAGGCCGAAATTGTACTCCTCCTAGGTTGTTCTCACATAGAGCAAGATTGTGGTCAAACGCGAACCTATACTACAATTAAAAAGTCATTAAACATAATGACCTAGCGCCAGATTTATTAGACCTTGTTGTCGTCAATGATGCGTTGGACAATCTCAAAGAAGGAAAATTGCCTAATTCTAAAGTAGGCAGTAAAGTAAGGCGCAGATTAAATATAGCTTTAAAAAGATGAAATTAGTTATCGGTTATGTATTGAGATACACGGTTTTAGTAACAGTGTACTGTTATTTATTATAAATGAAAGCCATTAGACATCCAAACATTTGTTAGGTTGTCAGAAAATATTTGTTATACATATTATATACCGGGTTCACGATAATTAACAAGCAGCAAATAAAAATGTTAATCTCCAAAGCTCAAATCAAAAACACCTAAAGGCGCCAAAAACATTTAAAACTTTCTCTAACACACAAATATTTTTATTTTTAGTTTATTCAACAATTAAAAACTGGTCAAGCATTGTATAAATAGTAATTTTCACTTAAAATCATAGACACTTAATTTCTTCAATTAGTAATCATTGATTACAAAATTTAAACGATAATTTAAAAAAATATTTTGAATTAGATATTTATTTATTTAATACGTTTACGAAGGTAGGTACATTAAAAAAATAACTAACTGAGTTTATTTATTACAAGCTAAAGCGGGCCATGACTTTGTTGTGGCTCAGTCTGTTATTAATTATATTAGCCAAATAAACTAATAACTACTTTTCAACATTTGCAGCCACAAACATACAGAAGCTAATTTTAAATATATATAAAACAATCGACATTTATTTATTTGATATAACAGTACACTGTACCTCATAAAGTTTGTATTAAAAAACTCGCATTGCAAAAAATCATAAATTATTCTGCTATGCCGAGCTCATAAGTAATATTTATATTTCTAAAGTAATGAACAAGTAAATGAATAAACTTACCTTCGTCGATTTTCCGCGACGCTTCGTCCAGGTCACTACCCGCATAGTTGAGTATCACCAGGACTAAGGGCATCATCTCCCAGGAGTAGTGGAACTTTTCTAACAGCTTGTGGCAGTTTTCCACTAGTGTTTCTAAGGACACCGCTGTAAAGATAAAAAGAGACTTGTTAATTGTGTTTTGTTAAGTTTAATAGAGACTAAAGGCCGCTTGGATAAGGTTGCTTAAATTTTAAGAAACACAAAACGTATTTAACACGCTTAAATACAATTAGCGTCTTGCACAACGCAAAATTTGCCGCTAAATATGTTTAAAGAACTGTCAATACGTTTTGTGTAAAACGTATTAAGGCAGTTTAAAATGATTAATTAATTTTATTTAAAGGCGATCCTTATGCAAGCGGCCATAAGTATAATAGAATACTTAATTACTTATACACGCTACTGTAACTGCGTCTTGAGTTTCTGACGTTTTATTATAAAACAGATTCCTGATATAAAAAACTACGTTTTAACGGTTTTAAGCGCGGTAATTAAATTTATTTGATTTTGGTTATTCTGACGTTTCGACCGCGTTTCAGTGGCCGTGGTCACGGACGGCAAAGATGACAATTGTCCAACGAGTATTGTTAAAGTTTTATTTAGCCTACCGCCACCTTGTTCATTTTAATTATTTAGTTTCAATTTTGTTTATGCTTATTATTTAAACGTCGGAATAACCAAAATCAAAAACATTACCACACTTAAAACCGTTACAACGTAGTTTTTTTATGTATACAAGACGCAAAAACTAAAGAAAATATTAGATTCCTAATATTTTCGAATTCAGAAAGGGGCAACCGTTATTATACCTAGAGACGTCATTTTGTAAAAATATATCATACGGTGTAAAAAATATGTGAGCATCCATAATATACAAAATTTAGTCATCAGTCATTATCTTGCGTTCGTTTTCCTTCGCTCGAACAACACCCACACAAGTACAATCCAAAAAAGACGTTATGAACTAGACATGAGACTAAAATGGCGTGGCAAGAACTTTCGTTAGCAACGCAAGCACACGCACAAGTAAAATATTAGCTTTAAGGGGCGGAGTTTTATTTTTATCTGTTTTGGGTTTTACAAGGAGACAAAAAAAAGAGCGTCGTCAATCGGCATAATACATTTTTATCCGTGCAGGAACGGAGAAAGGATACAATTTCCTGCGGCCGAGCGGCCTGTCGTAAGAGGGGAAAACAACCCACAACCAGGTGGTAAGGCATTCGCCCGAAAGGGTGGCCACCACCAACCCTAGTCTAAAGTATGTAAATAACAGCCTTTATTTGTGTTCCCGCATTACTGACCAGGTTGCAGTCGCCCTTAAAAGAGCAGCGGCGCATTTGTAGCACCTGGTGTTGCAAATGTCCATAGACGATGGTAACCGCTTTCCATCAAGTGGGCCGTCTGTTTGTCTGCTGAATTCCTGCAATAAAAAAAACATATTACAACTAAACACGAGTAATTGTTTCGTTTAGTTTAAGCACTTCAGAAACGTCCTGATTACTGTATATGAAATTTGAGAGTGTGTGCGTGGATGTGGAAACTTTATAAGACATTTAACGCAAAATGTTAGAGAACTGATCAAGAAGGAATTTGATTGACCGTACATGCAAAGCGAGGCTTACCGTCTGGGCCCGCTATAGTACCTTCTAATGTGCTAGTTTTATATAATACTTGTTACTTTTATATTAGGCATGTATACGTTTCTATAACTATAAATAATATAATAATATCAGCCCATAAATGTCCCACTGCTGGGCTCGGGCCTCCCATTATAGGAGAAACGGACAGTATACCCGCCACGTTTGTCCAAGGCGGCATAACAGGTTTGACACATCGGTTATCTCTATGTGCAGGTTGCATCACGATGTTTTCCTTCACCATTGTTAGCACGTGGTAATTGTAGCAATATGCACATTAGATCAGAAAACTGACTAAGAGGTGCATGCGTACCGGTCAGGATCTAACCCACGCGCTTTGAATTAGGGGCGCGTGCGCTAGCGATTACGCTACCACGACTTCTATAACCACAATAAAAAACAATTAGGGTAAAAGCCGGATAGTTGCCCAACTTTTCGAAAAAGCTTTATATTTTTGAAATATGAACTTGCTGAAAATTATTCAGTATGTATCTCGCAACATAGGTCTTTTATCTTCTATAAAAGCCTATTTTTGTATACATAATTAACAATGGTTTTGAATAAAAACTGTTTTATTTCACCTCTCAGAAGCGGGATAGTTGCCTACTATGGCGGATAGTAGCCTAGCGTGGAAATGCTTCAGGGGATATTTGCCTCGTGCGGGGATAGTAACCTCGGTATGATTTTTATTTTGGATAGCAAGTAATTTTTATCAATTACCTAGAGTAATCTTTATTATTTGTTTAACAGTCTTTTTAACTTACTGAGATCTTTTATTAAATACTATTCAATGAATGAATGAATGAATGAATGAATCTTTATTGAATCTTTATTTGTTGAAATACAGGTAATAGTACAAAAGATGATTTACATATCGAGTTAGTCTCACTGTATTTGACCGAAATATGGTCATACAAATATTTGGTACTTACATGTCAATTAAAAAAAAACTATAATAATTCTAAATTTATAAACGTAGTTAGATTAACATTACACATAACAACATATTAAATACAGAGATTATAGAATGTCAAAAAAAAAAAAAAATTAAAAAAAAACCAGATGTCAGAGCTAAAAATATAAATTAAATATATTATTTACCTAATAAAATCCCTAATGTCATAAAAACACTTTTCTATCAGCCATGAATGTAATTTTAGTTTAAATTTTCTTTTTGGCAATTCTCTTATTGATGTGGGTATTGCATTAAAGACTTTTATGATCATCACTTGGCAGTTTTTTTGTCTTAACGTGGTGTTGCAGTTTGGTGTTACTATTCTAGTGGGATCTCTAAATTTTACTTTCAGATTCAATACATGAGCTACCACTCTTTTTTCATTCTCAAAGCCAAGAACAGGATATTTTCCTAGAAAAGACAATACAATAAGGTCAGATAAAGAGGTAGGTATGTAGGTAGAATTTTGTATTTATACTGCTAGGTATACCCTTTAAACCAAAAATATACATTGAAATATCAATTGCTGGTTACTCTTTTCATAGCGTCTTCTTAAGGCTCGAGAGGATATTCCGTATATTCGAGAAATTTCATTGATACTTTTTTTTGTCTCAATTATTCCAAAGCAAGTGCTAAGATATCTGTCCAGTAGATGTTTCGTTACACCACTCCTGGTTTTCGCTTATATTTACGAGGTATTTTACTTACCTAGAATAAATAGGTACATAAAACAGTGAAGTAGATATTTATTTAATTTACAACAAGTTAGGGCGTTGACTCTATATTCGAAAAAACAGCAAAAAAACAAAAATCCGTCTTTGCTTGTTAAGAAATTTTTAGTCACTTTTTAGTCACTCTAGGGGCAACTATCCGTGACAGCAAGTAGGGCGACTATCCTTTTTGATGCGGATACTTGCCCTTTTCATTTGCAAAATAAATAAAAATTATTTAGCAATAAAACATAATAAACAATGTAATTTAAACTCTAATGCATGCAAAGAAACAAAAAGTTGTCTGAAACCACGATCAGTAATAAAAATATTCAATAGAAATTACTTACCAATATAATTATAACGCCTGTCAAAGTATTGCCGCGGAAGATTTTTGCTCACACGGACAAAACATATTTGGCTATTCCGATGGCTTACACGGCATTGAGGCCTGTGGGGTGGTCACTACTTATCGAAGTAAAGCGCCAACACAACTTATAATCTTAACATGGTTTATTAAAGAGCGAGGCATGTATCCGACCGAGGCAAGTATCCGGCTTTTACCCTAGATACTAAAAATAACCTACAAATAAATAGTCCTCAGACCAACAACACACATACCTAAATAAAGTGAGTTGCGCTTGTGTTATGCGTAATTTACAACGGACTACACTGAGGTCGATCCCAGACACCCATACCATAGTAAATAACAGAGAAAAATCGTTTCCAAAATTTTCCATATCAGGAATCAAAAGGGCTTATAGCCCACTCAACCACAGACGCCGTCAAAGCAATTTGTTGTTTCTTTGAATAAAATTAACTATTTCTAATGACTTTGGTAAAAAGTTTTAATACAACGGCAAGATGCCCATGCCATGGCAACGCCAGACGCCATTTCTGTGCGTTTTGCGCTTTATTAGAGATGGTACTCCATACCTCTACCCTCCACAGCGCTGCAGTTGCAGTTCACTAACAAAAACTCGTCATGGCAACGAGAAAGGCTTGGCCTATTATTTAAAAAAAAATTACTTAAATGCGAGTTGTTACTATGTAAATCATTGGCCAAACCTTGGAATCTTATCTTACACTCAAACATTACCCAGCAGATAAGGCTAACTAGGTAGCGTTAAGGGCACTAGTGTCAAACGACGATGCTTATTATAATTAGTTTGTTTATTCCACAGATATTATGATATGATCATAATTTAATCAAACAAGTACTTCCTGAGACAAATTGAACGCGACTAGGCTCCTGTAAATTTCATACCCGTATCCTGCGATAAATATCAAATTTATTTTGAGAAATACTATGCCCAGAAGTCGTGGTAGCGTAATGACTAGCGCAGGCACCCCAGACTCAAAGGGCCCGGGTTCGATTCTGGCCGGAATGCCGGAGTAGAATTATTTTTTCCGTGCAGTTTGGGTCATAAATCAAACTCGGCCTCAGCCCGGCTAGGGCGGTGAGCATGTTGCGCGGGCGCAACGCCATTATCGACAAATACTCATTTTTATCAAAGAAAGATTATCATTCTTATAAAAATCATTATTATCTTTTTTGCTGTTAATTTTAAACTAATATAAGTATTTATATTTATTTTTAATTTAACTTGTTACATTCTAAACTTTTGCACATATAGTTTTTTAATACATAGATACCTAATTAATAATTTATTTAAAATCATTATTATTCTTATTTTAATAAATACGTTGTTTTATCTATACTTTTCTTTCATTTTTATCACTAACCCAAAAATGACAAAACTAAATACATTATCGATAACGGTTATCGACAACAATAATGCGCATCACTATGCCCGCCCATAAGGCCCGTGAGTGGAAGAGAGAGCGAAATTTTATTACCCAAACTGCATGGAGAAAATAATTCTACTATAGGCAGTTTTCTAACCTAATGTCCACATTGTTACAATTACCACGTGCTAGCTACGGTGAAGGAAAACATTGTGATGTAACCTACACATCGATATAACCGATATGTCAAGCCTAAGCCGACTTGGACAAGCGTGGCGAGTATATTGTCCGTTCCCCTGTAATGCGCTTTATATAATGTCTCCCATTATAGGGGAACGGACAGAGCCAGTCGAGCCCAACAGGAGGACATTTATGGTGTCTTATTATCTTCTTCTTCTTCTTCTTATAAATAAAATAAATGTTTGTCTGTATGTCCTTTATAGAATCGTATATACGTTTGATCATGTGATGATCTTTAGCAAAGTTGTTGTGCATGTGCCAAAGAAAGTTTTTGAGTTGGATCACAATTGGACCCGGTAGGTGGCGTTGCTATCGGCATATCGATTGAAGCTTTTCCGGGCAGGAGTACCTACGTCTTCCGGGACAGCTAGTTACTTATATTATTATATGAAAAATCAAGGTCATAAGCAAAGGTCATAATATAATAATGTTATTCATTTCAATTCTAAATATGCCGTGTGTTTACATTGAAGCTATTTAAAAAACAACAACTGAAATAGACTACATAAATAACGAAGAACACAATGCATTTTTATTTAGATTTCTTGTCCGTTTGTTGGTTTGTCTGATTATTCGAGATTAAAATAAATACTATGGGGCCGATTTCGATGCGGTTTTAGTTGATTGATAGCAAAACCTTAGACTTAAAATCTGCCCTACTTTTTATCATGGGAATCCCGCGGGAATTTAGTCAAATCAAGCTTAGACGAAGTCGCGGACATATCCAAGTATATTATAAAGAAATATTAAAACACATCTGATTATCTATCTATTTATAAACAACCCGTTGTAACACAACCACCATCCTACACCTACAGGTACTTAAGATAATTATATCTAACTAGCTGTCCCGGCAGACGTCGTCCTGCCCGGTTAAAATAAATAAAAAAAAATTTAGGGGTGGACTACCCCTAACATTTAGGGGGATGAAAAATAGATGTTGTCCTATTCTCAGACCTACCCAATATGCACACAAAGTTTCATGAGAATCGGTCAAGCCGTTTCGGAGGAGTATGGCAACGAAAACTGTGACACGAGAATTTTATATATTAGATTAATAAATCGTTTTATCATTAATTCATTCGTTCCTTACTCCTTTAAAAAAGAACAAACATTCAAGAAAATCACTTTTATTTTTATGTAATTAATAACATGGATAATAAAGTTATAGAAAACTAGCTGTCCCGGAGACGTCGTCCTGCCCGGTAAAAAATAGGGGTTGATCGTAGAGGGTTGAAAATTTAGGGTTGTATGTATCTTTTAATGCTGTATCATAAAAAAATAGAAATTAAAAATTTTGTCTAAAAAATAAATAAAAAAATTTAGGGGTGGACTACCCCTAACATTTAGGGGGATGAAAAATAGATGTTGGCCAATTCTCAGACCTACCCAATATGCATACAAAATTTCATGAGAATCGGTCAAGCCGTTTCGGAGGAGTATGGCAACGAAAACTGTGACACGAGAATTTTATATGTAGAAAATATAAAAACAATATGTAATAAATTATTATCAATAAAGGTCTTTTTGTTATGTTAGTTATTTCTAAAATACTACTATACTAGCTATTGTGTAATATATCAGTATACATTATACAGTATGCTGGTAATTGTTACAAATTGTCTCCTATGGCAGTCCTATAGTACACAATGAGCGGTAAAAACCGTTCCGTGTCACATCACTACACACAACCATGCCATAAAGCCTTGACCAGGGATCGCCAAAGTGGTCGATATGTTCCCCCTGGGGCCGAAATCGGTTTTCCAGGGTCGAAATAAACGAAATCTGATTTTGGTCCACTAGGTATAAAAATCGACCCCTATTAATTAACACAAGTTCTTATTTGAAACTTTCAAGATACTGTATTAGTTGTATTACGTGTACAAATGTGTGTTTTTTCAAAAAATAATTATCCACTTATTATTATATTAGTATTTATACGTAATTTGTATAAGTAATTATTAATTACACTTTATACTCGTATTTACTTAATTTTATGTCTATTAAAAATTATGTCAAGTTTACTGACTTAACTAACCACAAACTTTTTAAATTGGTAAGTATTTCGAAAAAAATAGAGATAGGATATGAAATTAAAGGAAATATTTTTTCTTGCATAAATGTAGTTTTATACAGTTGTCATTCCTAGAAATACATGTTTCATTACATTTTACCAGTTTCACTGGTGTGCAAGTAAGCAGGATCTTAATCGTCATTATTTAATTAGTTAGTCCTATTTATTTTATTAAGTACGTTTTATCCAACTTGAATAATATTTATTACCTCTATTTATTAATTAATGATATTTACTACATTTTATTAATTATATAGATATTTCAAGTAATTTCGCTATGGGGGTCTGAGCTATCAATTCATTTTGGAAAAGGGGTCTCTTGCTCAAAATAATTTGGGAACCCCTGGCCTAGACTATAGAGTAGCGAGGTCGTGCATCATGGCGGCAGTTCGCTTTACGACGCACGGACTTTCCTTTGTGCTTTCAAGCCATGGACAGTAAAAAACCTATTCCACGTCTGTAAAGGACACTTCGGCGCACTTCGTCACGCACTTAAACACGTATGTGGGGTATTGGACGACGGACAACGCTTTTAAACGAGTCTTAACTTTAAAGTTAAATGTTTTGTTGCTAGTTAAATTGGAAATTGAGTACGGCTGTTTTAGTTTAGAACGTGTTCATTTTTTTAGGAAGAACTTAAAGGTTTTTTAAAGCTTTTTGCAGCTTGCAAAGCCCCTCTTTGTCAGGGGCCTAGCTACGGCCGTATTATTAAAACGGGGCCCCAAGCTACAGAATTATCTATTGCAATCCAGCGTACAGACTACCTACTAATCACGGTGTGGGTATAAGGATCTCCATAAGAACAGGACGTTTCTTTAACATCAGTATGCTAATAAAGTTTAAAGGCTATTAAAAAATTATATATTTATTTTTTTATAGCATGAGTTCAGCAGACAGGCAGACGGCCCACTTGATGGAATGCGGTTACCATCGCCTATGGACATTTGCAACATCAAAAATGCTACAAATGCACTGCTGCTTTCTTAAAGGAGAATGGAACCTGGTTAGTGACCAGGAACATGCTGGAACACAAACCAAGGTTATTATGGCGGCATACTCTAGACCAGGGGTGGTAGCCATCCAGTCGGGCAAATACCCTAGCCCCTGGCTGTGGGTTGTTTTGTCGCCTCTTGCGACAGGCCGCCCGGCCGCAGGAAATTGTATTCTTTCTCCGTTCCTGCACGGATAAAATCTTTCCAAAAATAGTTTTTACAATATTTCTAGTACCTACATGTCTTGTTGCTTCCAAAGTTATACAATATTTTTAGGTACCAAAATTCTTAAATTCAGTATGTAATTTCTTGTTTCTATATTCTTATTTCTATATTAGGCAATACATTCTTCCTCTTGCTTTCTTATTTCCGCTATTGCAAATTTCTTTTTATCTATTTATGCTACTTTATATAATCCTACTTTTATCCTACTATTTTTATTTTTACATGCTATTTACTTAATTTCTATCTGTCAAGAAGCATATTAAATACAATCCAAAGGAACGTCAAAAACATTTTTCAAAAATGGAACCAAATAGTGCTGTGCCATACGAACTGGCGGCCCGAGCATACGCTGTTTAGAAAACGCTATTAACCGTTAACGTTTAACATAGTGCAATAACGTTATAATCGGCCGATTCATCATCCGGTACATGTGCTACGGCACTGCGGCGCCCGGCCAATGAGCGTTCACTGGCACGCCTACCGCACTCGCTATTGGCCGTTCACCCAACTTTGAATATAGAACCACTTCTTTTTTTCATTTAACGCCTACGTAAGCTCGTTCGTACGGAAAACTAACGCCTCTTCAGCATTATATTAGATTAATTGCTGCTAAACTCTAGCTGAGTACGAGCTCTCTTCACGCTAAACTTATTAGACAGGGACTGAAGAGAGCAGATGTAACTTTAATAAATATTAATAATTAAGATTAGTTCATCAATGGCTGGTTCATTTCCGTACTATTAATTCACTTGTCTTACTATCGGTTGAATTCTAACATTATTTTATTTGGGGGGCTAATACAGTTATAACAATTACACCGGCCCACAAAAATAAGAAAAAGTGTTCTATACTTTTGACTAAGACCCATCTATTGTTATGTATTTCAAGATTCGATATTTTGGTTCACACACCCTCAAAAGTGTAGACCATTTTTTATGAGGACCAGTCTTATCAACTATATTACAAACTAGATAAGAACAAGCTATTACATAAGCTTGCATAAACGATAGAGAAATAGTAAAAAGTAACAAGGAAGCAATAACCAAAAGAAAACTACAGCGATTTAGGATATCTAAACAGATAATTCAGAATTATTAAAATGTGAAAAAAAAGAAAATATTTATTTCCAATTGAGACTCGTACAATGCAAACTGATAAGAGTATAACAATAAATGATGATAAAATTTAACCAACTTTCTTACTTGATCTTAAATATATCCAAATTAAATAACTTGACAGACTGACAGATAAAAATTCTAAAAATCAGAATCAACTGGTCCGTATTCGACCCGCTGAATTTTTTAAAAATTTTAAAGCATTGTAACCTAGAATCATTTACAGATTTATTATAGTACCTATAGATAGAAGAAGATAGGGTACAAATGTAAAATTAGACCAAAAAAAGATGGATAAATAGGGGGAAGGATGCTGCTGTCAGACCACAACACATTATGATGATATGGTGATGTGAAGAATAGAGGAGTGTGGAAGGAAAAGACATATTGTGCTGACCACAATTAACAGCGAGACAACATACAAAAAGCGGTTTTTTATCGATTTCTCAGCCGTTGTTACAGTAATTATACACACTAGTGCGGTGAAAAAAATATATGTCAATCTTGATCATATTTCTGAACCCTTGTACTCAAAATGCATTTTCGATAAAATTTTCTCGATAGAAAATAATTCCAAGTGACATTTAAACGTGTTCTTCAATTGTGATTTCTGTTAATCGTACATCGCTAAAATAAACAACAGTAACGTAATATATTATAAGAAATATCATCATTATAGTTCTTTTATCCGGTTACTTAGCGAATTTGGAAGTAAATATCAGCTGCACGGGGCTGATTTGGTGAGACACCGATTTGAATCAGGTCTACATAGCCTCTTGATTGGCACATGGTGAAAGAAAATAGAGAAAGATAGAAGAAGATAGATTATTCATTAATTTACTTTACCTATTACAGTTTGAAATTTAACATAAACTCTATAGCAGTACTGCTACATCTTCTACCAATGGTAGGTAAGCTATAAGATTATATAGTAAGATTAGCTATGCCCGCGACGTCGCCCGCGTGGAATTTGTTTTCCAAACCCCCCCATTTTGAAACATTCTTCATTGGTGCTCCGCTCCTATTGGACTTAGCGTGATAATATATAGCCTTTAGCTTGCAACAAAGTCAAATTGATGCTAATAGTCCATGCAACGCTTCGGCAGTTTTAGTGACCAAATGTGAATACATATTACCATATAAAAAGTAGGTGCAACTAGGAATGTTGTTCACCTAGTAAATAATGTGCGTAACGAAACAGAAACAAAATATGAACTGATTAATAGAAATTAAAAAAGTACAAACCACTAAAGTACAGTAAAGTAACTAAAGAGTAAGTACTGTAACGATTGGCCTCTTTAGTAATCATATATATTAAGATTGAAAGGAGAGTAATGGCAGGAAATAAGGTGAATGGAGCGCTGAACTCTTTTATAAACAGCCAGAAAGTGTCTGTAAAGGCACGTCTGGCTGTCCATCAAGGGGTATTAGTACCAACGCTAATGTACGGCAGTGAGAGTTGGGTGTGGCAGAAGAAGCATGAAAGTAGGATAAATGCAGTTGAAATGAGAGCTTTGAGAAGTATATGTAAGGTTAATGTAAGTGATATGATAAGAAACAGTGTGATAAGGGAGCGTTATGAATTGAAAGAAGATGTAGTGACAAGAGTTGAAAAGGGAATGCTAAGGTGGTTTGGCCATGTAGAGAGAATGAATGATAGCAGAATCACAAAACAAGTATATGATAGCAATGTGACTGGAAGAGTCAGTGCCGGTAGACCAAGACGTACTCACCATGATCAAATTGAAGATATTTTGAAGAAAGGTCAAATAAAAAGTAGTTTAAATAAGCGTGTATGTATGAGAAGATTAATGAAAGTTGATGAAGCGAAAAGTGTTTGTCAAGATCGTAACAAGTGGAGATCCATTGTCTCTGCCTACCCCAATGGGAAACAGGCGTGACAATATGTATGTATATATTAAGATATATCATTATTTGAAATAAATTCGTGGAATACCTCTCAACACTATCGAGAGACCCAAAACAGAATTGCATGGGGCCGCAAGCAGAACACATGGATGTAAAAAGTGTTTCTTCATTGATAATAAAAACTATATATTCTCTGAACCAGTCTCTTATTCCAGATCCCAGTCAGCTCAGAAACCGCTGGTCGTTACAGTACAATATGATTTACGTACCTAGTTTTATTTATAAGTTCAGTTAAATTTTGAATTATCACGTTTAATACATCTAATCGTAATAATCATTTTGACAAAAAGGGCCTTACTTATAATAATCTCATTAAGAAAGGATTAGCCATGTCTTAAATAAGATACTCTTAAGCCCCTAATCAATGGCTGTTTTAAATAAATCTTGCCATCTTGCCTCTTAGCAGTCACTTAAACTACCTCTCAATATTGGTTATTTTCGACAGTTATTTACGAGTTACCTACTTTACCACCGCCTCTTATTCTTAAGAGGAGTTTATGGGTAAGATTTTCGTTAATCAGTTACTGAGCAGTTTTTTAAAATTTAATAAACGATTATAAGTAAGGCCATAAATGTTTCGTTCGGGACGCGTATTAGACAGCCCAGGTTCCGCTTTGATCCAGTTTACAGTTTTTAACGTGGAATTCTTTACTATGGGACCTATAGAACCGCATATCGTACCTTCCTCTGGTCGTAAAGTCTGCCTTTCTTATTCCTACACTTTCTACCTGGCTTTGATAGTCAACGGCCTCTGTGGTTGAGCAAATCTTTGCCGGCTTACCTCACTGCAACGCAGAGGCTCCGGGTTCAACTCCTAGTATGTAAATTTCGGAAACGAATTTTCTGCATTATTTATGGGTGGGTGTCTGCCCCAAAATAGTATCTTGCAATAACTTGCAAATTTAGGGAAATACAATATGTGTGTTTGTCTGCCGATTATTATAATTATTATTATAGTATAGCTAGAAATATGTTACCGAAGCCTTTAACAGCTGATAAAGTGTTTCAGTTGACTAACTACTAGCATTTGAAAACTCATCGCTACCTTAACCACAAATATGTTCCAACTGCATTATCTATAATCAATGACAATTTATAAGCAATTAGCCATTACAAAATATTCACAGGGTCACAAGTAATAATTAAACGAAGAGGGTTGAATTTAATATTCATTAGTAAATTAGAATACAATTAGGGTTGAATATAATAAATAAAAATACTGGGAGCTTTCTACGATGCATCGCTCGTGCAAATCGCCCTTATCCACTGGAAACTTTCCACTACTCTATGCTCTATCTCATTTGTCCTATCCTATCTCCCTGTTCCCTCCTATCCTTCATTAAGTGTGGTACAAAATAGGTGGCCTTATGAAGTATATATCTACACACTAAGCCGCAGTTGAGAGATGGAAAATACACTTTTTCACCAAGTCAATGCGTTGATATTATATTAAGTATATAAAATGAGATCCCCCAGTCACCCCAGACTTCGTGATTTTAGAAAAGATGAAATTTTTAGGATTGGTAGTTTAATATAAACTTAGAAAGGAATGGATACTCCCTAAGCTGAAAGCAGGGCCGTTTTACAGGTAGCAGGTATCAAAGGTGAAAAAAAACCATGCTAAGTTACATCAAAGTAGCAAGGCTAGTTTTTACATATGTCTTATAAGATATTCTTATAAACAAAGATATGCAGTTGCCAGACACTTCCTGTGGGCCATAACTTTAGACAGACACTTTAAAAAAAAGTGGGAACTTAAGTCATTTTAGGAAGGCTAATTCTTATATATATTATTAAGTATAATATTCTAAAATATTTTCCAATGAGCCAGACAAATCTGACCGGCCAAACATCTTCCTAGACTCATTAAGAGTTCCGCTTAGTGAGGAAGCGCGAGAACATTGAGAGAGTACACTTGTATTCCTTCCCCGTTCCTGCACGGACTAAAGTTTTAATGAACATCCCCGACTTGAGTAGAAATAGCACTTCCTGGGGGCTTCTAGTTTTAACCCAACGCGGCGAATCCCACATGCTTTTCTTTAAGGTAGCATGACCTCAATCGGATTTGCCCTCGTAAAAAAATCTAAGTTACTCCACTATCTAACGTGTTCTATTAAAAACAGCCATTTGAGTTAGTTACGCGTCAACATGTCCTTGCTTTGGCTATTAAATGTTGGTTTACAGCATTTACACGACAGCAATAATTCACTACTTTAATTATCCACACAATGTTTCGAAATGGCTCTAAACAGTGCTAGAATTTATTGTTGAAGCAAACGGCCTCTTGACCAATCAGAAATGGCGTGTTGAATAGTTATAGAAACTGGTTATATCGGTTTATTTACCGGATATTTAGAATATGGATACAGTGCGTGGTTGAGCGGTTGGTTACGTCACTATAATTAAAAAGGTAAATTCTCGAATACTTTTAAAATATATCACGACTTTTATATAAATAGAGTTACAAATTGAAAAATTAGTATAATAGTGACGGACTTTTCACGTTTTATTGAATAACGACCTGCATTACGTTTGGATTTGTTGTGTTTGGTTATATTAGTACCTGTGTTATACGTGTTTGTATAGTTCTATTAAACTCTAATAATTCTAACGGCATTTTAATTCGAGTCCCGCTAACTCGTAACAGTATCAATAATATGTCGACTGTATTTTACGTTTGGGTATAAATAAATGTTTAGGAGTGTTTAACCATGAATGAATTAGCAACAATCTTGTTTGTCGGAAGTTTACCAAGCCGGAGTCCACACACCACGACTCTCCGCTTTGTTTACATCCATTGGCACATCTAGGACCACTTAATGCTCTCGGCTTCTCTTAGGGCTGGTATTTATTAAATAAACATACAGTTTTAAATGAAAGACAAACATCGTAGTTAAAGTTACTACAGATTACATCGCCAGCCTTACAAAAGAAACAAATAGCGGCGTACTGCTTACCTATACATCTATACATATAAATAAAATTGGAGTGTCTGTTATATTGAAATAACCGCTTTTTACTACATGCATATGAATATATATACGGTACATGCACCAAAATAATATTTTTTTTTCAATTTTTGTGTGTCTATCCGTTTCGGCTAATCTCTGAAATGGCTGGACCGATTTTGACGGAAATTTTATTGGCAGGTAGCTGATGTAATAAGGAGTAACTTAGGCTACTTTTATTTTAGAAAAAATCTTTTATTTTGGAATTATGACGATTTTCAATCACCACGCGGGAGAGACCGTGGGCGCAGCTAGTTATTTAATAAATAAAAAGTAGTTTTGAAAATTTGTGCGGCACATTTTAAGCAAAATACTTGGCTTTCGGCTTATTGCTGTGCCAGTTTTGTTTTCTTAAAAAAAATATCCAAAACATCGCAAATTTTCTGTGAATACCGTCTTAATTATTGTGAACGTTCGACCTATCTTCTAATTCAATAATAATATCTGGCTAATAAAGAACTATATATGAATACTAGGATGTTCCCGCAACTTCCTCGACGCTTGACTTGACATCCCCGCAGAATTCCCGAGACACAGCTTTTAAAAAAGAATGGAAGCTATCGTATTAGTGAAAACTGTGTCGGAATAAGCTAATTTTTATGCATCCGAACTAAACAAATCGTTCCCGGTAAAGTTAATGAGTGAAAACCGCATCGAAACCGATCTAGTAGTTTTTACGCAAATCCAAAATAAACAGACAAGAAATCCTAAAAAATTGCATCGCGTTCTCCATTGTTTATATAGTCTATTCCAGTTGGGTTTTTTTCAAAATAGCTTCAATGTACAGACCCGGTATGTTAACAATTTTATAATATTATAGATATTTAAAAATGTTTGTTCCACTGTCTGACATACAAACAGACAGACCACCCACTACTAAACGAATAACTAAAATGAACTTTCTAACCGCTAGATAGGCCATATACAGCAGATGGGCTTAGACTCTTACGGCCTTACTTATAATAATCTCGTTAAGAAACGATTAGGCATGGCTTAAGTAAGAGAATCAGAATCAGACCCTAATCAATTAATATCTTTTTTGCTCTTGTAAACGTGTATTATCTGTTGTTTACCTAAGAAGCACACAGATAAACAAAATTCGAATCATTAACGTAGGTTATACCCTAAATATTCGAGACTAAACAGGAGGTTATAGGTAATATTTTTATTAATCAGTTGCTGAGCAGTTTCTTTATATTTAAGAAACGATTATAAGTAAGGCCCTGAGCCTGTACTCTTCCATATAATAAAAAGTATTTCAATTGGTTGAACTATTTCCCCCTTATTGGCGGAGTGAGAATATTAAAATAGGTAATATAGCAGAATCATATTATGAACTTGTGCAATAATTTAATAATGGTTATGAATTTTTTGTGGAAGCCCAGGGAAGATTTAAAAGGTGAGTAAATATGAAAAAAATTATTGGAATATATTACTATATTCCAATAACAATAATAAAATAATAAACAACAATTTCGCTTTCCTTTACAAACTATTCCTACCGTTCTGAGGCGGTACGACATTTACTGAGTCTATACATATAATAAAACTGTAGAGGTCGAATTTCTGTACAATGAAAAAAATGATAAAGACCGAGTCAGGGGGATGTAAGAAATGAAATAGAACTAATTTAGTTTTTTTTTTTGTTTCTCTGTTTGATTTTTTTTTATTCGAATGATCATACTTTCAAGGTGGTACTATTGTCACCAAATCAGGATCGGATGAGAGGCCTCCAGGGTGATTCGAGAGTAAGCCTTGAATATAATAGACACGTACAACGTGTTTCATATATGTTTTTGTTTCTAAAGCTATTCAAATATTTATGAAAAGAAGTAGAAAATAAAAACTTTTTACCAAAAATATAAAGTCAAATTGAGAAGACCCTCCTCCCTTTGGGTAGGTCTGTTAAAAAACAAAATCGTCATTAAAAGTAACTAAAATTCAAAAAAATAAATATTGTCCACATCTTGTAGTCGGTGCCAAGTACAAACAATATAAATTGGTTTATATTGTTACGAGTTGCAGGACTCTAGTTCTTTATTAGAACTATACAAACACGTATAACACACACACAGGTACAAATATAACTGAACACAAACAGTCCAAACGTAATACACGATTCAATAACACGCGCAAAGTCTGTCACTAAATAGATTACCGAATATACACAAGTTTTGCTTCGCTTGTGGTTATCGTTCGACTGCCCATCTCTCAATTCGGTCATTGCTTTATACTACACAAATGCAATATGTCTGCTAGGCCGCGTGACCGATACTATAATTAAACCTGGCTAATGACTGCCATAAAAGATTACAATATACAATGGGCTGTTTAAATTTAAACAAAAAGTAAACAAAAGAAGTCATAATGCCAAAAAGGTAATAAAATGTGTTTCTAGAGGGCGAATTGAATTTGCCTTTGTCGGCACCTCGGTCGTAACAATACAATTTACTGCACCTAGGCGACCCGTCGTAAGATGCGATAAAACAACCCACAGCGAGGTGGTACGGTGTTTAGTCGCCTTTATGGCTACCACCATTGATCTAGAGTATCTAGAGTAACAATCTTGAATTGTATTTCGGCATTAGTAGCCAGATTTCAGTCCCCCTTAAGAGAGCAGCAGCGCGTTTGTAGTACCTTTGGTGTTGCAAATGTCCATAGGCGATGGTAAGCGAGCCCAGCAGTGGGACGTTTGGCCTGTTATTATTATTCATTTCCACCAGCCCTAGCCAGTTGGCGTGATATCGTTATCGGCGCACGTCCATTTCCTGTGCAAAGGCACCACTAGTCACGTAGCCAGCTTATAAGGGACAATGTATTTCACATTATGTGTTGGACGATTGTTCCGCGTGAATGGGCCACTGTTCTTAGCCCGATAACGCACCGGACGCGTTCACACATTGGACGACGCGCGCGAATTCGTTTCAGTTCTCTTAATAAGTTATTGTTTGATATAATTAGCGTGATGCTTAGCCACGCTAGAGTCATTACAAGCTTTTATTTAACTTGCAATAAATGTCTTCAAGTCCCCTATGAATAGGCATGTTCTAGGTAAGGCTATTCTATTCTATTCTTGAAGTGTTGGCCCCAACGCCTTTGGCATTGATTTTGCCAATGTCACAGTTAATAATTGTAGATACATATATATAAAAAATGACAGGTGAACATAAAAAAGCAAATTGAGCTAGAAGGTAAGACCATATTTCCGTTCAAATCAAGTGAGATAATGGTCAAACGCGAACCTATACAGTAATAAAAAAAACCGTTGTTATATTATTCCTATTCGTATGTATACAAGGTAATATTTGAGTGGTTTAATTTATAAATTAATTTTAACCAGTCACGCCGCCGGTGCACCTGCTGTTCTCGAACAGAATGGGCTATGCCGCGACGATGGCAAGAGACCAGATGGGATGTCATTGGTGCCATGGAAGATGGGACGCACCTTAGTATGGGATGCAACTTGTGTTGATACTTTTGGCGGTTTCCCATCTCCCAGTAATAGCCGTGACTGCCGGGGCCGCCGCCGCCAACCAGGAGGCCCTGAAACGCCGCAAATATGTGTCCATTGGTAATGGGTACATTTTTGTGGCTTTCGGGGTTGAAACCCTGGGGCCGTGGGGGCCTGGAGCTCATCACCTCTATCGACACCTCTCAAAGCGACTAATTGAGGTCTCGCGTGACCAAAAGGCTGGCTTGCACTTAGGGCAACGCATCAGCGTTGCCATCCAAGCGGAAACGCGACCAGCATTTTGGGCACTCTCCCCGCCGACAGCGACCTGGAGTCTATTTTTTACTTATAGATGGTATTTTTTTATTTTATTTATATTTTAGTTTAATTTTAGTTAATATTTATTTATTTTTTATTTTTATTTATTTTTTATTTATTTATTACATATCCAACAGCTTACTTACAACTTAAAACAATCAACTCTATTTAATATGAATGTTGCCAATTACAGGATACTTCACACTTTACAGTATATTTGTGCAAAACCAAGACCGCAATAAACAGTTTGTTTATGTTAAGCTCTATAAATATGAATGTAGTATATTTAATAAAATAAAATAATGTTAAATAGTGCCTGCTAAATTATCCCCTATATAGTATATGTTATATATATAGTATGTAAGTTAAACGAAAATAATATATAATAAATACATAGATATTCATATTATATATATTTATAATATACGTATATATGATTCATTAATAAAAATATACAGACAAATGTGCGGATATATTTTATGATACCTATAGCCAGTCAAACTATCAGCCTAATTTTTCGAATATCTTTGATTTATAAATCAATTTTGAATGGTAGAAAATATCTACATCATTAAATTTGTTATTATAAGTGGCAGTAAGACGAGCAAGCACTTCATTTAAGCCATAATTAGTTCTTCTACAGGGCACGTGAAACAATTTGTTGTGGCTAGACCGTGTTTTGAGATTTGGCACTGCGAGGGATACAGATGAGGTGAGAGTAGGACAGTCTAAACGAGAATTTACGATATCGTAAAGGAAAGACATGTCAAGTTATAATTAGTTTATATTTCAGTGTAATTTCTTATGTTTTATTTTAATCTAATAACAAGCTTTTATTTAACTTGCAATGGATGTGTGTAAGTTCGCGTGCAATCTTGCAAGTAAAATTTGACCAACTTCCCGGTTTCCGATTGAAGTGAAATTATGCACACATATGTATATCGCGTGACAATGCAATAATATGGTACTATGGAGATGATCTGATGATGGAGTCGGAAGGTGGCCATAGGAACTCTTGTACTAAATAAGATAGACCCCTCGTGTTTGGGCTCGTTTTACTTGTCTTAGCTAACAGTCTGCTGCTACATGATATCCAGGATCCAAAAGCTTTTATTTAAAAACCTTTTTAAAAAAAACGCTTTTTTTATATTCAACTGACATCAGCCAGTGGAACTTAGAAAAGAAAAGAAGATAAAATAACAAGACATTGTACATGTCATGTACGAATACATAATCCTTATTATCTTTTCCTTACTAATATTACCCGAAAGTTTTAAGAATGAATGGATGTATGTTTGTTACTCTTGCACGCAAACACTACTGAATGGATTTTGATGAACCTTTACAATACATAGCTTTCACATCAGAATAACACATAGGGTATAATTTATAAAGATATAGTGTGAATTATACAAAATATATTGATTTTTCGTTTCGTACGCAAAAAGTACTCAGTTGACCTCGATGCGGTTTTTGTTGATCGATAGCGAATCCCCGGACCTAAAATCTCTCCCCCCAGTTTTGGTTCAGATTTATTGTTATGTATTGTTAGGCCTTAAATTTATGGACATACTGTTGGATAATTTTTTATAATAAATAAAAGACTACCCGTACTAAAATATATAGCATCTACGATGATATATATTATAATACGACAAATATACAATGTAAGAGTGGATGGATGCAGAAGTCGCGGAAGGCCACGACACACCTTCCATGATCAAATTGATCTTGTATTAGCAGAAGGTGATGTCAGAAGCCTTAAGAACAGACGAGCGTGCATGACAACAGCTATGAATGTCAAAGAAGCAAGTGAAGTGTGTAAGAATAAGCCTGAATGGCGCTCTGTCGTTCGTGCCTAGCCCGCAAGGGACCTGGCGTGAAGTTATGAATGTACAGGTAAATCCTAGTCACCGTCACTAATACTAGTGCAGGTGAAGCAGGAGCATAAGACAACTATTTGTTTGATGATTAACAATACAGCGGCAACTAACCTATGGCTGGAGTCATTAATAACTGTCAAGAAGCGACGCTCCACCCATTTGCGCAGTAACATTACGCCATACAAACTTATTTACACTAAAAATATAACAAAAACAACCTTATGTACTAGACATAAGAGTTTTTAAAGAACCTTTATGTTTGTATCCAGCCCTATATGTAATAGCCCATAACTCGGTCACGCCTTTACAAAAGTTACTGATAACAATATATTACTTTTTTATCTAATAGTGTATGTTGGAGAAACATTATTACTAATGGATAGTTAATATATGTTACAATTCATTCACTTGCCTTACCATCGGTGGAGCTTATAACAAATTGTAACCAATCGCAGGTAATGCAAATGAACAGTTGGTAAAATATAGGAATGGGTCGTAAGTAAACCTCTTTTAATCAACAGTTATCTTATCTTTACATATAATAAAACTGTTGAGGTCGAATTTGTGTTCAATGAAAAAAAATGCTAAAAACCGAGTCAGAGGGATGTAAGAGATGAAATTAACTAATTTAGATTTTTTCTATATTTTTTTTTGTTTCTCTGTTTGTACGGGCTAACCTCCGAAACGACTGGATCGATTTAAATTAAATTTTGTATGCTCGTAGCTTATATACCTATCCTTGGTCAAGGACACTTTTGATTCCGTAAAATTAAAGCGTTCCCGTGGGATAGTTAAAAACTTTCCACGCGGACGAAGTCGCGGGCAGAAGCTAGTTTAAACCTATAAAGAGATAGTTTTATATATAACTAGCTTCTGCTCGCGAATACGTCCGCGTGGAATAGTAAAAAAAAGTTTTTTTTACTACACCCCGATTTTGAAACATTTTTCATTGGTGCCCCGTTCTTATTAGTCTTAGCGTGATAATATATAGCCTATAGCCTTCTTAATAAATGGGCTATATACCACTCAAAGAATTTTTCTTATCAGACCGGTAGTTCCTGAGATTAGCGCGTTCAAGTTAACAAGCAAATTCTTCAGCTTCATATATTAGTAGGTATAAGATGTTTTATAGCGAAAGTACAGCCAAAAGGCTGGTCGCTCGTCTGGGACCCAATTCTGCTATTACCATCTCGTCAAAATCGCTGGACACTATTGTTTCAATCGTAGGTTTGCCTGACTTCGGTATTCTGTCAATGCCATTCTATAAATATTTATAAGTGACTTGCGAAATGAATGGTTAAAATTTTGGTAACTTTTCAAAATTCATTTCGGTTAAAGCCCAGCATAACGGTATTACCAAATTTTTTCTACTATTATTTCAACGCGACAATATCACAAAGATGTTGTTGATTTATAGTAGAATAGGAATTTCTGACACTATCGCAATGGAATCGTATCATATCCTTCGCCTATTTGTAACATCAAAGGTGCTACTAATGTACTGCTGCTCTCTGAAGGAAGACTGGAACCTGGTCACTAATGTCGGAACAGAACTCAAGGTTGTTATGGCGGCATATAAGGCCAGGGGTGGTAGGCATCCCAGACGGGCAAATACCACCACCTGGCTATGGGTGCTTTTGTCGCCTATTACGACAGGCCACCTAGCCGCAAGAAATTGTATTATTTTTCCGTTTCTGCACGAATAGATTCTAAAGAGCGGGGGAATTTATGATGAACGATCAAATAAAGAGAAAAACGAAAGCAATTTAAAAAACAATACTTCACAGCAAACGGAAATAAATAATATTTACAACAAAATTAAAGTCAAAAATGATACAGACTTATCCAAAATTTATACTCGCCATACAGATTGCGCGTCGAATGTCATAAAAATTCATTTCGAAAGAAAAATTTTACGATCGAAAACATCCATTGTATTAAATATAACAAGCTACAAGCGTATCTTTATGTCTGCGGACCCATGAATCATGTCAATGCTAAAACCAACACAATTTTAATGGGATAAATCTTCTCTTTTACTATCTTCGTTATCTGCAATGGATTTAATACTTTGGGGTGTCTTCACGGACGCTTTTGGTGGCTTCCTTGCAGCGTTTTGAGCGCTCTCATACAGTCCTTAGCTTTCCTAATGCTTTCTTATTTTAAGGCTTTGTAGCTTATTATACCTTAACGAAACATTGTTACGAGTCGCGAGACTCTAATTAAAATGCGGTTAGAATTACTATAGAGTTTATTAGAACTACACAAACACGTATAATACAGGCACAAACATAACCGAACACAAAAAGTTCAAACGTAATGTAGAAGGTCGTAATTCCATAAACCCGAAATGTCCGCCACTTATTACTTTCCCGATAAGTACACACGTCTTGCTGCGCTCGTGGTTCTCCGTAGACTGCCTCCTCCCGCAATCGAGCCATTGCTTTATACTGCACAAATGCAATATCCCGGCAGCGTGGACCAAATTTCTTAGAATCCGCTTGTGATTTAAAATCCGTAACACCTGGCTAATGATTAAAATACAACAATAGGTCATATGCCAATAAGTAAACAAAAGAAGACCATCATAAAACAATTACAATAGCTTCAATATTAATAGTTATTAGCTGGAATGCCGACGGATAATAAATGTGCTTTGTTTCAGATATGCAGGTGGATTTTCTTTTTGTCGGGACCTGAGTAGTAACAATATGTATTTTCAAAAACCATTAGAACTTTGAGTGTATATTTACACAAAAAGGAGTAATATACTATACCTATAACTACTTAATAATGTATAGATATTTAAATATAACTGATATTATGTGTTGTCACCATACACGTAAATGAATTATGAAAAAATAATGTATGTTTATGTGCGTGGAATAGCGTTAGAGAAGTCACGAAAATTGTCCCTAAATTTGATTTATGTAAATAGGTTAAGAAGACATTTACTTTCAACTTCGTGTAGCTATGGAATGGAAATCTTTGAAAAACCGAATACATATACACAAAAACTACTTTCAACAAATATTATTTTCTGATTTCAAATCAGACCAGTAGTTCCTGAGATTAGCGCGTTGAAGCAAACAAACAAAGAAACAAACTTATCAGCTTTATATATTATATATATAAGATAAAACTCTCTCGCCGACACCACACCCTGTCAAAATATCCGCTTCTATTATGTTAAGTTGCAGAGAAGTTACATTCAGTCTGTTATAAGCTGTTTAAGTAATTTTAGGTTTTTAACTATCCCGCGGGAACTCTTTAATTTTTCGGGATCATAAGTATCCTACATGTTGACCAGGGATATAAGCTATCACCATACACAATTTCATGTAAATCGGTCCTGTCGTTTCGGAGATTAGCCGGTACAAACAGACAGAGAAACAAAAAAATCGAAAAAAATCTAAAATTAGTTTCATTTCACTTCTTACATCCCCTGACTCGGTTTTCAGCATTTCTTTTCATTGTACAGAAATTCGACCGCTACAATTTTATTGTATGTATAGATTATATTATGAATACTTGATATTGATACTGACTAAATACATAAACCTTGTCAAGTCATAGAAAAAGAAGATGAGTTAGTAGTTAGTGACCAGAAATTTTCGACTGTACTGCGTAAAACACGTCCGTATAGACGTTCACTTAAGTTTAAACATGGCTGAACAGTAAAATGGAGATAAACTTAAGTTAAACTTAAACCCCGCTAGAGTTGACGGGGGCCAATGAGAACTTTTTATTACCTCGTGAAAACGGCAACGCATAGTCTGGCCCCTACCACACGTCTTACCAAGAAACGCATTAGAGTTAATTCCAAGAATGCAATTTGAAGTATTTGTGTACATTATGCGATTATTCTCGGTATTTGAATATAAAGTTGCTATGAATGTCACGCTTGTTCGAAATATGTTTAAAGTTTATGTTCTTAAGAAGGATATCCGTATAGGAGATTAAATATTTTTGTGACAATGACAATAGTGACCCATGCAACACATACGTCTTTTAGCATGATCGGAGGAAAATTTTAATTACCCCAAGAACATAATCTATCATACATTGTGAGCAAGGCGATTGTAATGAACCGATGGGCAAAAATAACGATTAAAACCCATAGAAAATTTACAAAATGACAGTAATAAATTACTAAGCATATTTCACTAGCACTAAATGTAATGTTAAGATTACAATTTTAAATAATGCTAGCCATCTTGCCCACGTAAGTATCAAAACCATATGAAAATTTTGATTTTCTTTAAATATACTGACATACTGAAGTAGAATAAGACAACATAGAAACAACTTTTTAAAATATGTTTATTGAAATGATATTTCCTTAGAATCGTTGAAAATCGATGAAACGAGCAAGTGACACTAATAAGAGATAAACAGATAGAATTCAACCTTGTTTACTTTATAATAAAACACATTTCTCTTTACCAGTTATTATTAATTTTCAATTTAAATCAAACTTAAAAGATTTCAAATTAATTTTACATCTATTTGTATATACCAGTATTTGTATCTCCAGGTGGTAGGGCATTTGCCCGACTGGATGGCGACCACCCCTGGTCTAGAGTATGCCGCCATAATAACCCTGTGTTGTGTTCCGGCATTAGTGACCAGGTTCCAGGCTCCCTAAAGAGAGCAGCAGCGCATTCGTAGCACCTTTGGTGTTGCAAATGTCCATAGGCGATGGTAACCGCTGTCCATCAAGTGGGCCGTCTGCCTGTCTGCTGATCTCCTGCAATAAAAAAAAAAAAAAAAAATATTAACCTTACTTAACCGTAAAAACCTAACTACTCGTATATTCGTATAAATGTATCGATTCCAGTCTATAGTTATCATTATAGACCTGGAAATATACCTTTTCGATCGAAATATCGACACAACACAAGTGAATACTTCGTGAGTATGTCACAAATAGTAGCCTTTACAGTAGCGACTGTTTTGTGGTTTACTGTATGCAAGGCCAGGAGATTGTGTCAATTCATAGCTGTAAATGGCGGCATCTGCAATGCCAAAAGAGTGAGCTGGTGAGATATTCAGATGCCAAAATATAAACCAAAATCCGCGCAGAATATACAGATTCAAAAGATACTTTTTCTAATAAACAAAATATCGCATAATTACAGCTTAAAACAGAGCAGCTGTTATTTTGAACTTTCACGTATGAAAATCGACAGTCATGATGGTGTTGACGCTGTTCTTCTACTCTTAATAAGACTTCTATGTTACCTTCATATGAAAAATTAATGTGTGCACCAACATATACATGTACGAAGTGAAAGATTTTTTTTATTTCCTTAAGCTGGCTAACAGGCAAACATCCTACATGATAGCAAGTGGTCACTACCGCCTATGCATACAGGTTCGTAACAGTAGAGGTGCTGCCAAATTTTACGAACTTTTTCAAAACATCTTATATCGTAGCGCTGATATATTGAACTAGTAATATTAACTATGACGAGGAAAGATTTTTTAGATGACCGCACCGAATGGGTATGATGCGATCACCACCAAGCTTTTTCAGTAATCTCTCATAAAAATTGCTTTGTAAAATCTTGTGTTACTATAAACTACATTCTAAAAAAGACCTACACTGAATAATTTCTGAGCCATTTAGTGAATGTAAGTATTTGCACGTCATGTAAATGACAAAACATACTGGAAACTTTATATTATGTAATACTTATTCATGTATCCATGTTTTTGCAAATAAAGATATGTTGTTGGAGAGTGTGTTCGCGGCTTCTACTTCTTTGGCAGTAACTATAATTGCTTTGGAAGCGGTAGTAGACTTTTAATAAGTATAATCTGTAATATTCAATTTTGAAAAGAAAGTGTTGTCTTTTTATGCAAGACAAAAACTAACTTAAATTAAATTGAGATTAAAACTAAATTATAAATTAAACTAAACACTGAAAAATAACATAATTATAAATAAATCAGTGTATGTAACAAATCGCTGCCAGGGGGAAACGTGCCTTGAAGACTGACTCCACTAGCACGCTGTATGTCAATGCTGATTCGTTACGCGAAATACGAACCAGCCTTCTAATCGCGGGTGGTAATCAAAGAGTTTCTTACAAATTTCATTGCCGATGGACCCCACGGATCTAAAGTTTCAACTACAAATGGCACAAATGTACCCCTTCCTAAGGTTCCATATATGCGCCGTTTTAAATCTGTTGAAGCAGCGTTGCCAGCACTTGCTCATTTTGAAATAAATATGAAAAAAAGAAGTGAATACGTCCGGATGGATGTAAATCCTTCATCCGTCGAATTATTGATGGATATACAATTAACCATGATTCGGATACCGGTCCGATAGTACCGGGAACCTTGCGGAGGACCACAAGACGGTCATCCGAGTGCGAAGTGGCAGATGCGCGCACACTATCGACGAATTCAATTGAAAGTGGCCTAAATAAATTTGATTTCACTTATCAGCATACTCTATAGTCCGCTACACACGAAAGTTACCCGGACCTATATTTAACCTAAGGGATACAAGACCTGGATGTGCATCTTTGCACAGGAATGCATGTCATGGATACATAGACCTCCTGATAACACTCGGACCTACCCAACCGTAACCAGGTCTAATTTGAAACTATTCCATTTTTAAAGGCTATAAAGTTTCCTCTGTTGAAAATAAATGAACCAATTATCATGAAGCTTAGTATATGTGTTGTCTTAGTACCTTAGACACATAAGGGAACTGAACAAAGAAAACTTTTTATACCGGAAAAGAATAGTATTCACAGAATACGAATCCGAAATTAATTAACGTGGAAATTTCTAGTAATAGCAGAATGGAATACGGAAAGAATGTATCAAAAGACAATTAAGATTTCACATCGTATTGTTACATACCGACAAACGCACACCTGCCTAGCGTAAAGTGTAGTTTATTACCTCCCCGCATTTAGGAGGTTTTTTTTGTTTACTTTGTGTTTAGAATTTGTAATTAAGAAAAATATTCTATTATTATTGTGGCAAATGATAGTGGAACCATCTAGTTAGTTTTAGAACTTTTGGAAGAATCTAGAACAATCTGAAAGGAAAGGACAAGGTTGGATATATTTAGAAAGGGATAGACGATGAACGAAAGACAGAGATAGATAGATGTTAGAAAGGGATAGACGATAAACGAAAGAAAGAGATAGATAGATCTTAGAAAGGGATAGATGTATAAACGAAAGTTCCCGTTCATATTTGAGTTCGGTTCAAGACAATCAAGCGACAAGTGCGATACTAAAGAGTTGTAAGAAAAGGTTAATAGAAGACAGTGATGAGTAAAGTGGTGAATTTAGTGACAAGTTTGGTGAACAGTTACGTGAAGGCGGTGAGCAGTGTAGTTTGAGAGCGGAACCAGAAACGAGCTACATGCGACTAAATCGGAGGTGGTCTACGCAATATCGGCGACGATATTGAGAGTGTGACAACTCATCGTCGGAACTGTGCATCGTTGGTCGTGCGTATAGGCAGAGAGATACTACATGCGGCTGTGTAAGTCAATAAAGGCGTTTAGTTAAAGACTGGTGTTTTCTTCGAATCCATAAGAGCGTACCCCCGCGCGCTCGGAACAGTATTGTACTTGTTTATGGCCGTCATTAGTGTCGAATTAATCCTTGTTGTTATTGTATTGCGTCAAAGCTTGCCAGGTAGGGATCGGTGGTAGGTAGGGGATAAAGCAATGGCCCAAGGCGGAGAGCGGCAGTCAAGCGATGATTACGATACGAGTAAGACGTACATTCGATGAGCGATATAGTGAAACTTTGCGCGTGTTATTGAATCGTTCAGTGTATACTGGTTGTATCAAGTTATATTTGTACCTGTTTAATACGTGTTTGTACAGTTCTAATAAACTCTGTAGTAATTCTAACGGCATTTTAATTCGAGCCCTGTGTAGCTCGTAACAGTAAGCTGATCGTAAAGACAATTACTATGAAAATAGTAGATAAAACTATACACACTATTTACAAACATCGTACCCAGTGATGTGTCAATCGGTATTGTAATATGGATGCTTTTGTTTTAAACAATCAATGATGCAAACCGATTACCTAACCCACATATTCTTAGGTACCTACAACCTAGATTCATTCAATTTTATAAATGACCGCATTCAATAGTGTTTCAGGTCGATGAAAGTCATAATATTCTTTAAGCCTTGAAATATGTACATTATTATATTGGGATTGTATGAAAGAGATCGCAATTTAAGACAGCCCTTTGTGCATAATTATACATAGTTTTTAAGTTTATGTTTGTACATACATACATACATAACTTCACGCCAGGTCCCTTGCGGGGTAGGCACGAACAACAGAGCGCCATTTAGGCTTATTCTTACACACCTCACTTGCTTCTTTGACATTCATAGTTCTTGTCATGCACGCTCGTCTGTTCTTAAGGCTCCTGACATCACCTTCTGCTAGTACACGATCAATTTGATTATGGAAGGTGTGTCGTGGCCTTCCACGACTTCTGCATCCATCCACTTTTGCATTGTATATCTGTTTAGTCATTCTTTCATCATACATTCTTTCCACATGCCCGAACCACCGGAGCATTCCTTTCCTTACCTTCATCCCGACACTCTCTTTCAGACCAACTCTCTTTCTTACTTCGGTATTACGAACGCGGTCCGCGTGCGTCACTCCGCAGATTTTGCGCAGTGCTCGCATCTCGACCGCGTTTACTCTACTTTCGTGCTCTCTGTTCCATACCCAACTCTCGCTTCCATACGTGAGCGTAGGTACCAGCACCGCGTTGTGTATGGCAAGCTGGGCCTTCTGGCTGAGGTTCTTAGCGCCTAGAAGTTTACCTAACGCTCCATTCACACTATTATTCACACTATGTTATCCATCTATATTATCAAGCTTATTCAGAAATTTAACTTACATACCAATAAATTGTACTTTTCAAAATTGGTCAAAATTAAAATGAAAATTGAAAACACATTAAAAGCCGATTTTTCAATGATCAGCTTAAAATTGTTGTTTAGAATAAAGCACAACATGGTAAAATTAAAAATGACAGCTGCATGAATAAAACAATTCAATAGTTTCGCTTCTGAATTTAGTTAGGTTATAATTTATTCAACTGATAAAGAAAGAAAAATATTTATTGCCGCAAACACATGTACACACAGAATACAAGGATTTTTACCAATAAATATATACAGTTTTAGATATGTACATAAAATTCACGGCAATAAGGGAGGAAACTCAGCATTATGCTTTGTCGGGATCTAGCGCTGATTTTCAGTGCCAGCCTCTTTTTTTTACATGGGGAAATGCGTTGCCGCATCGTCAGCCGCGCGGGGGATCATGCGCGGCCGGTATGTGGGGCTCCCCGACGCCGATTAATCAATACGATCGACGCCGGTATACCCACTAAAACCCCATGGGAGCCTTCTTCCGCCTAGCACCGGGGTCACGGTACACGCGCGAGCTTAACCCGCAACCCCGGCAGCGGCTGGCCATCTCGTAAGAACAGGCGGCCTCTCCTGTGTGCGGGCCGGGGAATAACGTTTCCCCGGGCCTGAGAGGGACGCGCGGCTGCCTTTCGCGCCCTCCATCCAACCAGAATCAACCCAAACAACCTACTGTTTACCTTCATGTAGGTAATTTTAAAACAGTGTTAAATACTGCTAATAGGAACACTATCTTACATGTGTCACAAAAAGAAAAAGATATTTTTTATCCGATTATTGAAAAATCGGCCCTAACATCTTGCTGTTCTCTATTTGTATATTTTACTCTATTTACCCTTTTGTAAACAAGACACCTTCAGCCGTAATCCGGCCTTACCTGACCTACCGCGTTGGTGGCCATATAAATTCCGTGCACATAATTTATGTATTATTATTCCCGTCTGGTGTCTGATCAATGGATATGTATATGCATGCATACACATCTATTACCATGCAAAACGATTCTGTGAAGTTTTTTGATTGTACAAAGCGTTGGTCACACTGGGATGCTAACGTATCCAACCCCATACACATATTATTATCTAAATTACTTCACATCTTATCATACTATACCTACAGCGACGGTATCTAGCATGGCTAGCATTTAACGTGATAGTCATGCTGGAATCATTGATTTGATCACAGCACTTAGAGGCAGCTCGAATGATGTGACGCTCTTAATGAATATCGGTGTGTAACAGTTACCCTAGAGCTAATTGTGTTTCGTATCATGAGTGAGAGATACAGCAAACAGGCAGACGGCCCACCACATGGAAAGCGATTACCATCGCCTTTGGACATTTGTAACACCAAAGATGCTAGCAATGCGGTTGCGGTATACGTCAGAGTAAACATGGATACTTTTGCTGAATGTGGCAGCACGCATTTTTACTGCACTCGGGCCAAGGGAAGGCTCGCGGCCATATCATGCTCGCTCTCTAAGATGAGCAAGACGGTACATGTAATGGGACCTTTAATTTACAATAGACTACCTCTCAATATGAAATAATCCAAAAGTCTCGGTTCTTTTAAGAAGAGATTAAATAGTTATCTTATCGAGCAGACGCCTTACTTAATGGAGAAATTTATAATTAAAAAAAATAAAATGTAACTGATATAACGTGTACATAATTATATTTGTATATTATTGTACTAAATAAATATTTATGACTTATGACAATGTGCTGCCGCTTACTGAAGGGAAACTTGAACTTGGGTCAGTAATGCCGGAACACAACTCAAGGCTGTTGTGGTGACTAGTACCCCTGGTCTGGCCTGAAATCCAGCCTTTAAGGACTAACATGGTTGACGGATTAAATTTGACCCTGAAAGCAGTATCTAAATGGGGTGATACTAATTTGGTCAAATTCAATACTGCTAAGATCCAACACGTCTGTTTACGGCGAAAAAAGTCCTTTTGAATTAAGCCCTCCTTTTCGAGGTGTGGCCATTCCGGTAACCGACCAACTTAGTTTTTCTGTAACATCCACTAACTTCGGCTCCTATATTGAAGGTGTAGTCTAGCTGGCTACAAATAGATGAGCATACTTTCGAGGGTAGAGTACTTCACTGCAGAACAACTGCTTGATCTCTACTGTGCTCAAGTAAGATCTTGCATACAGTAGGTACTGTTCTTACCTTTGGGATGGCTCAGCTAAATACCAGCTTGAAGCGTTGGAGTAAAAGAGAAAAGCCAAGAGGTTGATTTGTAGTGACCAGCTTGTCAATACTAGGCTTCAAAACGTAGAACATCCACGCCTGGTTGTTAGTCTATCGGTATTCTACAGGATTCATTTCGGAGAGTAAGCGGTTGAACTGTTCGACCTAATTCCCGTACAAGCCCTACATCATTCTATCTTCGGACGACAAGGCTCTCTGGTCTATGCCATCGTTTCACAGTGGAAACACCACCAGTGTGAACGATGCGTTTTGATTCCACGTTCCTTCCGCGTACGGCAGAGCTGTGGAAAGCGCTACCAGAGTCTGTCTCGCGAAAAGTACAAAACGAGGGGGTCTTCAAGTCTCCTGTGAATAGGTATTTTCTAGGTAAGAGTGCTCGATCTTCGACAGCATCGTCGTCTAATATTAGGCGTGATCGTCGTCAAAAGCGAATCTCTTTATCATTTAAATAAAGTTTCGTTACCAAAATACTGGAGAAGAAACATGCATACATCCAAATCACTTATGTATTAGTAAGAAAGTATCTTTAGTATAATATTGGCACATGTATAACAGTCACGAAATCCATACAGAAGTTCTAGCTTTATAAACACTTTTAAGAATTTAGAATAAAAACTCCAGCATGAATGTATCTTAACATTTAAAACAAGGCTTAATTCGTAAATAATGCTCCAGTGTTAAACCAAATAAATCGTGGAACGAATCTTTAAAGATTTAAACAGCTAAAGAAATAAGTAGGTACCTACAGTATAAAAGAATTAAAATTCAATTATAGTAGAGCTGAGACAGGATTAATAAATAGTATATATTTTTTGATGATATAGAAATTAGATGGAAGAGAAACGAGTTGTTTGTACAGAGAGTGAATACATTTTTTATTTTGTTACAATACAGTTTATCTGCCACGGTCAGGTGTAAACAGACCATTCTGTATTTAACATAAACCACCCTGTTATGACTGTAGTTGACGTACTGATGGTTCTTTCGAGTATTATTAATATAATATGTTATGCAAACCAGAGACAAGCTTTGGGAAAATTAAGCACACATAACGGTATTAAATCGTTTATGTTTCTATGCTAAAAAGATCTAAGTAATGCTTATTTAATATTTACTATGCAAGTTATTTTTAGAAAGCAGATTTCCTTGGCAGTTTATTTTTAACCTCAAAACTGTCATTCCGTGAGTGAGTTTAATTTGGACTACGTATTAACGTCTCACGAGCGATTCAATATAGCTTCCAAATGTACTACTGTAAATTTCATTGCTCCCGAAGATGTAGCAGAAAATACCAGAATATGTAGTATTTGAGATATATAAGCCGTAACTTTTTGTTTCTCCACCTATTTTAACTGCTACCGGAGAGAATCGAGCCCCGACAATATAGCTACCCTATTATATCGGGGGCTTCATAACTAAAGATATTGTTACGACCCAGACGCCGACAAAGACAAATTTATACCTGTAGAAACACACTTTATTACCTTTCGGCATTTGACTTCTTTGTAAAGTACTAACTGATTCTGAGAAATTCGGTCTATGCGGCCGAGCGACATATTGCATCTGTGTAGTATAAAGCAATGCCTCAATTGAGGGACGAGGCAGTCGAGCGATAACCACGAGCGAAACAAGACCTGTGTACATTCGGTGATCTATTTAGTGATGGACTTTGCGTGTGTTATTGATTACGATCTTCTGCATTACGTTTGAACGTGTTGTGTTCGATTATATTTGTACCTGTGTTACACGTGTTTGTATCGTTCTAATAAAATTAATAATTGCATTTTAATTCGAGTCCTGCACCTCGTAACATGTATGCCTTACCCCTAATATGTAATGCGGTTCCACAAGCGTTCCCTTAAACCTTAAACAATCTGTTTAAATCAATTCAGAGTAAGAACGTAAAAAAAAAACAATGTCGTAATTTGTAAGCATAGACGTGCCGCAAAACGGGTTATGTTTATGTCATTAGGGAAGTGTTATAACTAGATTGAAATCGAGTTGTTCAAGTCAATCTGATAGATTGACTTGAAAAAGTAATGTATCTTATTTTTTTTGTAACTGTGACTAAATTTATCTCTATCGATTTTAGAAAAGTTTTTACAAGTTTCAGTAAATTTAAAATTTTGTGTGTGTAGTTCACACGCTCTAGAACTGAAACTCCAGAGAATATATACTCATAGATAATTCTTCTCTAACTTTTATAAATAAAAATATATTTTCTTTAGCCTATATCCGTCAACATACTATGGTTAAAAATAAACTTCTTAAGTATCACTTCAAATTTTTCACTGTTTTAGTCTAAAAATTATTATTATCAGTTTTATTTCGGTCTAAATTGTATCTATGTTTAATCACCGGTCATATTGACTCTCTAATGTGTGCAGTGGGATGTAAAACTCGTATCTCATTTTCCCGCAGGCTTAGTTCTATAGATTTATGTGTTTATATAAAAGAAGTTTCAAAATAAATTTAAGCTGACACGTAATACTGATAAAATCAGTGAATCTTTTAACGCAGTTTTATTTATATCTGTATCTTTTGAGAATAGTAATAATCAGCACAGACAAACATTATATATCCCCGAGCTAACGAAGTTATTACTAACCAAATATTATTGGTAGTATACAACAGGCAACTCTGAGGTCATACCCAGAAATTCAGACCACAGTAACTAAAACTACTTTATGCACATTTATATGAAATCTCAAGAACATTGCTTTATATCGGTTATCATGATAAAATAAATCTTTTAAAATATGACAATAACATTCCAGTTGCGTGGGTATAATATTTAAGTAACTTTATAAATATGGTAATCAAAACATATACTCTATTAGTGCTCTTAGTCAATACTTCAAAGCAATTTAATGTCATTGCACAGCTATTTTATTAATTTAATCGAGTAAACCATTCGAGTCAAATTGTACGTAATCGTTCGTCGTCACATCACTAAGCGATCGTGGCCAGCGCAAAAACACCACATTAATCTTGGAGTCCTTCGTTAATTTAATTCGTTACGACTTCTTTGGTGTTTGATATTATTGACTCGAATATAGGTCTTAATTGAGCCGAGACTCTGCCAGTGTTTTTTACTGGACGCTTACTAAATGTCGCTCGATACAACTTTATCATTATTCTTTTACCAATAGGTTATTTAATTTTATAGCAAAAACTTTAGATGGGTGATAAATATAATTTTATTAAGGCTTGTAGTTACGTCAACGACCTTGAGGATGTTTAGGGACTGATTTTTTGAGCGACATTGGAGATTCCATAGATGCTTATATTTCAGATGAATTATTATTTTATAGTGTATAATATAATAGTATAGTAACACCATAAAAATTTGTTTTGTTTTCTATTCCTACCCCACATTCGACCTAGTACGGCAATGGGAGCCTTAAAGACTTGTTTATCAAGCATTACTTATTTCGCCTCCACGCAGATATTAAATCCTTGACAACAGGCAGCCTGTCGTCACCTCACAACCAAAAACATAGCATCACGGATCTCGGCCCTTATTCAAGCAGTAGCCGGTACTCAATCTGTTCCGCGAAACTATAACACGAATTCGACACCGGACGCCTGACAGACAGACGAACTTACACATCGTCCATCTGTGTACATTATAACGCAATTAGAGGAACAATACCTCTATAATAGGCCTAAGTTACATCTAAATCATTTTCATATCCTATAAGTAGTAGACGATAGGGCTGTCAGAAGACAGGATGTTAATTATTTATTATTTGTTTGGGATAATCTCTTTTTTATTTCACTGTTCCAATTAATTGGGTTCGGCAGAATATGTCTTTTCAATTCATACTCTTCTATTACCAGATACGTCTCTGTCACATCACAAATCATCATGTCATCCTTCACACAATCCATCCGTCTGTTTTGATCTACCTTTTCATTTGTACCCGCCAGTCTTTCAGTTTAACATACCACTATGCCCATACAGTCTTAATCTTCTTCTCTCAATTTTTCGGTCACGGATGCAACTTTGAAGGATTAAATGAACTTATTTTTCACATTATCCATTCATGTAACACTATACATCTATGTCAACATTATCATCTTAGCTGAGTGGAGACGATTTTGGTATATCACTTTATTGGCCCAATATTTGGACCCGTGACCATGACCATGACTGTAGCCATAGTATGACTATCTGACGTAAGAGGCGACAAAACAACCCCCAGCCAGGTGGTAGGGCATTTACCTGATGTGGCTACCACCCTTGGTTTAGAGCATGTTGCCATAACAGCCTTGAGTTGTGCTCCAGCATTAGTGACCAGGTTCCAGTCTCCCTTAAGAGAGCAACAGCGCATTTGTAGCACCTTTGGTGTTACAAATGTCCATAGGCGATAATAACCGCTTTCCATCAAGTGGGCTGAACTGCTGAACTCCTGCTATAAAAAAAATGACAGACTTATTATGTATCTGACCTGTTAGTTTGCGTGGCATTAGTTAATCATATATCACACCGGCGGATTTGATACCTTATTTATCTCTTATGTCACGTTTCATTATGATATTTGCTCACACCGTTAGTGGGTGCTTGTAACATAGACATTTATCTTACTCATAGTGAAAAACCACTTAAATCCATTGCGTAGTATAGGAGTTAGCGGATATAAAGACAGGCAGACAGACGCGGAAAGCTTTTTTTATACTACGTAAACAAAGGAGTTATTTTAATTCCTGTTTAACATTACAATACGGTTATGACTCGTTTTGTTGTTATAATTTTGTACTCTCGTGCAAAATCGCCAAGGCAACGTTTGGCAAAATGCGTCTGAATATATTTGACTATCGCGTACTTTATTCATTAACGTGCCAACCCTAACATGATAATTTCTGTATTCCATAAGCATGTCTAGAATTCCCAAGAATTAATTCACAATTGACGGCGTAAAAGCAGCTTATTAAAATAGTGTTTATTTTATTCTAAAGCCAACTCGAGTCGATGTGGATTATAAAAATATTGTACTGTAATATCTAGTTGTAAGATATTTATTTGTGTTTTAGGCTCTTAAAAAAAAATGTGTGTGTGTGTGTGTGTGTGTGTGTGTGTGTGTGTGTGTGTGTGTGTGTGTGTGTGTGTGTGTGTGTGTGTGTGTGTGTGTGTGTGTGTGTGTGTGTGTGTGTGTGAGCGTGTGCGTGTGTGTGTGCGTGTGTAGTACGTACACACACAGTAGAAGTGAAACAAAGTGTGACAAGGGGTGGAAAGGATTCTAAATTTCGTGACGTCACAGTTCATATATTATATCGTTATAATATATTTAAACTGCAAAATACGCAGTTTGAAATATTAGCGAAAAGCTTCAAAACATTTACAACTCTATCTGTATGAACATAGTGTTTAAATTATTAAATATAATATATTCTATCTCATTCTCTCGCAGGCTTAGTTCTATAGATTTATGTGATCATCTCTTTTTAGTGTCGTGTTTTCGTATCATTAAGTTTCAAGTCATAAAGATTCTAAAGAAGTTTTTCTTCAAAAAAGTTAAAAAGTGTTTTCATATTTACAGAATAAGAGAGTAAATTATTTGTTAATGTTTATTTACGTAAATTTTACTCATTTAGATTTCAGGAAGCCTCCAGTTTAAAAGGTGGAAAAGCTTAGTAATTTATTAATTTGTTTTGTCAATTTTATTTAAGAAATAAATTACAAATATACTATTTTTGAAGTGATAACTTCTTATGGGAGGGTAAACCGGTTCGTTACGTAACGCGTTACGGCGCCAATCTGTCTGGCTTCCGTTTTTCTCATGTAAGTTATCACTTCTATCGGGCGCCACGAGACGCATACCTTTTTTTTTTATCAATAAAGTTTAGTTGACATATTCCTGTTAGTATAAAATTTTTGATTGTAATTAATAGGCGGTCAGATATTCCCAAAAAAAGACGTAACGTTCTTCCTATCCTTTTCTTTTGAATTCGGTGATGAAAACTCTGAAGACCAAGCTAATTAGCCAAAAACATTCCGTTATTAGTAGTTTTTAAAATATAGTGTCCATATTCATTAAATCTTTTATAGGATTCCTTAGCCAAAACACAAAAAGAGTGGACGTTCTTTATACCAAAGAAACCTTGATCCTGAATATTCTAATTGTTCCAACAAACACAGCCAATTTCATTTCAAGATACAAGATTGAAAAAGTAAGACAATGTTTGGTGTTTACTTAGTAAGTAATATTTCTCAAGTAATACATCTTACTTAATAATAATTCCCATAATTGGGTAGTCGACACGTTTCAGAATACATTCTAAAACAATTTTCAAATATAAAGCGGGCATTAAAATAATGTTATAGCCATACTATTAAAATATCCTCATAGAAATAATTTTAATTGATGTTCAAACAATACATAAAGCGCTATTTGATTCATAAAGCAATGACATCGTTATTTATACTACATTCGTAAAAAATGACCTGTAATATGACAAAAAGTAACTCAATTGATTTGACAGTCCTCTTAAAGATAAACGTAAAAAATATGTAAATAAAAACATTTCCATATATATTACTCATAACCTGTTGTATAACAAGAATATAAAATTAAGTATTTAATTTATTTTTTATTTAGGTTTATGGCTTAGCAGCTAGGCCTTTAAGCTAGATCTTAGTTTACAATATAGTTTCTTCATTTTCTTATGCCTATGTGTAGCACAGCTGAACTGTAGGTATTCAGCTAATGCCATTCAACGAAGTTCTTGTGACAACTCAAAAGTACAATTATTGTTCATTTAAGATAATTATATGCATTTTTTTTAAATAAAACTCTACAGCACATCTCCTTTCAGTTCCCGCCAAAAACTCTCATTAAGTATTTAAATTTATTTCCAATAAAAGTTCATCAAATCATCATAACGTGCAATAATCCGAAGAGCACACACACAAGATGTCATGTCAGAAGTTTAGTATAATCCCATATTTTTATGACCGTTTCTTCGAGTCATTTATCCGGAACCCCAAATTATCATCTGATGAAAATATGGGGGTCTACTGTGAATCGTAAAATATTTGTCATATTTTAATTAGGATTTGATTTACATAAAATCGATTGAGCCGGTAAGGCGATATAAAAAGGTTCATTTCTGTTTCTGATTCATAGAAACGTCAACTTTGAATCATTCAATTTCATTGAATACTGTCATTGTTTTAGATCTGTGCCTTTCAACCAAATTGATTCAATTTGGTTGATCCGTCATATCATCCTAACACAATGGTATTTGATACATAATTTTGTCTGTGACAATGTCCAGTGTGACAAGACTGAAATAATGGGATTTTTATTTGGTAGACATTTGCATAATCTACAATTCTACATATTGTTACGAACTACAGGACTCAAATTAAAGTGGCGTTGGAATTACTATGGAATTTATTAGAACACAGGTACAAATATAACTGGTCGCAACCAGTATAAACTGCACGATTCAATAACACACGCAAAGTCCGTCACTATATAGCTCATCGAATATACACGTCTTGCTCTCCATTATGCCATTCCTGCGCCGATACAATATGGCTGTCAGCCCGCATAGGTCGGATTTCTTAGAATCAGTTCGACACATCTGCCCAATGATTGCCATAAAACAAGTACAATAACAATATAATGTTTTTATTCATTGCAAATTTTAAACACAAAGTAAACAAAAGAAATCCAAATTGCGGGAAAGGTAATAAACTGCGCATTATGACAGGCAGGTGTGTCGGCATGTAACAATATGATATGTTTTATAATCATAATGTACAATATTGGTTTAACATTTCCATTTGTTGTAGCTCTGTAACTGTATCATATACGCCACTTTTTTTGTTGTCAAGCACTTAAGGACCCTGCACATAATCGCGAGAACGCGAAGAAAGAACACGAGAACCCGGTCCATATTCTTGTTAGCCGCGTTGTTGCGATATTCTCACAAGAATGTGGCTTTCATAGTTTTTACAGAGGTACTTGACTACAACAGCAATTCATTAAAACAGATTTTGGTCGGATCACTTTGTTAAGCAATACAGACAAATTAGATTAAAGTGTTTTATTCCAGCTGTTTTCATTTTCGTTTAATTAAAATGTTTCACACCTATTAACCTTAAAACTAATATAATCGCAACTTCATAATCTATAAGCAATATTCAAATATCAAAATTACATTAGATTATTTTAGGTTAAAGTGATTTCTGCGAACCGTCATCGTTTTCCGTTAATTAAAATGTTTTACATAAACTAACCGTAAAAGAATAAAAGTATGTACATATAATTGACCTGACTTCAAAATCTATAAGCAGTACTTTTATAAGCAAAATTTACTGACAACTGCAAGCTCTCTACAAGTTTTAGTTTAGTTTTATTGCAGGAGTTCAACAGACAGGCCAACTTGATGGAAAGTGGTTACCATCGCCTATGGGCATTTTCAACACCAAAGGTGCTACAAATGCACTGCTGCTCTCTTAGGGAGGATGGAACCTGGTTACTTAGTCGGAACACAACTCAAGGTTGATATGGCGGCATACTATAGACTAGGAGTGGTAGCCATCTAGTCGGACAAATGCCCTACCACCTGGCACACTCCTTCCTAATCTACTCGAAATTCCACTATACATTTGTATTACGTCATATCGCAGTCCGCATCATACAATAATTGGTCCCAAGCTTATTAATATTAGAATTAGACTGTTTATTTGAAATCAGAGTAGAGCCCTTCAAGCCGACGATGGACACTAGTGCCGCCCCACACTTTATCGATAATGTTAAATGTCGCGGCAACATTTTTTGCTCGAACGATTTTTATTCCATGCGAATTTTACGAGCGCCAACAATATTTTACGACTTATGACTGTATCGCAATGAGTTGCATCGGTTTTATAATACTTTAATTTCACTGACAGAAAACCATAAAAATATGCAAATACGACATAAAAGTCGTTTGTGAGGCGACAATAAAACGCATTAATCTGAGACGCTATGCGGCTGAGAACGGCCCTAGACATAACAACAGACAGTATATTACACATGATTAAATATAGTTTAATTATTTACTTTAGTTCGAAATAGTCACTTTAATTTTATTACCTTTATTTTATTTGTATCAGTGTTGTTTTAACGACCGATATTTTCGTGCCTGTTTGACATTTTGTAATGTATTTTATTTATTAAGATATTATTCTTCTGAATAATATTCAGAAGAATATTGTACTTAATTCTATTGAAATAGTTATTTTGTACTTCCAAAACTACTTTTTTATACTATACTATAGCAAAAGACAATTAGTGATTTCTAATTTCTGCAAAAAATATGTATAATTAAATATTACAACAAGGCAGTAAATAATCTTATAAAGCCAGGTGCGTGTCTGACTGGGTCATTGTCGTATCAAAAACAGTTTTCATAAGCTTTTAGTGTATTTAAATGGACCTACCGCAGGTTTTAAAATACATTTTATTTGAGATTAAGATTTTATTATGTTATACTTTTAAAAGGACTTTTAAGACCTCTTTCACTGAAACATTTCTTAATATTATTATATTTTAAAAACAATTACATACAACATAATGGTCCTAATTTTTACTAACACGTAAACACCAAATCACTGCCTATTTTTAACAGACTTGTGAAGAATTATTACAGCTCAATTTTTTTTCTATTTTTATTAATTTATCTTAATATCATGTATGTATATGTGGTGACACAGTGATATTTATGAGATACTTATTCGGTAGTGAGAATAATGCAACATACCTCTGTTCTTAATAAATTTTTTGTCCATCCAAAGGTTGTCTGGAAGAAATCGCTAATAGCAATAAGACCGCTTATTGTACTGTAAAATTTTATTTCTGTTAACTGTATGTTTAAGACACAATAAAGCATATTCACTCATTCACGTAAATGTGAAAGTATATTTTCTTTGCAAGCCAATTCTCAGGAAAATCGGTAGAAACATACACTTATAATAATGAACATGATTGTGTGATTTTGTTGTCTTAACAAATGGAATAGTTTTGTTTGCGAAACTATTTTATTTATTTGTTGATAACGATGATTTTGAGAGTCGATATGTATTGTATGTTCACTTCATCTTCTCTTTTTACAAATTAAATTTCACTTTGCTTATCATCGATACATTTTATCGAGTACGTGAGTTCTTAACCTAGCATAAACACTATGCGTGTTAATGGAGTTAAAATATACATGCATGCTTTTAGTTGTTTCCCAAGGGTTTTGTTCCGCATTCGGTTCTACAAAAGAGTAGAACACTAAGGTTAATAACATTTGTCCACTTGTGTCTAAATTTGGTTCTAGTTGAGGATTCTCTATGCGAATAATCATGAGTGTAATAATTATTTCAATATTCTCTTTGTGTGATACACACTTTCATTTCTTATTTATTAAAGTTTGTTTGTAGACAATCTAGCAAACGGGTCATCTGATGGTAAGTGGTTACCGTCGCCAAAGGACATCGCGTATACGTCGTCTACCTCGATATCATTTTAAAGAATTATATTTTATGCTAATTTTAAAATGGGTTGACTTTGGAAAAATATATTCGTGGGATGTGACGTCATTGGTTAAATCTGGAATAATCCCTGAATACACGCTTTTTGAAAACCCTACACTGACCTCGATTAATCTTTTTTATTCTTCAAAAGGAATTCTTTTTAAATAATTAAATCTCCATTATAAGCTCGTTTTGCAAAGTGAGTCTCATTTTTTGATTATTATACATATAAATTTTTATATAAATGTTTTTGCGCTAGCTTATTTTTTTTTCTTCTCATACCATAACACTTTGCGATCGTTAGTAAATGACGATTTAAATATAAACTATTAGGGGTATATTGAATAAATAGAAACAATAAACAAATAAATAATGAAAACAAATCAAGTTAAGAATATATATAAAAAAATATTTTTAATCAATTACGACTTTCCATCGTTTGTGTATCTAGCGAGCTGGCTTGTCTATCTTCAAATAAAAAGGCACCTGGCAGAAACTGAACCCATGTAATGGAAGCCTTAGCCAAATTGTAGGTCTTAGTTGCTAAATTCCTAACATTTTGATAAAATCTTGGCTAAAAACCTAGATCGTGCACGTCCGTACTCAAACGTAAAAAAAATATACACATTTACATTGCCGGAAACCAAATTAAAAAGTTTAAATCTAAATCTAAATTTAAAATTACTTACACAAAACTTATTTAACCACAAAAAAATCTAATCAAGACTGTAGCAAAAATTCTCCTCTGGTATATTTTTAATTTTGTTCTAAGCAAAACACTTCCTTGGTTTTTAGCTTGAAAAAGGATTTTACCTGCGCATGCAAAAATTTAATATTTATAGAAACCGGAGTCTCTAGTATTATTAGCAACAAAAATGGTGGGTTAAGAATTCTTGAAAGAAAATAACGTAAATGAATTTTTTAGATTAAGAAATTTTGAAAAGGCACCTAATGTAACTAAAGCGGGTGATAGATATGCGAGCGAATTGTCTGAAAGAAAAAACAAATAGTCGTCGAGCCATAAGCAAGTATACTTGCTCACAGGTAACTCCTTGTTGCAGGCGATTGTCCAACGCGCAACATTGGCCGCATTCATGTTTTTTATTTAACTAGTGCTAGATCATTCATGTTTAACTACAATTAACTAATTAGTGCTCATTATTGTTCTCTCTCTTTTCTTTCACCTTCTCCCATTTTTTTTTTCATGTTTGCTTATAGGCAAACTGGCAGTCGGATCCACTTGATAGCAAGCGGCTACCGTCGCCCATGGACATCTGCAACACTAGGGATCCGATGCGTTGCGTTGCCTACCTTGTTGAGACTAAGTATCTGTATACACCCTTTTTTGAAGAGCCCCATATTGGAGCGCTCTGAAAAAACCGCGGAGTCCCAATTATTTGGGGTCGGAAAAATGTATTTTTTTCTTCCAATATTGTTACCAACTCATTATTGTTAAACATGCTTGGTAGCTTTAATGGTCAGCGCACGCGTCGCAAACTCAAAAGGCGTAGATTCGAATCCTGGCCGGAAAGCATGCACCACATGGGCAAATTTTCCGACCTCATGTGCTTATTGTTACAATTACAATTACTAACGATGAAAGAAAAGATCGTGATGAAACCCGCACATCGAGGTAACCGATGTATCAAACCTACCAAACAACAAACAAACTCTTCAGCTTTAAATATTAGTATAAAATATAAATCTGGATCATTATATATGTATATAATGATACTATTATATATTTGTAATATTTTGTTAGAATATTGTACAACAAAACCCTGCTTTAAACTTTTGCGCAATTTTTCCCTCTGATGAATAAAAAGAATTAATCTAACATGAAGTAAGATGTAGAGATCCTAAGTTTGAAAATCAAATACAGCAGCGCATTACAATGCAAGGGTTAGAGATCGGATTTTGATGGAATTGGACAAACTCAATTTACTTACAAATAGGTTAGTGGCAACATTGGGTCAGGAAGCAGTAATTGTGGCGGGAATACCCATGCAAATCCCATCGCTTGCGGTGCAAGGATAACAATAGAAATTAAACTTTAAGACTTCCGAAACTATGTTGAAATTTGTCCCTTCCCTCGAACGGACTGGAACAAAATTGTTATTTAGATTATGATAGAATAGAATATACTTTATGGGGTAATGAAATTTATGAAAAGCTATACAAAAATAGTTTAGAGTTGAGAAAGAGACAAAAGACGTCCAGTGTGCTGGGAGCGAACTTTTCCAGAAAAATTTGGGACATAGAACGAAATATATATATATATATATATTATTATTTATGCGGGTCCAACAGTTGGGCCATTTCATAGACATGTAATAGACCACAAACGTCTCAACTAGCTGAGATGAGAAATTTACGATCTTTGAAAGTTGCACCCGTGACTGAAGAATTGAGAGGAAGCCGAACTAAGGTAGTATAGATATGTAATAAGAAGGGATGAAAAGCATGTGACAAAAAAACTGTTAAACTGCAAGATTGATGTACACAAATGTAAAAGTAACCCAAAAAACAGATGTATGGATTGTGTATAATAATAATAACAACCCATAGAGGTCCCACTGCTGCGCTCCGGCTTCCCATTATAGGCTGGAACGGACAGCATACTTGCCACACTTGTTCAAGGCTTGGCAGCTTTGACACATCGGTTATATCGATGTGCAGGTTGCATCACGATGTTTTCCTTCACCGTTATTAGCACTTGGTAATTGTAACATTTTGCACATTAGATCAGAAAACTGCCTAACTGGCGCATGCGTTCCGACCAAGATCGAACCCGTGCCCTTTGCGTTTGGGACGCGTGCGATAGCCATTACTTGCTATTATGTAAATGATGATTATTATGATTTGTGGTATGGTTCGGGCATATGGAAGGAATGATTGATGGAAGAATGACTAAACAGATAAACAATGCAAAAGTGGATGGATGCAGAAGTCGCGGAAGGCCACGACACACCTTCCATAATCAAATTGATCGTGTACTAGCAGAAGGTGAAGTCAGGAGCCTCAAGAACAGACGAGTGTGCATGACAAGAGCTATGAATATCAAAGAAGCAAGTGAGGTGTGTAAGAATAAGCCTAAATAGCTCTCTGTTGTTCGTGCCTACCCCGCAAAGTACCTGGCGTGAAGTTATGTATGTATGTATGTATGTGGTATGACAGAAGACGTAAGCCAAAGTAAAGGAAAGTGGAAGGAAAAGACTATTGTGCCGCCCCAAATTAATAATAATAATAATAATCGGCAGACAAACACACACATTGTATATCCCCAAATTAAGCAAGTTACGCTTGTGTTATGGGTAATATACAACGGAACACTCTGGGGCCGATCCCAGACACCCAGACCATGGTAAATAACGGAGAAAATATGTTTCCGAAATTTACTATACCGGGAATCGAACCCGGAACCTCTGGGCTGCAGTGAGGTAGGCCGTCAAAGGCTTACCCCGCTCAACCACAGAGGCCGTCAAATTATTGGAAGAAGGTGAGGGATACTTTAATATAAAATCCAGATACAATTTTACGTCTGTTGTTTCATATACTTAATACAAAATAACTTGCATACAAAGTTAATTCATCGATTATGCAATTTCGAATACTTACAGATCGGTTCCGCGTTTACTTTCGCATTTAGTTATTCACCTCATAAAATAATTTACGTAAAAACGCTCCTGTAGTTATCTACAGGCTTCAGGGTGCTATTATTGTGTACAGATGTGGAGTAACATACATTGTAATGTGTGGTATTAAGCAAATAGGCGTGAGTACATCGAAGTGTCCGGATTTTTAAGGTTGCTGATACCGAACGATAAGAAGTCTCTTTGTTTGAAACCTTTTGTCCTCCTAACACACTGGAACGCCGAGATCTTGGTTTCGACTTCTGGTATGGTAACGAACTGTCCGTTAGTTAATAAGGTCTGGGTGTCTGGGATCGGCCCCAGAGTCCATTGTATTTATAACATGTAACTTGTTTATCTTAGGATATAACATGCGTGTTTCTTTGCCGATAGGTTACTTATAACAATCTTTACATTTGAGGACCGTGGACCCGGACGTTGGAGGGCTTGCTTGGGGCAATGGGAAGGCTAACACGCAGAGACCCGCTGACCAATTTAATGTAAATGTGGCGTGACACTGACCGTCGATAATCCCTGTATAGACCATATAATAATGCATCTAACGACAAACCCCGGCCAGTGTAGGACTAAATTTACTTATTATTAGCATTATAATGAGTAATTTTAAGATCTTGGCTACAAGGTCTTTTAAGTCAATCTTATCAGTATTTTTAATGTATTAAACCCTAATAAGCTCAGGCTACTCAAATGATAGGTCTTTTAGTGACATCAAACAACGGAGTTCTCGTCACTAACTTGATAATTAATATTAGCTAAATCTTCAACATTACCTGCACAAACCAAGACACCTTGCATAAAAATAATATATTTTTTTTACTATAATTCAGTTTTGGAATGATCTCGAATTTATTAAACCTCAATATTTTGAAACGAATGAACGATTTATGGTATAACGTCGCGACTTATTTCATTTTATTCATTGAAACGAAAATCAAAATAACAAAAAATATATGTATTTTAAAAGTAAATCTACATAACAAACAAAAGTTTACAGTTTGTGGCTCAAAACTCCAAAAAACAAGTCTTATTTTAAAATATCGATTGTAAGCACACTCTTTAGGATCATAATTCGTGAGGTATTTTAAAGCACACAGGGCATCTGACCCAGTTTAATTTCCAAAAATGCAACAAAGCACGAAAATGTTGAGAAAGAAACGTTTTAACAAAGAAAATAATTATACAACATTATTGTTGGCAACATTTTTTTCTTTTTCAATTTAAACAACACTTCTTGGGTTTTTGGCGGGGTCTTGAATGGCTGTGCGCTTTTATATTCAAAAACCTTAATTATTATGATTATAAAGTTAACAGTGACAATATACATATATATTTAATCATTGATGAAGGGCTAAAATTGTTCAATCTTAATAGCATAAGATCATATAAATCTCAATGACAACCCACAGCCAGGTGGTAGGGCATTTGCCCGACTGGATGGCTACCACCCCTGGTCTAAAGTATGTCGCCATAACAACCTTGAGTTGTGTTCCGGCATTAGTGGACCAGGTTCCAGTATCCTTTAAGAGGGCAGCAGCGCATTTGTAGCATCTTTGGTGTTGCAAATGTCCATAGGCGATGTAACCGCTGTTCATCAAGTGGGCCGTCTGCCTGTCTGCTGACCTCCTGCAATAAAAAATAAAAAAAATTATAGAATAAAATACGACATGGGAAAATTTTAAATGATACTTGCATGAATAAAACAGTTCAATTGTTTCGCTTTTGAATTCAATCAGGTTATAATTTTTTCTAATTATAACTTTTATCTGATTGAAAAATTGTCTTTAAGACCAGACATCATTTGTCATAATGTTTTTAGGTTATATACTGTACATGTAACTGCGGTTTTTGATTGAAGATTGGTATCAAAATCATATTTCATGATAATTAAGTACATTTGAACGGAAAATTATGTACAGTACAACAGCGAACACAGTATCACTGGCACGCCAAACGAAATTGCTCAAATAATTATTTAAGAACTTTTCATATTATAATTCACAGTTAGAAGAAGCAGAAAGCAGACACCGGCGGACAGGACAGGACACCACACACACAGGACACAATAGGACATAAAGATTGTATAAGGATGTTGCCAAACTGGTTACGTTGCCCTAAAGTCTACAAAAAAACTAGATGACAAAATTTAAAAAAACATTATCTATAGTGTATTTTGTTAAAAGCACATAGTTTCGAATCTTTCAGAGAGTGTGTATCAACAAACACTAAGCTGATTTTTTAATAAACTACAGTATTTTGTATGCTGAGTATAACAGGTCAAAATTCACTCAACACTGATTTGAGGTTCACGTAAACAAACCTCTCATTATAAGGTAGTACGTAGCGTCATTTAAATCACAATTAATTAGATAAAACATGTCAAAGGCCTAAGGACGCAGAATCATCTCAAATCTGTATGTAGGCAAATGTTTGTTTACAATGTTAAGTGGGTTATCTGGTTGCTATCCAAAACCTAGTTACGAAGTAACTGATATTGGCAATTACTTTATTTACTGCAACAGACCTTATCTCAATAAGATAAATTAGGAATAATAATAATCTTTTCTTAGAGGTGTGATCCGTAACAAACATCCTAGATGAACGTCGCTTAATCAGTCGGAATAAAAAATGTTTCTGAATGCACTAGATATCACAGGATATCACAGATATCACAGGATATCACAAATATCACAGGATATCACAAGATATTACAGATATCACAGGATATCACAAGATATTACAGATATCACAGGTTTAAGTATAATTTAATTTTACACACTATACTCTATAGTAATACCGAAAAGTGTTATATATTTAAAGCGACATTTTGTAATAAATTTAATATGTTGTGTTTTTTTTTCCTTTTAATGTCTTAAATATAAGAAAATATAAAAACCTAGTGTCCAATTAAAATCAATGGATGTTTTTTTTTTCAAGAAAAGTACAACGTTCTTCTGATCCCTGGTACATATTGTAATGAAGTTTACAGTTTTACACAATTTATATTTCCTCCCGATGTTACCTAGATGTATGTGCGAATCATGTAAGCGGGACAGAGCTAAGAAAGCATAGCAAGCAACATAAGTGACAACATGAGTTTAGTTCAATAGTTTATTTACATGTCGGAAACCGGTCTGCACTCTTCTGCGGCAACGAAAACTGCCGATCGGGATAATTATAGGCGTGTATAACTGTACAAGGAGATATAACGTAAAACTCTTATTTTAAGGACTTACATTTTCATTTAAATCTGTAATGTCTTGTTGACTACCCGAGAAAAGGTTTCAAACAGACGGAGGGACAATATTCTAAAAATGGTAATTTGACCCATTAGAAAGTTTATATTATGTCGCTTACAATGTTTTTTCAAAGCAGGCTCGATATCTCATATAATCGAGAAGGGACCTTGATATGGAACCGTTTATCAACGCAGGAACGGAGTAAGAATACAATTTCCTGCGGCCGGGCGGTCTGTCGTAAGAGGCGACAAATCAACCCACAGCCAAGTGGTAGGGCATTTGCGCGTCTAGATGGCTACCCTCATCTAGAGTATGCCGCCATGACAACCTTAAGATGTGTGGCATTAGTGGCCAGGTATTCCAGTCTCCCTTTAAAGAGCAGCAGCACATTGGTAGCATTTCTAGTGGTTCATCGTCGATAGTGCGAAATTATGTTAGCTGCGAGCTAATCTTGCTTCACACAGCGATTAAGAGTTCTGGTGACCCACTTTCCCTTCCAATCTTGCTCGTCCCATCATCACACATTCTACTCCCCTAACTCATCCTCTCCGTCTAATCCTTCCTATTCCCACCCGTCCTGGACACTAACATTGCGTAGACATCGCCCCTGCTGCAATACTGCAAAATCCAAAGGCAACGGGGAACACCCACCATAGCTCGCATAGACTGTGTTTGTAGCATTGCAGCTTTGCAACCTATTGTCAGTAAGTATCCTCGATGTAAGTGTATCGTCAATAAGCTTTTTTTTAAATGGTTTTTAAATACAAACTTTTGAGATCCTGGATATCATGTAGCAGAAGAGTGCTGGCCAAGACAAGTAAAACGAGCCCAAACACGACGGATTTATCTTGTTTAGTACAGGAGTTCCTATGGCTACCTTCCGACTCCATCATCAGATCATCTCCATAGTACCATATTATTGCATTGTCACGCAATATACATATGCGTGCAAAATTTCAGCTCAATCGGAAACCGGAAAGTTGGTCAAATTTAACTTGCAAAATTCCACCAGAACTTACATACATACGTACATCAATTTCAAGATAAATAAAAGCTTGTAATATAGGACACCTAGATACGTGCATACATATTCCCATATTGTAAAACCAAGCCAGAAGTCGTGGTAGCTTAATGTCTGACGCAAACTTAAACTCAAAGGGCGCGAGTTCGATCCTGGCCGGAACGCATGCCTCACTTAGGCAGTTTTCTGACCTAATGTGCATCTTGTTACAATCATCAAGTGCTATAGCGGTGAAGGAAAACATGTGACGTGACGTGATGCAACCTGCACATCGAGATAACCGATGCGTCAATCCTGCCAAGCCGCGTTGGACAATCGTGACGGGTATACTGTGTTCCCCTATAGAGGGAGACCCGTGCCCAGCAGTGGGTCAGTTATGGGCTGTTATTATAGTAAGTACAATTATCAAACCGTGACCTACGCTCAATAGTTAACATACACATTTTTGTTTAAAATTTCCGATTGTTAATTACAATATTCACCTTTTAAGATATAAAGTTAAATTGTATTTATTCGCGCATCACGAGCGGATTCATGATTAAACCATGTCTTGTTTTAGTTAAGATAACTTTATTGGCTGATAAATTTGGCAATTAAGCTGCTAATGGCATTGAAGATGAAAGTTCAAAGTCGCAATCAATTGCCGGTACAATTTTTAAATTATAATATTTAAATTACATAATATATCAATCCTTTACATAATCTTGGATCTTTACTTTATTACGATAAAAGATATTAAATAAATAATGCATTAATTTTTTTCTATTTGCAAATTGATACCAATTTATCCAGTGGAGACGAGGTCGTAAGTAAAGCCTAATGATAAACAAAACACAAACTCGCAAACAATGAATTGTTTTGACATGACCTACAGATAATAAATAAGACACTTTGTGAGCAAAGGTAATACACCTATCACAAACGGTGCAAGTGATACCGTTATCAAATGTTACGTCGCAAGATATAAAACATATATATTATTTTTACGTAGGTTTTCGCATAGTCACAGGTCTAGATATGCATATTATTATTTCATTTATATACTTACAAATAAGTATCGATCTGCTGATTGTAACGAGTCGCGAGACTCGAATTGAGATGCCGATAGAATTACTATAGTTTATTAGAACTATACAAACACGTATAACACAGGTACAAATATAACCGAACACAACAAGTCCAAACGTAATGCAGAAGGTCCTAATTAAATAACACGCGCAAAGTCCGTCACTTACTAAATTCCGGATTGTAGTACACACGTCTCGCTTCGCTCGTAGTTCTCGCTCGACTGGCTCCCCCTCCATCAGATCATCGTTTTATATCTAAGTTGACTTCATCCGACACACCTGGCTAATGACCGCCAAAAAAGATTACAATACAACAATGGGCTGCTGTCCAATAAGTAAACAAAAGGAAAAGATCTATTTTTTTTTAAATGTTATTATAGATATGCAGGTGTATTTATTTTATTTAGGTTTATGGTTTAGCAGCTAAGCCTTTAAGCCAGATCGTAGTTTACAATATAGTTTCTTCATTTTCTTAAGCCTATGTGTAGCACACTGCACTGTAGGTAATCAGATAGTGCCATTCAACGGAGTTCTTGTGACAACTCAAAAGGCCATATTTGACTATACAGTTCACATTTCTCGCAAAACTCATAATTACTACTTGTTCGCGCCGCTTATTTAAAATCCTCTCCCATCCAACTAATTTCACAACTACCCGCTTTCCTAACCGCGTTATCCAATCACCTTTTCCCAGCCGCCATTTTCCCTTCCATACGACTATCCTTGTCGTACTTACCGCTGCTACTAATTACTGCTCGTCTTTACGAGTCAGTCTGCTGTTGACCCTTGTCAAACGTAGGCTGCTGTCGCGTCTCATACGACAACTTACATATGCAGTTATACCGCGCCGCGTGTGTACAATTTATCGAAGGCCGCAAGAAGGAGACAAGCCAGAAGATTAGCTGCAAGACTCACAACTTGGTGATCAGCACGCATAGCTAATGCAGCCCAAAGGCACGCAGGTTAGTCTCCTTTCTCATCCATACCAGCATTCCTACCACCGCCATTTTGGATACGCGTTCAGCAACTATTACTGGGCTGCCGCGTTGACAATACTCAAAAACTATTAATATCCTACAACTATTGTTCATTTTAGAGTAATCTTACACATTTTTAGAAAATAAAATTGCACATCATCTCCTTTCAGTTCCCACCAAAAACTCCTGAGGGTGTGTTTTGTTTTTGTCGGGACCAGAGTTGTAACAGTATTAATAAAGGAAAGAGTTCCGGAAGCCCATTTTCCCCTCCCTGTCCCACCGACATCCATCCCATCTCATTTACTGTCCCTCTATGTCATCCTAGCAACAGGTTGGAGAGCCCCTTTTTTTGTTAAACGAACAATACCGGGCCCTTTGTGTTAGAGCGCTACACGGCTTGTGTGGGACTCTGATATAGATGTTTTCAACTACACCAGTAAACCTGAACCTACCTCCCATGTGCCCGCATTTGAGTTGGAAGAAAATGAATTTTCGAACGTAGTTACACCCATGTTCATCCGCGCATCGAGGCCTGAGTCACCCCGGGAAGCAGAGTGACCCACTTCACCAACAGAGGTTAGTTCCACCATATCCGGTTAGCATTGGTGTTACCATAGGAGATTCCTATCGCCTATGGTAACTTTCCATTACGTGTCTGCTTGTTAACCAGCTTCCGCCAGTAAAAAGCATAGGATTATACTTTAGATTTATAATATTAAAAACATATATCAGCCCTCCATAACAAAAGAAGAAACGTTACAAAATATTCCCTAGCAATATAGTAAATGTTCAAAAAAGCTAATAAATTCACATTTATTAGAAAAACCCTAATTAACCAAACACATCACAGACATAATAATATACTACGGTGTTTAGTATAATTAATTAAATAGATAATATAAATATTTCAATAAGAGCTGGAAGGCAAGGTTTACGTTTGAAAACTGGCCCTGTAGACAAGTGGCATTGGCGTAAAACATATCGTTACATACATACATACACACATAACTTTACGCCAGGTCCCTTGCGGGGTAGGCAGGAACGACAGAGCGCCATTAAGGTTTATTTTTACACAGCTCACTTGCTTCTTTGTCATTCATAGCTCTTGTCATGCCTTAAGAACAGACGAGCGTCTGTTCTTAAGGCTCCTGACAACACCTTCTGCTATTACACGATCAATTTGATCATGTATGTTGTGTAATCAAGGTATTTCGTGGCCTTTCGAGACTTCTGCATCCATCCACTTTTGCATTGTATATCTGTTTGTAGTCATTGTTCCATCATTCATTCTTTCCACATGCCCGAACCACCGGAGCATTCCTTTCCTTACCTTCACCCCAACACTCTCTTTCAGACCAACTCTCTTTCTTACTTCGGTATTACATATGTATATATATATATATATATATATATCGCGCGCATAATACTCATGTCATTTTCATTATATTCGTTTTGTCTACAAATTGCTTAGGGCGAGTTTTTTTACTACTCGATCGACACAAGTTTGTATGTCACGATTCATGTTTTCCTTTGCCCTCAGAAGTCATTCCCATACAAAATTGCGTTAACTTGAACTTGGTCGAGTAATAAAAAACTCGCAATAAGTTTGCAGGACTTGAACAGAACAAGGTCGATAGAACGAGGGAATGGACATGTCTTTTACTGTCAAAATTGCCTTCTAATATTATGTAACAGGGCCTTATAATAATTACTATTGATCGCCAGTGGTCTAAATTCGAGCATAGTAGTTTGTTGTCAAAGACTATACTTCTAATGTTTTTTTATTGATATAATGTATTTTTTATGCATGATTTAAAAAATATATTAGTATAGCATTCGTCGCTTCTTCTCTATATCTAATATATAAAATTCTCGTGTCACAGTTTTCGTTGCCATACTCCTCCGAAACGGCTTGACCGATTTTGATGAAATTTTTTGTGCTTATCCGGTATCTATGAGAATCGGCCAACATCTATTTTTCATCCCCCTAAATGTTAGGGGTAGTCCACCCCTAATCTTTTTAACAACAAAATTTTTAATTTCTATTTTTTTATGATACAACATACAAAAATACATACAACCCTAGATTTTCAACCCTCTACGATCAACCCCTATTTTTTACCGGGCAGGACGACGTCTGCCGGGACAGCTAGTAAACTATAAGATATGAAATTCATACTCCTCCGTCCGCGCAATTTGCATTTTTGCTTCACGTATAAGTGTATAAAATGAATTTATATCGCCGTAGGAGTATATCAAACATTTTGTTATTACATCTTTTCAAGATCCTTGACATGTGGTACATAATAAGTACTTTCGATAACAAGGGCGATTATAGGACATATATATCTTTTAAGATGGTTTATTGAATAGTTCCCAAGGCATAAAGATCCAAAATATTGACAAACTAAATCACATGGAAATTTCCGGCTATCTCGCAGCTTGACACGTGTATATTAGGTTACTTATTTCACGAGACAATACAATCCACTTCGAAGGCCTCGAACACTTGTGGGTGTAATATATAGAGATGACATAGGTAAGTAAATTAGTTTGCGGAAACGGGAAGGACTTACGTGCGTGGACATTTTGAAAGAGACATCTTGTGGCATCCTCGACAAATACTGGTTTCTATTTCTTAAAGTAAATTAGTTAGTCCTAGGACTAACTAATTTACTTGACTTGAATTGGCCAGACTCTAGAGTCTGGCCAATTCAAGTAGGCAACTTCAACTCACCACAAAGTATTATTACATTAAGTAAACAATCTTCTATTTCTTTGACTTTAGCAACTTACTTGTGTTGCTTATTGTCGAGATTGAAAATAGTACATACATACATACATGACTTCACGCCAGGTCCCTTGCGGGGTAGGCACGAACAACAGAGCGCCACACAGGCCCATTCTTACACACCTCACTTGCTTCTTTGACATTCATAGCTCTTGTCACGCACGCTCGTCTGTTCTTAAGGCTCCTAACATCACCAATTGAAAATAGTGCAATACAATAAATACCGCGCTTCATGCATCATATTAGTTGCGTTTGTTTATTTTGCATACCAATAAGGTGCCAGTAGATGCCAGTTTCGACACAAATGTTATAGCAAAATTCCACTTCATTCAAGTACAAGTCTACTTCATTCATTTCCATATGAGTAATATTTTCTACCAATAGCAAGACAAAAGAAAACATAGAAACTCGTCATAAAAACATCGTATGTCTTCAATATTCGGGATTGGCTCTATTTGCGTATTACACGATAAAATTTAGCAAACGAAAGTCAACAATCGAAATATTCATAAACTTTTAAGATGGCAACGCTTAAACACGTATTTTACCAAAATATTGTCGTTATTATTGTCATTTTCGTTCTTTCAGTGTAATTGTGTGGAGCTTAAAATATGAATAAAACCATTAACAATTAAGTGCGAATGTCATTGTTTGTTGTCCATGATTTCCAAATAATAGACAGAGTAACAGAAGACGCTGAATTAGAAAAATGATTGATCGCATATTGTACAAATTTATTATGACAGATACTATGAAGTTGCGGGTTGCGAACTATTTCTCTATTTGATTCGACTTCTACACCGCGAACAAAGAATAAAATATAACAAAAACTCACTTTAACATTGAAATATTGGTCAACATGATGTATTTTTCATACAAAAAAAAATGTCAGTCGTTGTACTGCACGACAGAAGTGAAAACTTTATGTATATATATACATCCTTTTAATGTCGCTTTTTGGTTTCATCTAGTTTCAAAACGCAACGTATCTAAAGAAGTTTTACTTCAGAAAGGTAAGAAAATTGCCTAGGTGGTTCATGCGTTTCGGCCACCATTCGAAACCGCGCCCTATGAGATTGGGACGCGGTAAACGTCTATAGAGAACATTAAGCATCTTGGATTAGGTAAACCATCTACCTGTTAAAGCGAGCCCGTATCCTATAAAAACTATAATTGACAGTGACATTCAAACACATGTTTGTGTTTTTATCGAAATGGTTTTAATAAGATAATATTATGAAGATTGAATCATATCACAAGATAAGAGTATGTTACATACATACAATATTCTCAGACGTATCAACAAACCAGTCGAATAAACTTCAGATGTCTGATTTTATTTGTTTGTTTTTCACGAAAACGCCCTAAATGTTATCTCCAATAATTTCACTGATTGAATTAACTCCTGACATTTTTATACGTTTATACATCCATTTGACATTTATTAGAGCAAAAATCTTTTTCGTCAGATAATTTGATAACATTTTATTAAGATTTGCGTATCAAAGCGCAGTCAATATTTCACTTTCAAAAATATTGCAATACAAGTACGTTTCAGGTCGTTGGTTTTGTCCCGTTTCGATTTGAAAATGGGTCGATCTCGATTTATATTCATTGCATATGGCACTGTCCAGTATTTCTGACTACCGAAGTCGGTCGACAATGGCTCGATATAGGCCCGTAAAGACTGGAATGAAATAATTTTTGAAGTGAAAACTTCTTAATAAAACTACGTTTTTAACGGTTTAAAGCGAGGTAATTTATTTGATTTTTGTTATTCCAACGTTTCGGCCACTTTTCAGTGGCAGTGGTAATTACCACGTGCTAACACCGGTGAACTAAAACATCATGATGTTATCTGCACATCGCGATAACCAATGTGTCAAACCAGCCAAGCTACCTTGGACAAGCGAGCCGGGTATACTGTCAATTACCCTATAATGTGTGTATGTGCTGTTATTATATCTTATATATAAACATGAATCGCAAAATGTGTTGGTAAGCGCATAACTTGAGAACGACTTTACCGATTTTGATGACATTTGTGTGTGTATTTGAGTGGGTCCCGGGATGGTTTAAATCCAGAATTGGAGCCGGTAGGTGGCGCTGAGATCGGGTTCTCGAATCCTCCTAATCACCTGGACCGATTATGGTGATTTTGTTTTTGTGTCATGAAACAAAGTCTTTTAGGACATCAGAAAACATGGCGGTAAGTTCGCCGGGTCAGCTAGTTTACATACAAAAAAAGATTGCAACACCAGGGCCGAAACCAACATGTTGCCAGCCTATAGGAAGGGTTAGGAGGGATGGGAAAGAAGAGATGGAGCAGGGGATCAAATAGAGGGATGAGAAAGTGGACCTTCAGAACTCTCACTCACCGTATAAACACCTCAAGGATGACCGTTTTACGCCGATATTCTGTGAGAGCGTGGTATCACACCCATCGAGACGGCCCTAAAAGCTGTAATCAAGATAATAATTCCCGCATCCATCTAAAACGTCAGAAGAAAAAGTATATGTAAAGACTTACATTTAATAAAAGTTGGTCAAAAACTAATCACAGCTTGTACCGGTCACACATAATTTGCTTTGCTAGTTTAATCTAAAACGCACAGCAATCACCGTATCCTGTACTAATTGCGAACATGACTGTAAAAAATTAATTATCGTATGTTATCGTAACAATGAGTTAATGTTGCAAATTAGAATCGAGTACAATTTGATTAATTAAATACTCGTCGTACATTTGTAGTCGGTGTGCTGATTCAATACGGATCGAGCAGCAACTAAACATGGCCGCGCGATAGCCAGCATAAGTCCACGAAGCCCCCCTGCCAATATTTAACGGGGAAGACTTCAAAGACTCCACACCCAGTCACTGGCGTGTATTCGCTTGCCGAGTTGTAGCCGGAACAAAGAGCCCTTTTTTACAAATTGAAATCCATATATGAACTGCCCACCATAGGGAAAGTAAATAGGGGTGTCCGATTAGGCAGCCTCTTTTACCGGAATATCCACCAAAATAGCTCGGTATTCCTTCCATGGACTTTTTTCTCACGCAGTTATTTGTTTGGCGACATCCACTAAAACCCCTTAGTGTCCTCCTGTCGCCACATGTAGAGGCCCGGGAAGAGCACGAATTTTTTGCCGCGACCCCGCCTATCGTGGGCTTGATGTAGTAGTGGCCCTATCCTGTTTCAATCCGTGATTGATTTCTTCCACCGCCTAAAGCTAGGGCAGCGGGTAAAGAACGAACGAAGCGAACCAACTCCACGGATACAGGCGTGCGACAGCCCGCAAGTCTTATCCAAAGCAATATAAAAATAAGCTTTTTTTAAAAAGGTTTCCTTTCAAAACTTCAAGCTTCTGAGATCTTGGATATCATGTAGCAACAGAGTGCTAGCCAAGACAAGTAAAACGAGCCCAAACACGACGGGTCTATCTTGTTTAGTACAGGAGTTCTTATGGCCACCTTCCGACTCCATCTTAAGTTCAGCTCCATGGTATCATATTATTGCATTGTCACGCGATATACATATGCGTTCAAAATTTCCGCTCAACCGGAAACCGGAAAGTTGGTCAAAAATAACTTGCAAGATTCCACCCGAACTAACATACCATTGCAAGTTAAGCAAAAGCTTGTAAAATCAACTAAAGCTTGTGAACAACATGATTACATGAATACGAGCACTACAATTGGAGACTCTTCAAAAAGGGTAATATGTTATTTAAAATCTCAGCGACGTAGGCAACGCATCGGCTCTGTTAGTTATAAGTGTCCATGGGCAACAGAAACTACTCAGCATCATAGATGGACCGTTTACCAGTTGCCTACAAGCAAAAATAAAAAAAATAATCGATGAGATGGATTAAGATAAAAAAAGCTCAATATATTCAGTCTGTGAAAGAATGTCGCTTGAAACGAATAGTATTTCAGACCTCGAAACTTTACCATAGCGCTAGAGCTACAGTCGACTTTCCTCCAGTTAAAAGTATCTATCTCTGACGTGGTTTTGGAACTATCGTAACTGTGTTAGCCGTATGGGAAACGTGCAGGAACGAAGAAAAAATACAATTTCCAGCGCCGCTCGAGCGGCCTGTCGCAAGGGGCGACAAAACAACCCACAGCCAGGTGGTAGGGTGTTTGCCCGACTGGATGACTACAACCCCTGGTCTAGACTATGCCGCCGTAACAACCTTGAGTTGTGTTCCGGCATTAGTGACCAGTCACCTTAAGAGAGCAGCAGCGTATTTGTACCACCTTTGGAGTTACAAATGTCCATAGGCGATAGTAACCGTTTATCATCAAGTGGGTCATCTGTCTGCTGAAACCATGCAATAAAAATGTCTAGATATTTGGTTAGTGATTCTAAAAATAGATATTGCGTTTAAAATACTTGGCCCGCCGCTTTAAAAAGGCCGCCAGAGCCGGCTCCATTTGGTTGATCGAATTTGATAAATATTTAATCTTATGTTTTATTTAATATGAATTTTCGATACAATATTCGGGTAACAGTTTAGTTTGCATTCTCACACGTGTAGTACATAAAAACTAAGCCTTGCTCAGTATTACTGCCTTTTGGCCCGACAATTTCAAATGTTAAGGCTTATACCGATTCCTTGCGCTTGTAGAATCATTATTCGCGGCTGTTCTAAAAAGTATTAGATCAATATACTGTTACGAGCTATAGGACTCGAATTAAAATGCCGTTGGATTACTATAGCATTTATCAGAACTATACAATCACGTACACACAGGTACAAATACAAACTGCACCATTCAATAACAAGCGCAAAGTCCGTCTCTATATCACTTATCGAATGTACTACACACGTCTTGTTTGTATCGTAATCGTCTCTTGACTGCCTCACTCCCCCACCCCGTTAAAAGATATATTGTGCCGTCCTCAAATAATTGGGAGCGCTACAATATTGGGCTCTTCAAAAAGGGCGCAAACAGACATTTAAAGTCTCAAAGAGGTAGGCAACGCATCGGCTCCCTTAGTGTTGCAGATGTGCATGGGCGACGGCAGCCACTTGCCATCAAGTGGACCTGTCTGCCAGTTTGTCTATATGCAAACATAAAAAAGTACAAAAGACCCATCTGGTGGTTCAAGCTATGCTTAAACTTCTCCCCGAAAATCGTAACGGAAACAATGGGTGAGTTTTTGGCGGGAACTGAAAGGAGATGTTGTGCTGTGCAGTTTTATTTTCTAAAAATGTTTAAAATTTCTCTAACATGAGCAATAGTTGTAGGATATTGATAGTTTTTGAGTAGTTATTTGTGTTTTTGTAAGAAATGGGAACTTTATAGTCAAATGTGGCCTTTCGAGTTGTCACAAGAACTCCGTTGAGTGGCTTTAGCTGATAACCTACAATTCAGCTGAGCTATACATAGGCTAAGAAAATGAAGAAACTATATTTTAATCTAAGATCTGGCTTAAAGGCCTAGCTGCCAAGCCATAAATCTAAATAATAATAATAGGAAACAACGGTTTAACTCATACTGATAACGTATACCGAACACAGTAATATCACACTCACCTTAACGCCTGAGTCAGAGTACAATATCCCAGCATCCTCACAGCCTGATTCCCGAACAGTCCAAGTTACGACCCCACAAAACGTCAGGCGAATCATCAATGTTTAACCCATAATATATTGAAGAATTTCGCAATTATCATAATTCATACTTATTTACGACGTCTAGGCTTCCAACTGACGTCTATCCGATGGTGAGAGCCATAAAACGAATCAACCCGGCCATTCTGTAATAAACGCGTGTTTTATTCCTTTGTACTTATAATTATAATATATCTACATAATGTTCTTTTTGATATGTTCAAAGTTACAACAGTTAACGACACAGAGGCTTCTTTCGAAACTCATAAGGCCGCGAATGATTTAGCACTCGTATTTCAATTTACAAAATATCATAAAATGTTTTACGGTTTTAAATGTGTATAATGTTATGTTAACTTATGATTGTTTTATTTCATATTTTATATGAATATATAACATGACGTCTTAGGGATGCTTGAATAACGGTCGCCTTTTTAAATTAGTTAATCATATTAAACTGCCTAAATTGTATTGACAGTTCTTTAAACATATTTAGCGGCAAGTTTTGCGTTGTGCAAGACCCCAAATTGTATTTACGGGTGTTAAATACGTTTTGTGTTTAAATAAATTTAAGCAACCTTATGCAAGCGAACCTTAATGTTGTCATATTAAAATATATATCAATAAATATAATAAATAAGTCTGAATATTCATAAATAGCTGTTTTTAGTATTTCGCTTGTGTGGCGATCCGTGATGGCTTCTGAAAGTGCTCAACGGATTTAAATTTTAATAAATCGTAATAATAATAATAGGAGTGTTATTATTAATTTATTGCACGAGTTCAGTTGCAGACGGCCAGCTTGATGCAAATCGGTTACCATCGTCTATGGACATTTGCAACACCAAAGGTGCTACAAATGCGCTGGTGCTCTCTTAAGAGAGACTGGTACCTGGCCACTAATGCCGGAACACAATTCAAGGTTATTATGGCGGCATACTCTAGACCAGGTATAATCATCAGACGGGCAAATACTCTCCCACCTGGCTTTTGGTTGTTTTGTCGCCTCTTACGACAGGCCGACCGACCGCAGGAAACACTTCCTTAACACTTCGTAATTGTTCAAGAAACATGGCGCTCGCTCCTTTATGCCATGCAACTGTAAATTGAAAAACTACCGTCAGTCTTTATTAGCATACTAAACATTCTTTTACTTAACCAGTGGTAGAAAATAAACATCACTTGTATGAAGATAATGTCAAATTTGAACCAATTTTGGTAGGTATTAGTAACAAATAAGCATAACCAACATGAGTTGAGCCAATTCCTTTGGCGCGTATTTGAACATTGCTGGCAGACATTTTTAATTATCGCGACTATGGTAGATACATCCCAGGGTGGAGTGGCCGAAACCCTTTTAGCCGGATGGGTATTATCCTGGCGGTCGTAAAGCGCGTTTATGGGCCATAAAAGCAAGTGGAGATACACACAAACACACTATACTACTCTACACCGTGTGCATCGAGAATACTTGTTGCACTTTTATAACCTATATATTTGGTTTGATTTGCAACTGCTGAACGACGCGAAATGGAACTAATATTTCTTTATTGTTTTGTTTAAATACGGATTATTCTGTGGACTTTATATATTAAACTGGCACTAAGAAATACTATAAAGTTTTTAATGATTCCACGTAAGAACGTATTGAAGTTGCTCTATGTACTGATTTTAATACTGGTGTTGTTTTGCGTAAGTATTTATATTATTTTAGGTTTTCAGGGGTTTTTACAAGCTTTTAATTAAAACTTGCAATGGATGTATATATGTAAGTTCAGGTGGAATCTTGCAAGTTAAATTTGACCAACTTCCCAGATTCCGATTGAGCTGAAAATTTGCATACATATGTATATCGCGTGACAATGCAATAATATGGTACTGTGGAGCTGATCTACAATGGTGTACTAAACAAGATAGACCCGTCGTGTTTGGGCTCGTTTTACTTGTCTTGGCTAACACTCTGCTGCTACATGATATCCAGGATCTTAAAAGCTTGTATTTAAAAATATTTTTTTAACAAAGCTTATTCTTTCCTATGCTGTTCAGATGCGATAATGTTACAGATATAGACCGTTACATACAGATATGTCAATGGATTTACTGACTCATTTGAGATGCGACATTGCTAATGAAGTTAAATACTGAAAGATAACGTATATTTATACTTTAATATGGCAATTCGATAACGGCGTTATTTTTAACTTTTACATAAAACGCTTTCTACTCACTTCAAATACAGCGGTACTTTGTGCTCCGGGAATTTAAAGTAAACGAAGTTTGATCATAACTTATCCTAGTATCATATAAAACGATAACAAACAAGGCGGAAAATGTATAATAGCATTTTGATATAAAAAGTTACGTTCTTCTTTTTATTATAATTACTTCATGTAGTCAATTACTTAAACCATGAATAGCACAACTTAATTGAATACATTACAAGGTAATAAAAGTACATCATCAGATTTTTTACAACATTTTTCTTTTCAATACTTGTAACATAACATTTTAATTATTTATTTTCCAAGTTGTTAAGTTTAGTATGATTTGTAATGTTACTGTTAACTATTGCATGTAAAGTTCTAAAAGAATAGACTTCTAGTTATAAGTATAGGATGTAATTATAATTATTGAAGTAATTTTGGTCGTTAAATTCTTGTTCATATCGATGTTTTTTTAATCTTTAAATACTATATTGCCGAAAATACAGTTGCGAAATTTAAACTAGCAAAGCCACTTGTGAAAAGCCCCATAAAATATAAAAAAAATGTTTAGCTCTTTGGTCTGATTGTCAATCAGGTTCACAATTATTTAATTTTTAGTACCTATACGTTTATCTATACGGCTTATACATCGAGTCTATAGCCCAAACTGCGACTAAAAAGCTGGGCATATTACCAAATTTGAGGCGGTACTTCACTCCAGAACAGCATGTATGCAGTACTGTTCTCATGTTAGAGATGGTTCAGCTAAATGCAACCTCGAGGCACTAAAATCAATTGAGTGTAGCTGATAGGCAACGACCAGCTATTCAATGATAAAATACATAGTCTCGAACATCAACGCACGGTTGCCAGCTCCTCGGTTTTATAACGGATACATTTTGGAGAGTGTGCATGTGTGCTTGTCAAACTTATCCCGCCGTCTTTTTACCATAATCGGACAACCAAACGCACTGGCATACGGCATTGCTATGCATACCACCTATACGAACAAAGCGCTTTTAGTCCGCCTTTATTATACGCACCACAAAGGTGTGGAACTCACTGCTGGAGTCTGTTTTTCCCTAAACCTAACATGGGTGTCTTCAAGTCCCCTATGAATAGTTATGTTCTATTCTATATACCATATTTCCGCTCAAAATCGAGCGAGATAATGGTCAAATGCGAGGCTATACAGTAATAATACAACCGTTGTTATATTATTCCTATTCGTATGTATACAAGGTAATATTTGAGTGGTTTAATTTATAAATCAATTTTAACCTAATAACAAGCTTTTATTTAACTTGCAATGGATGTATGTAAGTTCGGGTGGAATCTTGCAAGTTAAATTTGACCAACTTCCCGGTTCTCGATTGAGCTGAAATTTTGCACACATATGCATATTGCATGACAATGCAATAATAATGTACCATGGAGCTGATCTGATGATGGAGTCGGAAGGTGACCATAGAAACTCCTGTACTAAACAAGATACTCGTAGACCCGTCGTGTTTGGGCTCGTTTTACTTGTCTAGCATTCTGCTGCTAGATGGTAAACAAGATCTCAAAAGCTTGTATTTAAAAACCTATTTAAAAAAGCTTATCATAAATTGTATTGTGTTGATTTTCCTTCACAGAATAATTTTTTTGTAATAGGTATGACGAGTAAGTTTATAGTATCACTGTGCAATGTAAAACTGCAAGGTGGCACCAGACGGCTTTTTAGTACTACCCGCCGGTCCTGAAAATTTTACGACCCGCCCGAACTCAGACGGAAATGAACGGTTTAAATTCCCAAATAATTTCAACCGTTAATGGGATACGTGTGACTATGTTATTTCGTAACATTTATTTTACTTAATTAAAGTAAGTTGCCGGCTTTGTTGAATTCGACTGTCTGAAGAGATGATATTTACTTTATAATACTTTTTACGAGATAAGTTCAAAAACATTTAACAGTTTTTTACAAGCATCTGATTTTTACACGAATTATGGCAGAACAGCTTTATGACAAATTAAAAATGAATTTTTTTACCAATTTAGAACAGTTGGTTAAAAAAAATCTAATATATTTAAATTTTTATTCCTTCTATATTTAAAAAGATAGAAGTTTATATATATATATATATATATATATATATAATATATATATATATATATATATATATATATATATATATATATATATATATATTGATAATTGAAATCCACGTATATAGTGATTCATTACGATATCTGGAGAACTTGTTCCGTCTCTGCGTCTACGTCGAGTTCGTCGCTTGGGGGCTCATTTGTTTGCGAGGTCCACTGCTGGACCAGCAAAGCCGCCTGGAATGCCTCTTAGACTTGAAATTTGGCATGGACCTTCCTTTCGCCTAGAAGAGGTCAGCTAAGCGGATGGAACGTAAGCGGACAGGTATCAGCTAGAACATTATATTTACAAACAAAGTAATCACAATTAGTTTAGAACGACATGCCATTTCTGATGTCTTAGCAAAATGAAAACGATTAAAAAATCAACTTATCTCGTAGGAGTTAAAGTAGACATTGGAATACCACAAAGTGTTTATAACATAGATCCAAGTATGCTGGCGGGACGCCAATGCTATATTTTTACAGCGAATCTGTTTTTCTAACTTTTAGGGAAACTACCAACTTTTATGCCAATCTATTGAATTTTCCTTTATTACATATTTTTCAAGGGTACTTAGAGATGTAAATATTTTTAGATGAATTCTTCAATATCACAGGAAACGTACGTAACCAGTGGCAAAAATCGTAATTTTACCATTACCCAACAGAGGGCACGCCACATGAGGGTAGCTAAAAAGTTCATGACACGGACGGGGTAAATCCGACATTCCAGGTTTTAAATTATATGCATAATTGCATGTACACCCAGTAACTTCTGGGTGAATGACTGATAGGAGGACATAACGAAGATACAGTAGTTCCATTTTTCTTAAAATAGTAATATATTTCAACTACTCAATTAGAAATGAATGGCAGACAAATGGATTTGACCGCGACATCGTGTCTCTAGAAGCCATGTTAAGTGGTTTATTTAAGTAATGTCTAGTCCATTGTTGAGTTCGGTCTGCCTGTTCGTCTGCCTTCCTTGAAACAAGTGTTCCCTGAAAAGCACCTAACTACGTCACATCCATTCTTTAATATAGACGTGACCATCATACTTGTAGTATACAGCGTGTTTCAGACCTTACGACAATAAATCAGACCACGTTTTCTTCATGACGTACTCGGCCCAAATACAAAAATGAATCAAGGTAACTTCTTTGGTTTAGCCACAGGACCTCATTTTTCATTTCATAATATTACAACAACATGTATCAGTTATTGTGTCTAAATCGGTAGGTTAGTGACCAATGTATCATGTTGCCAGCTCGTCTCTTCATCATTATACGCGGAAGTTGTTCGTTCTTACGCTCTCGCTCGCGAACCAATATTTACAAGATGTTCTGTTTTTTATTCCCTTTTTGTCATAATTAATATGTTCGGAAATTTCAAAATTTTAATTTTGACGGTTGATTTAATAGTACCAAAAAATTTGTATGGAGTACGACCGCTAAAGTTATGATTTATTGTCATTTGAAATGACACACGCTGTATAATAGTATCTAAGAACTATTAAAATTTTAGAAACCAGTCGCAAATTACAATGATAGTGAAATTGCACTTTGTATTGAAATTTTGTATTTCGCAGAAACATAATTTTTTTCATGTTTGCTTGTAGGCAAACTGGTAAACGCACCACCTGGTGATAGGTGCCTACTGTCGCCCATGGACATCTCCAACACTAAGGGAACTGATGCTTTGCATACCTCGTTGAGACTTTAGGTATCTGTTCACGCCCTTTTTGAAGAACCCCATATTGCAGAGCTCTGGGAAAACCGCAGGAATCCAGGAAGTGTGGATGAACTCCCAAACGCCGGCGAGTGGTGACATGTAACATGGCTATTGTGACAGATTGTTTTTATTAGACACCAGCATCTGCAAACAAAACTTCGTGTGCGTTTCCCTGACCCCCTATCAGCCAGTGAAATACAATGGCGGCGCCAAAAAAAGCGACTGCGGCGCCATCTTTTTTATTATATTTCTTTTATCCTACGGAAATGATGTCATTAATTTGGATACAAAGTATTTTAAGCGGTGAAAACTTTCAAAATAGGTTCAAAACAACAATCAATGTTAATTTCAACAAGATCAGTACAATAATATTAATACATTTGTATAAAAACAATATTTGATTTAAAAAACATATGTTTGTAAGAAATTAATTAAATTTGCTTAAAATATTTAATACCATTTCTTTTCAAATTTAATTATTTTGTTTTTTTAAGACTACCGCCAAATCACCAAACAGTAGTAGGACGGAGCTAAAATGTATGGAGAAAATTCTTTGTCCAGATATCAAGTTTTAGTAACGCGGGAATGGTGCCGTATATTAAAGTAAAAATAAACATAATCCATTTGTAAAACAAAATCTGTCTCCAAGATCATCAAAGAAGATCAAAAATCTCACTGCATGGAAAAGTACTTGTGTAGTTACGGCAAAACCTATAATTTTAATTAATGATAAATGGGTAATAAAATAGACGTATTAAACAGTGGACATTCCTCAGTTCTAGTTTCAGGAACCCTGAACATAGACTGACAAGCATTTTATTCTCTACATAGCAGTCTTGGCAACACCGATTATAATTTAGAAACACATTGCAACGGTACTAGCCTTTAGCTCTAACTTGTATATATATACACAATCGCATGATAATTTAATCGCTGTGATGTAATACGTATAACTACGTACATGTGTAAGATCAATGCACAATCAACGAGTCCTACTTCACAATTAAGTGCCAACCTGCGGTTCAGATAACAAATGATTTGTCTGCGAATTGACGTCTCTTTTATATGTATGTATACAAATATTGTAAGTGATAATTAATGAACTCTATTGGTGCTAATTTTCTTGATAAGTATAATTTTAAAAGTTATTTAATTGACACAGCCTTGCTGGAATCATTATCTTGATAACAACTCGCTAAACCGTCTTGATCGGAAATTTCGAACGTTTCGGCTTTAAATATTTTTAAATCTCATTTTTAGTGTGTTTATCGGAGTCTTTTCTTATGTAACTAAGTTCTTTAGAACTGTACTTTCACACATATATTTAACCAGTAGCCGAACATTATTGCGTTACAAAAATTGAATTTGAAAGTGAAAAAAATATTTCAAACTCATATTAAAACTTGAACAGTAAAGGGACGCCACCAATTTACACTATCAAATAACGTCTTTTTAAAACATATTTTTAAAGTTGGCTCCTTTTGGATTCAAAGTCTTACTTAGCCTTACAATTTCATGAAATTCAAAAGCTAGTAGGATTTGAATTTATGACTTACTTCAAAATTAAGTTTCCAATGATAAGAAATATTTATTGAAATTTTCAATTGACATTTGAACTGTGATTGCAGTGTGTACTCGTATTCTTCTTCCATGCAAAAATATTGGGTCTACGTCTACCAGACCTACCATCTCACCTAGCTGAAGCATACTTTCAGGATGTCCCTCTTCAACTGTAAAAGAAATCTAAATGTGTTCTGGGTCACACAGTAAAAGTGAAACTTCAACGAACTAGTGGAGAAACGAATGGCAACGGACAGATGGCAAAACAAATCGCAACAATACTTAACTTAAAAATTTACGGGCACATTGTTAATGTACTTGTGCAATTTGAAAACCTGCCCGTAAAACATCAAATCCTAAGACCTCGTCTATTGACTTATTCTACTGTCTATTGTCTATATAGAAGTTTCACTTTAAAAAAATCCGTGCAGGAACAGAGAAAACATACAATTCCTCTCGGCCTGGGAGCCAGTCGTAATAACAGGTGACAAAGCAGCCAGGTAGTATACCCCCATAACGTTGTATTCTGGCATTAGTGACCAGCAGTCTGCCTTTAGAGCGTGACGGGTGATTGGTAGCACCTTCGGTGTTACAAGTATCCATAAACCATCGCAACCGCTTTCAATAACATCGACAAGAAACCTGCACATAGGGCTCATGTTTGACTTGTATAATAAGTATAAAGCAAAGAAATTCGTAATGTTTTCAAGAAGTACCAGAACGGAAACGCTTACGGTCCTCGCCAGTCTGCATCGACGTTGTAAGTATAACTGTAAGCTATTCTCCCGACCTTGCCCGCTGGCACTACTGCCCGAAATACAGGGGCGGACGTAAAATTTAACCCCCGCTGTGCAGGGTTGGAAGTAACACAAAAAATCAAGTAAATAAATATAACGCTTATTTCAATTTATTAAAAGCGTATTGTGCTGTAGCTTCAACACAAAACATATACAGTATTTTCCCGAGTCAAGTAAATCACGTTTACTTTCTAGGCAATCATACTAGTGTTGCAGCTACAGGACTCAAAATAAAAAATAAAGTGCCGTTGGGATTACAAACGTACAAACAAGTACAAAATAAAACTGGATGCAACCAGTTCACATTGCACGATTCAATGCAATTTAACACGCGCAAAGTCCGTTCACTATGTCGCTAATCGAAAGTACTACACGTCTTAATCGTATCGTAGTCGTCGTTTTTACAACATCGATCCAGTAATCCAGCTCCATTATCTCAAATAGCACCCAGTCCAAAAATTTCAAAAAAAAATGCCTTCTTGTACCGTTTCCTATATATACTTACCTGTGCTGTTACATTATATGTTGTAGTATTACATTGTATATAATATATTATATGTAATTATCATGTTAATACTACAACTAAATATATTTATTTTGAATAAAATAAAAACAAGCCCATTGAGCCAATTGGCTAACTCAAGAAGACTACAGCTGTTTGTAGTCTAAAGAAATATGGTATAACTTTTATTTTGTATACCAATAAAAAACTAAAACCATTTATAAAGTTTATAATTCAGAGTTTATATTTAAAACTAGACACCAAAGTACCTGTTATATCCCAATCGTAGCTACGAATTAAATAAACAAAGAAAACTATAGAGACTTATAGAACCAGTTAGCTATAGTTAACCACAGCTTAAGTTATAAGTGACAGATAACTTTTACGAACATCTCCAGCGTATTTGACAACAAAAGGTATGTTAGAATGTCACCGATTTACTGCACAGAATACGTAGATAATTCAAGTGACAACCCTGACAGATCCGTACGAAATAGGGAAGTTTAATGACGAGCGGTGAAGTCGTAAAACATCAAACGTTTGCCGAATAAGGTTGACACTTTGAAACTTTACGTATTTAGTTTATTTTATTTAGAAAGTTTAATTCAGCCAACATTATAAATCTGAGGTTTTATGTGTGATACTTAATTTCGCTGTAAATATAGAATTTACTGTATTACCTATGCAAGTTGCGAAGTTAACTGTTAATTAGTAACATATATATTCTAATCTTATTTAAGAGTTGTGGATAATTACTGCGGAACGGTTAAATTCTCTTTAATCAAAACATCTCTAAAATATCCACGTTTGTACTGAATTTTGTCAAAAATATTATATATATACAAAAAAAATGTAAAAAGTAACATCTATTTGAAACTTAATTCTCGATAACTCTAACCTCAACTTGTTTTAAAAGCCGAATCCGTGAAATCATATGAATATATCTATTTTTTTACTGTGTAAGTTATTTTTAATTTTTATGTAGTATATGTCATTTTTTAAAGATTGTTTAGTTTAATTTAATTAATTTTAATTAATGTTACATATCGTCTGTGTCAATGCAGGTCCTCTTAACTACATTATTTTTTTGTCAAAATATATGCTTGTAACAATTTTGATGGAAAAATAAATGTAGTTACAAGGTCCTGCACTCGCGCCAAATGATCAAAACTTAAAATTATTCACTAAAACTAAAATTAATATATAATTTATAAAGCTAGCAGTTAATTAATTATGCTAGTAGTAAAAGATATACAGAAAATCTGTGCTAGTAAATGATCTTAGATACGTGTGCACAAATTAATAACTAATTATAGAACTATAACATGTATTCGATAATGTCAAATAGCGAGGAGGAAACTTCGAGTGGTCTGGTAAATAATGCTTCTTATTCCCAAGTTATAAGCGAAGATGACGTCTATTTTTTTAGCGTTTGCAGTGTTTTTATAATTCCGTACAGCCCTAAGTCTGACCTACACCCTGCACGAACAAAACACTAGCTGCATCCTCCACTCAGTATTGACGGAAACGGTTCTTACAACCGTCGCCTTGCAACTTTAACCGTTCCAGAACAGCTAGACATAAACATATATTCTGACTCAATTTTTAAGAAAAGCAAACTAATTTGGGAAATATCGTATATTCTAGAACGAAGCGATATAGACAAAATACTTATCTTTAGTTAGATAGACACACTATTAGTATTATAGTTCATGCAATCAAGAAGCGGGCTTTACTAGTGTTCAAACGTGGATCAAAAATTGCGGCCGACGTTTGGGATTCACCAGGTCGGGGTGGCACTGGTACTTTATTTTAATAGCTGGAGTACAGCAAACAGGCTGACGGCATACCTGGTGGAAAGCGGTTACCGTCGCCTATGGACGTTTGCAATATCAGAGATGTCACCAGCGCGCTGCCGGCCTCGAAGGAATTTTATGACACCCTTTTTAAAAAACTCCATATCGTAGCGCTGTGGGAAAACCTCGGCCGGGAGCTCATTCCAAATCCCCATGGTACGCAAGAGAAACGTTCTACAGAACCGTTGCGTACATGAGAGAGACTATGAGAGAAGTAGCTCAATGAAGTGTGGGTGAATTCCCAATCGATGGCGAGCGGTGCGATGGTAGAAAGAGGACGAAGGCACCATTCTAAACAGATCTTCAGAACACTCCCCGTTATACAGTCGGTAGAATACGCAGAGAGAGGCAAAGTCTCTCCTAAGGCCAAACGTATCTAAGCCGTCTATGAGTATGGGATCATCAACAATACGAACGGCTCGACGTTCAATACAGTCCAGGGTATTAAGTTGCACTTCATACCTTACGTATGAAGTGCTATTTATTGCCACACTACGGTCAGGGATACCCACTAAAACCTTTCGGTGGTCTTTCCTGCGCCTTATGCCAGGGCTATGGGAAACCGGAAGCTCCACCAATTCCGAGTGACGAGTCCACATCCACTGCACAGGGAAGCATAACCCCAGACGTCATCTTACTCTAATTCAGCGTGGGGCGGTTTAAACTCGCCTTACGAGAGAAGAGGTGAGCGCGCCCGGAACACGGCGTGCCCCCATCTCGACGGCATAACGCCGGGTATGAACCCTTTCTCCAGGGACCCGCGCCGCCCACTGATGACGGCCGAAGGTCGAAAGCCGCCCTCCGCCGCCGACGCGTTCTCCTTATACTGTATGTGCCTGACGGAACCATCAGTTGCGACTATCTAATCATACTACTTCTGATCTCACACACACGTATACGTGTTTACTGCAAGTAAAAGCCGTTTGCTTTCGTGAATTGTTAAAACTATACTATAAGACAGGCTACTTTGGTTATATTTTTGTGCCTTTCTGGCTGCGCGCAAACGTGCCACCGGTGGAGGCTACGCGCCACCGACCACACGTGTACGGCGAGTCCCTACAAAATATATAAAAAAGTAACATAACAAAAATGATTTTTGCAATGAATTTTACTATTTAATGATATTTAAATATTTTAGACAACTTTAGCCGTATCTAAAATTAAATAATAAAAAACAATGTTTTATATTAATCATCTAAATACACAACTTTATCTTGTAAGAAAAAATAAGTTATACCTACCACCGCATCATAACTTTTATCTCCATCTCTGTTTACGTCAGGAAGCTAACGCTTACATAACACCGACCCCGCCTTAGGCCCGAGTTTTTATCACCCCACTCCACTAACCGACCTATCGGTATTCACCCCCGAGCCAAGGAAAGAACGAGATAGCAGTATAATGCAGGCAGAGAATAGAAACATTATAGGGGTGGGGTGAAACGAATAACGTAAAAAGTTACAATATGGTTACCTTATACTCGTGTAAGGGCCCGTGAATATATCGCCGATAGTTTATTTACCTTACTATCGCTCATAATTTGACATAAGCTCCATGCAAGTAATGTCAAATATCAAACGATGGTAAGGCAAATGAATTGTAAGTAAGATATATAATTCGGCCAAAGTTGTACAGCTACTCGAGCTATTGATGTTGATCATAAAAGATTGGTTTGGAGAATGTCTTATAATTCTAGATTCAAAGCCTTTTGATCCAGTCTGTTGATAGTTAATTTTTAATTTTAGTAATTAAACATATGTTCAGTCAAATTTTTTATGGCTTGAACCAAATGTTATCCATAAAGATCCAGTAGTTTCCGAGCAAAATGATTGTGGCATAATACCGAAAATAGACGGTTCATTTTTGTCTTTCAATTTTGACAGATATAAATCATTGTCAATTAAAAAAAAGAACTTATATAATTGTTAAAAAAGTTTTCATATATAACTTATTTAACTTCTTATCCTCTTCGAATTAAACTACAAATAAAAGAAAGTGGTTTTTTACTTTTATATACATAAGTACAATGACATTCACGTAGGTCCTTGGCCCTTCGTATCCGCAAACATTGAAATACACAATAAAATTATTTAACCTCGAATGAATTTCATATCACATTCATGAATTTAAAATGACATAATTTAGCGTACATTTATTTAAAAGTTGGAGACAAATGCGTTCAAAAAATTCAGAATCTTGATCGGTATAATGTTTGGCACGATACTTCTAATTTCCATAAGACATTGCTCTTTGCATTGAATTCTTTTGAAATATTCCTGATCGTAGACAAAATTAAATAATAATAAACAATGTTTTAAAATTTAATTTAGATTAAGCTCCCATAGATTAGATAAGAACCATAAACAAAAATTAAGACTAAATAATTTAAATGAACAAAAGTATAGAGTAAATAAAAACATTTTTTTTAACAATAAGGAACTTCGTTCCAAAAACAAAGGCGACTTCAAGCTAAAAACCAAAAAATGAATATTTTACCGACTACTTTCTACAGCACCTCGAAGTCGGTGTCAAGTAAAACATAAAAAAATAACTCACTTTTTTTCTTGATTTGGCTAGGCCCGGTTTGCCATTCAGCCAGCGTCACGTGATAAATTACTTACTTCGTAAATTTGTTGTTGTTATTTTATGTTGTACTTAGACCGAGTTTCAGATGTAGAAAGAAGGCAATTAAATATTTATTATTGTTTATGGTTCTAATCTATGGGACCATAATCTAAATTAGATTTAAAACGTACTTTTATTATTTTACTAGTCTTTACCACTACGGATGGTCTTCAGCAATGTGACACCATTGGTACGCATTTTATCATTTACGATATTAAAATCAGTAAAATAGTGCGTCTCCACTCGGACGTAGAGTTTACTACTTAAATAGAATTGTCTTTGAACATGCACTGATAGATATTATTTTTAATCTTTTTTCATTGTATTAAAGCTCGAAAGTATAAAAAGCAATAAATAAACTTAATGATTACAAAGTATTATACCATGTATTTATAGTTAACCAAATACATGGTATTATTTCACTTCTCATAAAATTTCCATAGCGCCTTATATGCAAATCGATTCATAGGAGTAAACTCCAAAAAACACCAAGAAATAATTACGTTCAATAGGAAGCACAGAGTAAACAAAACCATTATCACGGAATCCGGCATCCACATATCACATAGAAAACGAGTCGAAGAACTGAATTATTATTAGCAATTCAATTATTAATAATATAAACACTATCATTATCGCCTCTATTGACACAAAGAGCGTTATCACTTGCAACTTTGATTATTAAGCGTGCAATGTGCGGTATCTTGATAATGTTATATGAACATGTTATTTTGATCTCAGAATTTATTTAGGTTACGAAATAAAGGTCAGACATACAGTCAGTTCCGGTGTAGTCCAAAAAATGACCTCCAAACATATTGTGTAATATTTAAAATGTGATTTGCGAGACACGGCCACACATGCGGCAGGATTTACGGAAACCGGCAACATGCCAACGCAAAGAACTTGATTTGTAAATCAATACTTAAAATGAAATTCTTCTTTACTAGTTGGAGGTGTGCCTGTCAATTGAACATTAACAATATCGAAGGCATTTTTTATTGCAGGAGTTCAGCAGACATGCAGACGACCCACTTGACCGAATTCACAACACCAAAGGTGCGACAAATGCACTGCTGCTCTCTTAAGGGAGACTGGAACCTGGTCACCAATGCCGGAACAACACAAGATTGTTATGGCGGCATACTCTAGACCAGGGGTGGTAGCCATCCAGTCAGGCAAATACCCTACCACCTGGCTTTGGGTTGTTTTGTCGCCTCTTACGACAGGCCGCCGGCCGCAGGAAATTGTATTCTTTCTCCGTTCCTGCACGGATAAAATCTACGGCATTACTAACACCCTGCCTGCGTCAGAGTAAATTTGTGCAGCAGCTGAAAACTCATTCCAAATCTATATGTATTATTAATATAAGTAGTATATACATACTACAGGTGACGCCAGATATACCAGCCGGGCTAATGCCCCTCGGTCGCTAGTGGAAGAAAGTCGGGTCAGACTTGTGTCTGAAGTGGAGAACTCCCTGGAGCGAGTCTCTGAATGGGGACGACAAAATCTTGTCCAATTTAACCCCACAAAGACACAGGTCTGCGCATTCTCTGCAAAAAAGACCCCATTTGTCCCTGCGCCGCAGTTCCAAGGAACACCCCTTACCATCTCCAACAGTATTGGGATTCTAGGCGTTGATATAACGAACGACGTGCAGTTTCGGGATCATCTGGAAGGCAAGGTTAAACTTGCCTCAAAAAAGCTTGGTGTGCTAAACCGGTCTAAGCAGTATTTCACCCCGCGGCAAAGACTTGTGCTTTACAAAGCACAAGTTAGGCCGCATATGGAATACTGCTCACACCTGTGGGCTGGAGCACCCGCTTACCAGACCGACCCCCTTGACTCCATCCAACGTCGCGCTGTTCGTATAGTCGACGATCCCATACTAACAGGCGGCTTAGAATCGCTTAGCCTTCGAAGAGACTTTGCGTCCCTCTGCGTATTCTACCGCCTGTACAACGGGGAGTGTTCCGAGGAACTGTTTGATCTGGTGCCAACACCTAATTTCTACAACCGCACCGCTCGCCATCGACGGGATGTTCATCCCCATTTCCTGGAGCTCCCACGCTCAACTACGCAACGGTTCTCTAGAACGTTTATACCGCGTACAACAATGATCTACTTCCAGCCGAGGTTTTCCCTCTGCGTTACGACATGGGGTCGTTCAAGAAAGGCATTATAAAATTTCTTAGAGGCCGGCAACGCGTTGACAACGCCCCTGGTGTTGCAAACGTCCATAGGCGACGGTAACCACCTTGGATCAGGTGGGCCGTCCGCCTGTTTGCCTGCTTCAGGCAATAAAAAAAAAATAAAAAAAATATACTATTATATTATTATATAAACCGGCATAATATCTCAATGACATGTCTGCATTGCATGGCAGCTCGCTACAGCTTTTAATCTGCATTCTGTATAATATTTCAGTTTATAACAATTAAAAACTTATTGATATTTTTTTGTGTAATATTTAAAATGTTATTTATATGGCACAAGTACGTTTTACAAAACCGGCAAGATAGTGGGGAAATTGGTATCTAATACTTCTTTAATTAGAAAGGAATGTATAACACTATTAAATAATATATCAATGACAGAACTGTATTAAAGAACTGCTTGCTCAACCTTTTAATTCTACTTTCTGTATTATGTTTTGGTTTATATCAATTAAAAACTTGCGGTGTTATACAAATTGAGTTAGAGTAAGTTTTTAAGCTTCTTTAATAACCGTAAAGAAGTCTACAAAATACTCTAACTCAATATGAATAAGGGCTTTATTGTTTCATTTATTGTGCCCATATGAATAGTTGCTCTATCTTGCTCGCAAATCATCATCCCGCTCACACATAGTGCTATGTATGTACTATGTATGCATGTATGTATATGTATATATATATATATATATATATATATATATATATATATATATATATATATATATATATATATGTCGGAGGGAAGCTATAATTGGATGGATAATTGTTTGGATGTATAACGCACAATATTATTTGTTTACATTTTAATTGCTTCTAAAATTGTTAATTTAATTTGGTTTGATGTCTTAAATATTTCTATAACTAAAAGATCGTTCTAACCTAATAAAAGTTATGAATATTGTGATACAAAAAACGACCAATCAGAGCAGAGCATATGGCGGAGCGGTGTCAGACGCCCTCTATACTTTGGTAGTATCTACTTCGGTAGACGGAGGACTTTTTGTGGCACATTTGGTTGGTGGCAACAGGTCGAGTTGGACTTTTGAGAATTGTAAAGAAAGTATTGAACTTGGAAGTATGAGCGGTGCCCTGAACCCGCTGCTCGGTCTAAACTATGTTAAAATGTCTTTTAAATCTAAATTAAAAGTGTATAAACCGTGGCCTTATGTTTTATGCTCGCATTTGACCCTGATGACGCCCACTAAACCTGCAATAACTAAAGGAGATGTCGTGAGAACGAGGCCTTCTCCGACATATATATATATATATATATATAGTTTAGTATTCTAGTTCTATGCATTACAATGAAGGGCACAGCGGAAGATCAGCGCTGGTTTTAACCGACCGGCATTATGCTGAGTCTGATGCCCCTTTTGGGACAAAATTATATTATTCTCGTTTTAATTTTTAAGCCATTACACTGTATGTGTGTGTTATAATGTATTGTACTAGCTGTACAACTTGTTAATACTTGGACATAAGGTTACCCTTTCCAAAATAAATCAGTTCATTTCAGTTCTCATAAGAACTGCACAGTGAATACTGCTCTCTGACATCTGAAGTATTACGTAACCTACGTCTCGCTGCTACAGTGTCAATTAAAAACATATTTAATTTATTGGGTAATTAATATACAAAATGTTATATGCATGACCAGTTCTTGCACTGTGCAGCCACGTTTTATGGAAACCGGCATGTTATGTGAGGAACTTATATCTAGTTATTCGTTACATAAAAATTGATACCCTATAAAGAAATACTCACTGACGAAACTGTTTTGAAGCCACATGCTCCACCTTTTTATACTGTTTGTATGTATAATGTTTCACTTTATGTTAATGAAAACCAATTGCTAGGAATTTACGAAGACAGCGCTCAGTGTGACTCTTAGATATATCCATTGCAGCCTCTCCTAAGCGTTTTTATGCAATCATACTAGCCTTGTGCAGCGGTTTATATGCATTCACAATTATATAGAATAATGATTGCTTGCCATAACAGGGGGATGAAGACTTTATAAATTTTAGTATGGGTGGAAAATTATTTTAAAAAATTGCAGGTCCATCAGACGTTGCCCTGCCCTAAAAAACCCAATTGCACCGCCACCTACCGGGTTCAAATGTGATAGTTGTAAACTATCCTGGGACCCAATTAAATACACGCAACTTTTCTTTATTAAAAGAAGAGTTCAGTAACGTACACACGAACAGGAGAATTTCATATAAGTATACGGAGTCAAGGTAGTAAAAGCATAAAAATTACTTTCAAATAACATTAATTTAAAAATACTCAAGAAAAGTATATTGCCGTTAATTAATTTTTGAAATATAGCGCATTTTGATTTAAATCCATTCACCCCATTCCTATTTTACCATCAGACCACCAGACCCACGGGTTTGGGTGTAGCTTATTAACTCGCTAATCTGTGTTGCTCACTGTAAAACTAGTGTTTCATTCTCTCACAGACTTAGTCCTATTGATTTATGTGTTTATCTGTTTTTAGTGTAAATTTTTCGTTTCATCGAGATTCAAATCACAACCGTCTTAAACTTTCACTTCAAAAATTATTTCATGTTCTGCATCCAAATGACCAAAACCAAATAGTTCACAATTATCATCTCCACATAATCCTTCGTTATGCGCGGACTGTCAAGCTCTAACTCAATTTTTATTTACATAATTACTATAGACAACGACATTAATGGCTAGCCAAAATTCGACTGATCGTTTACGGTCTCTTGAACATTTGAACAAAAATTATAAGTTGCACTGATCCGAAATTTGATACATGTCCTGAATTAATCTAGAGCATCTTAATATGTATCAAAGAGTTATTGGGGCGGAAGCGGATCTTACAGTTTTAGTTTATTTAAAACCTGCACTACCATCAGTATTAAAAATCCATCAATTCCTGCAAAGGATTACCTGGAAGAGATTGCTTTGTAGCAATAAGGCCCGTTGCAGTATCTTTTGTATTTTTTACTTAGGTTTTCTATGCTTTGGTGCACAGTAAAGAGTTATCAAGAGTTATCTACCTATATAAATATAAAAGTTGCTATGTACCACATTGATGCCAGAGAAAAGCGTACCCAAAAGGCTACTAATGTAGTCCATTGCCACGCTGGTAATTCACTGTGCGAACCAAGGTACCTTCTACTCTTGGGTGGCATCAAATATTTTCCTACTTCTTTGTAGAAATTCTTTACAGAATTGTTAATATTTAAATTGTAATTAAAGCTTCAAAGCACACTGAGACACCCGTACTGGACACGGGAGTCGTTCGCGCCGAATTCGAATATTTTTTTCAATGTGGGTATTTTATATAATTCCCAGAAAAAATTCCGCGGGATTCCCAGGATGAAAAGTAGCGCAGATTTTAAGTCTAAGAATTTGCTGTCGATCAGCGGAAACCGCATCGAAATCGTCACAGTAGTTTTTGAGTGAATCCTGAATAAACAGACACACCGACCAACAGATAAGCAGATAAGAAATCTAAAAATAAATGCTATAATAGCTTTATTTTAATAGTTTCCTTGTATAGACACGGCATGCTTACAATTTTATATATAGTCCAGAATAGTCAATAACTGGCCAGACTAAGAGAAGTGCACGGGAAAAACTGACAACTGATTTATACATTTCCCGAGTGACCATCGGCTTAACGTCCTTACGACGCTGGATGCGGCGTCCAACGTTGCCTGACGCTAAAAGTCGCTTTAAGCGTCTTTGACAGACCACGGTTTTGCACTTTTTCTAAAAATAATTCGTACCATAAAGACTTGAATGAGAGAGCAACTGTTATATTCCATTATGTTGGCAGTGAATGAGCATTATAACAATTTATAATGATACGCCAAAATTAGTTAATTCTATTATTGTGATTTTGTTTCGGGATCCTAATAAGCATATCAACCAAAACTTTCCCAAACTACCTCAACCTAGGTAGAGAAGGAAAGAAGACCCTTGTGTTAGATGTCATTGTTCCAGGAATTCGCGTCGGATCTATTTTGCATTTCGCTTAAATCTAAGCCATCACGTTCCACCAATCAATCAAAAACATCCTATATCTGATACACATCGGTGTACCGATTTATGCATCCCTAGTACCTTACTTTGTCAGGGGTTGAAACTAAGTCAGTCTTTATTATTAGGAATACTGAATAAGAGTAATGAAAATTCAGTTAAGAGTCCGCGTCACGAAGATCCCACAGACGCGGTGGTTCAAGCGCCGTACTTAATCCTGCGAGTAATTATTTGCTAATCCGTAGTAGGTAGTTACTACTATAAATACAAAATATTCCACAATTAAACCTGTTAATTTATATACTGGTTAACGTTGCTTTCCTGGTTACTCTCGAACAAAATTCTATCAAAGAACGGAGTTGCCACTTTTAATTCCTTTATTTTCCGTGGGACCACTATCATGGCGCAGACTCTATATATTGGGATTTTCGGTGGGATGATATTCAGTTATGAGTTTTATTTTCAATAATGTTTATGCTTATAAGGCTACAATTGTAACTTTATGCTGCCCTAAATTATGGAGAAATTGCAAGAATCGGGTCAACATTTTTGTGCCCCGGACATTTCTCGCGTTGTCACAAGGATGGGGGACGCCTATGAGACTCGCCTTCCATCAGCTGAGATTCAAGATTTCATCAGGTTCAGTGCCTTTGTAAGAAATTCTTTTTTAATAAAACGAGCACAGGTTAAACTTATATGTGATGTGGTATGATGACGCTGATTGTCATCATACACACCAATGAGTTTCAATTAAATCTCATAGTGATTTAACATTACCTGTTATAACAACTCATCTAGAGAATTATCAAACGCGATATGATAATCTATTTATAAATGTTTATTAAGTTAGATTTGTTTAATAGATATAATATACAAGTGCCAGAAGTAGTTATGATAAACGTGAAGTGTTAGACCTCTTCCTGGTGACAACTCACCTACTCAAATCACAAAGGACGGTGTAGTTTGTCTTATTTTATTATATATTTTAGTATAAATAATATACCTAAGTTCTAAAATAAAACCCAGGCTCAGCGTAATGCTAGCCACCAGACCAGTGCTATTCTTCCGCCTGGATTCAGCAGGTCGTGTCATGGACGACAATATAACAAAAATAATATAAAACCGATATATTTAATCGAATTAATAAGTTAAAACAGAACAGTAATGAACAAATGTTGACCATAGTAAAAGAAAAGCGAACCATTAAATGACCCATAGATGAAAGGAGAGGAAGAATGGGCATTTATTTATGACACATCTGCCCTTCTCTGTAAGGTAACAAAAAATGGAAGATATACCTAGGTTTGTCTTATCCTTGGATTTTGCTTATCTTATATTTTGTGCAGGATCGGAGTAAGAATACAATTTCCTGCGGCCGGGTGCCCTGTCGTAAGAGGCGGCAAAACAACCCTAAGCCAGGTGGCAGGCTATTTACCCATCTGAGAGGCTAACACCCCTGGTTTAGAGTATGCCGCCGTAGCAACTTGAGTTGTGTTACTGCATTAGTGGTTAGGTTCCAGACTCCTTACGAGAGCAGCAACGCATTTGTAGCACCTTTGATGTTGCAAATGTCTACAGGCGATGGTAACCGCTTTCCATAAGGTGAGCTGTCTGCCTGTCTGATAAACTCGTGCATTAAAAACAAATAAGGAAAATTAGAAAAGAAGAAAAACAGTTAGAAAAAAAAGAAAATAGAGGACTGGAGGAGGCTCCATCGACAAGGGATAAATATTATGATGACCATGAGCCATTTTGTCAAAAAAATAACCCCTTTGTTTCTGTCATATCTCATCCGTGTTTGTATGTTGCATGCATTTTTTTGGAAATCTCTTGGGTCTACATGAATGACATTGGACAGGAAAGTGTTAGCAGTATAGCACTACAAAGTAAAACATCATATGTAGTAAAAATGTCAAAAATATAAAAATTACAGGTGGCCGATGTACATTTCGCTACCCGTGAAAAATTACTTTCAGTACATAGTTGTATGAGACACCCTTAATTAGATCAGAAATAATTAATTTTATTATATTTGGAAGGCTAACAGCTATAGTCTTAAAATCTATTGTATATTAGTAAACAGGAGTTATTGATAAGCTTCCAGAACTGAAAGATAAAATTAATATAAATATATGTTTAAATTAAGTTTAAATGTCCCCCTCTAACTTTTAAACTATGGAGTGGAGAACATGGGGACCAGGATAGAGCTTAAAAAAACTTTCTACGAAAATCAGTTTGAACAAGATACGTTAAGTAATTCTTGAGATGTGCGGTAGGTATTTTCGATTAAACTTGTTTTACGGTTCCATAGACAACAGAAATAGTGCACTAATTTGTCACTGTCATAGTGCAAACACATACACTTTTTTAGTAAACTTAGTTAGTTTGTCACTTTCATAGAATTTTTCACTGTGGAGTGTTACGCGCTTGCCAAATTTATTTTAACACCTACATAACTTTGTAAAGTTTGTGTTCTCAATGTAAAGTATTCATGAATATTCAAGTTTTGGTATAAATTTCAAGCAAGTAGACAAAGGAAGAAAATTTGATCCATGTAGCAGAAGCTTGAACCTGCTATATAATAGCTTTTGAATGACGCGAAACTAGAGTTCTTGTGGCGGCTAGAAATGGCATTGAAAACAATCAATATTCTTCAAATCAAAATTTTTTAAACCAACAAAACGAATATTTACGAAATATATGTTTTTTAAAATAAAACTTCGCAGCAAATTGAAATTCTCGCCAAAAAATAACAATACTGGTACGATACATCTATGTAGGAATGGTGTGTTAATGTAAATAAAATTAACTATTTAGGAATATGTGACTTTTCGAGTTGCTACAAAAATCCAGTTATTTGGCGTCAATCTCTGACTTAATTTTACGTTTGTTTAAAATTTAATCTGTTTGCTTGAAAAGCATTCTTAAACTTCATTTAATATGTATTCGTATATTGTAAGTATACTTGATACTGGTTAGACACGCAAACCTTGCGGATTCATAATAAAAAAAACTTTGACAGGAAGAGTAATTATTTTCAAATCCATAATCGGTGTAGATAATTAATTAATGAATAATAAATACAAAATATTCCATAATTAAAGCTGTAAATTTAGTTCCTAGCTATTTTACGAACAAAAATCTATCACATAGCAGAGCCACTTTTAGTTCCTTTGTTTTCTGTGGGAATTCTTTGTGGCGCGGACTATATTCATTAATAGGTAAAATTTGTAAGTGATGTTGTAGGGGGTAATCTCTGCATCTACTAAACCGATTTTGAAAATTCTTTAATCAGTGGAAAGCTTCATTATTCCTAAGTGACATAGGGTATGTTTGATTGTGATTAATATTTATTTCTGATGCCCAGCGCAGTGGGCACAGGTCAGATAGGCTTATATAGTCATATAAGTATTGCATTTACGCATTATACTTTTTGACTAGAATATGATGAAAGATTTAGTGGTGTTAATTAAAAATCAAATCAAAAAAGGAGGTGTAATATTAGTTGAAAATAAACAACAGTTGTAAGATATTACTATCCTTTGGGCAATATTGGTAGTTGTGTTCTGACATTAGCGACCAGGTTCCAGACTCCCCTAAGAGGAGGGGGGCATTTGTAGCATCCTTGGTATTGCAATTTTTGTGTTTCGAATTGTCACAAGTTGATTGCCGTTAGTCAAAGACCGAGAATTTGACTGAGCTTTACTGAATACTGTTCTTTTGCCTGCGATTGTGTAACGGCTATATACTACTTGAAGCTGATTTACTAAATCAGCTTCAAGTAGTAATAATAAAGTCAGTAGCTGGATTGATGTAAATCATTTACATCAATCCAGCTACTGACTTCATTTTTAAAGAAACCCAGTGCTGACTTCATACTGGCATCGTGTAAATTGATTATAATTCACTACTGCGCTACCAAGTCAGTGCTGACTTTAATATTCCTTATAGAATATTTTGACGTTGGTCCGCTCCCCAAGTCAGCTGGATCTTTACTCTACATACTCTCGGCGACGCATATACTAAGGTAAAGACTAGAGAATCAATCTATTTTATCCTCATTATAACTTGCCGTTGTTTCTTTTAAATTTAACTAATAATTTTCTACACATGCGGATAGATCTCTCTCATTTTGATCTAATTAAAGAGTAAACGTGTTATATGCATAATACTCACAGCCGTATATAGATTCGTGATAACTCGTAGGTACTTATCGAGTAGGCCTAAATAAATGTACAGACTGGTGAAACAATTATTTTCGAAATACGAATTCCGTCGGTTCAAGTAACAAGAAACTAAGAACTTCATCTAGTCGATTATTCTTTTTTCAACTGATTAAGAAGTTTTCTTCTTTGTTTAGGATCATGACTCAAACGCTTTCAGCATTGATTTTATCAATATCAGTGTTGGCAAGACGTTAACAAATACTGTCAGGTACGTATAACAAAAAAAATATAGGTGAGGAATAAAATAGTACAAATTTTGATCACTTTCCAGTAAGGAGTTTTAATAGCAATTAAATTAACATAATAATTGATAGAGTTAAACAACATTATTTTTTCTATGATACGTGTTACATCTAGATGTATAAAACTAGTCATTATGATATAGTTCGTCCTTTATATACCTACATTTTTATAACACTAATTGTTTTAACAAATAAAAAAAATATTGTAGGATTTTAATAGTTTAAATTGCCTGAAGGCAGACAAACAGGCAGACGGCCCACCTGGTGGAAAGCGGTTACCGTCGCTTATCTACGTTTGCAAGTGACGAATCTTTAAGAAAATTGAAATTTGTCGAGAAGTTCACAATTGAAGTGCAATATTCTTTGAAATTTTCAACTGAAGAACAAAGTATAGAAATAAAATATCAATCTTAAACCTATTTCAATATGAACCCCGCCTACATAGACATTCAAATTCGCTAAATGAAACAACCGTTTTGTTTACATTTTACAAAGTCTAATAAGCACTTGACATCATTGTTATATAAAGTAAACATTTATATACAATATTTTAGCTAGACAAAGCTAAATAAATTATTATTAGTATTGAACATGTAATGGAAGTAAGAGATTCTAAACTCTATGCATATTATGGTGTTTATACTCTAAACGCCGTTCTCTATGGTCATTAGTGGCATAAAATATCTATTTTATATTTCGAATATAGTGTTGTAAAGTAGCGTACAGTGAAAAATTAAAACAGTTCATAAGTGATGTTTAGGACACGAGAACATGTGAAGGCACTCTAACAGCCAGAGACTGGCAGAGCCCCAATATCTCATATTCATTCACTTGCCTTTCTATTACTTGTATGGAGTTTATGTCAAATTTTAACCGATATATATAAAGGCAAATGAACGGTCGGTTAAATATAGGAATCGGCCATAAATAAAGTGGCCCTCCTACAATTAGATGTAATTTACTTTGTAGAATATTAGGTCAAAATTGGATTCCTTATTAGCTTTTATACATGTATAGGCTAGATCGTAATATTTAGTAAAGTAATCGACAACAATTTACTTTTACATAGCATTTTTTTTTATATAGCACAATAATTTGAATTTCTTGAATTCTTCATATAACTAAGTAATTTATTTATCTTTTGGTATTATATTAAAGTAATTTAACGCGACCGAGATCTCATATTGCCCTGAATGCGGTTAAACTACAATCGGTAACGCACGGCGGCCGCCGTCGGCGACAGGCCGTAAATCTCCGATGAAGGAAGTCATGCGCTCGCGCAATTACAAATTGTGATTGATAACTGTGACACTGTTATGAACAAAGCACTCACCCGGTTGCTGGGGCGGCAACAAATGCGGCATAGGCGGCTGAGGAGGTGCGGATGGGGGCGCGTACGGAGACACTCCTGGTGAACCAGGCACCGAATCACAGCTGGCAGAGCCCAGCGACCGCGGAGGAGGCGGCGGTACTATGGGACTTCGAGGCGCTTTCACTACTGGTGGTTCCGGTGTATCCAGCTCGATACCCGTCGGCTGCACGCCGGAACGCGCCCTGGCCTCGTCTTGCGCCTGAGCCCGGCGCAACGCAGTCTGCAGTGCCATTACCCTCTGCCGGTCCGCCGTGAGCCGGCACTTCTCACATGTGCAATAGCGATACTTGCAATATCGCTTGTGGCCCTTCAGCTCGACCTTGAGCCGATGATTGCGGCACCGAGCGCAGTTGGGAGGCGCACGCGGCACGCCGGAGCTACTGGCACCTGGGTCGGAGCGCTCCTCGCAGTCGTTGGGCGAGCGGCGCCTCCACGAGCCCACGGACACCATGGCTGGGTCCCTATTGTCGGACGTTTTCGCGGCGAAATCGGCGCGCGAGACCCGAACACACACGTAACACGACTCGCGGTCACGATGCGACTGCAAGTCCCCGCCGCCGTCATACCGCCCCGCCCCCCGTCCCCCTGTTGCCCAGCTACTGCATTTATTGCCGTGCACCAGAATGCAACTAAACGATGCACTGCAATTTTTATTCAAACAACTATAGTTTATGATTTACCGCTAACCCAGTTCATCGCATCCACGTCACACGGAACGTGAACTCATCTAAAAGTTAAATTGATTATTGATATCCTTCTAGAGTTCAAGGTTAGATAAACTTAGATAACAAATTCATTAATTTATTAGTAATTTGTTCTTTTGTTGCCAGAAACGGAAAATACGTAAATGGGCCATGTGATGGAAAGCAGTCACTGTCTGGCACCTCTGTGGTCATTTTTTGTGAATCCAAGGCCGTCGACATCTCGTTGCCGAGCTTGAAACGAGTATATTATAACGCCCAATAAGCGACCTCACTTTGCGCCTCCTGCATATGCAAGGTTGAGTGGCAAACGACGGTCCTAAGTCTAAGTGATCCTTAACCAGGGTTCCTCTCTCTTATATCCAGCGCTTTAAATAGTCCATCCTATACTAGAGAAAAGTAATCACTTAATATTTTATACCCTGTGTCGTGTCGTAAAGAAAATGCTATGGTAGTAAGTTGTCTCCAAATCCTTAAAGTGTACAGGAGAAACCATTTAAAGAACTGATAAGTAATTAATTGTTATAAGTACAGGAAATGGGGATAAAGCTGTCATTAATGAGCAATGTGTTTGTAAAACTGAGTCATTTTTTGCAAACAGTAGAATATGCAAAAATCCACCGTTGTACCATATGTAATACATAAACTAGATGTCTCTCTAAATGCGGAAAAGTTCTTAACTGAATCATTTAAAGCTTATACAAGATTCCAATTGGGATAAAGTAATAATATATAAATTACAATATCAAGTTTAATGATTCTGAAAGCTGGAAAATAAAATATTATTTTGACTTGAGCAATATACAGTTGGTACACGATATACAGTTTCTATCCCATATAAGAGAGGGAGAGAGACTTAAAGATTGTATCCCATTTACTGATATAAAAACTATTATACCTTCATGTGATTTAAAAATGTAATTCATATCCCTTGTTAACCATACCATTTTCCGTGGTTAAAAATGTTGTATTTTCTATTTAGTTATTGAATGTATAAATACATAAAATATTGCTTTAATTTACGTAATCAAAAATCTTCTGTTTTTTCCTTCGCAGTGGACCCATAGGCTTGTCCGAAATGTATTTTAAAACTAAGATTGTCTGGATAATGTTATAGATAATGAATACTTAAGACCAATTGTCATGATAGATTTTAAATTTCAAAGCTTGTCAAGAAAAATAAATAAACCCAAAACTAATAACCCCCAATTCCCTAGTCATTTTTGACACGAAAATAGTTTAGATGTACAGTTTTATTAAAAAAAAAAAATGTAACATGTCTACTGGCGATAATAGTCGCTTATTGCTAGGAATATTGTTAATTTTATAAGCTTTTATTTAACTTACAATGGATGTACCTATGTATGTGTGTAAGTAATTTCGGGTGGAATCTTGCAAGTTAAATTTGACCAACTTCCCGGTTTCCGATTCAGCTGAAATTTTGCACGCATATGTTTATCGCGTGTAAATGCAATAATATGGTACCATGGAGCTGATCTGATCATGGAGTCGGAAGATAGCCATAGGAACTCCTGTACTAAACAAGATAGACCATTGTGCTCATTTTTGTGGACTTGTCTTGGCTAGCACTCAGCTGCTACATGATATCCTAGATCTCAAAAGCTTGTACTTAAAAACCTTTTTAAAAAACAAGTTATTCATTTTTTTATAGCTGGAGGCAGATGGCCAGGTGAAAAATGGTTTCCGGTGCCCATGGGCCTTTCCAACACCAGAGAAGTCACCAACGCACTGCCGGCTTGAAAATTTGGAATGAATTAATAATTTATTGCTAGAATGTATGTACATAAGATGTTACAATATGTGTTATCATCAATATATTTTGCCTTATTAGGCATACAATTTCCGAATAGATGTCCAAATATCAAAATTAAATTACACTATAAAAAATATGTTATTAAATTACATTATAAAATATTATTACTCATATTTGTCATTCTTATATTCATTTACAGTATAAGAACTATTGTTAATGTACTTTTTATCAAATTTATAGACTGCGTTCTTAACATTTCCGGAAGTTCATTAAATATTTATGACTAAAATTATAATAAAGATGAATATATTCTTATATATAAAAATGAATCGCAAAATGTGTTGGTAAGCGCATAACTTGAGAACTACTTTACCGATTTTGATGAAATTTTGTGTGTGTGTTTGAGTGGGTCCCGGGATGGTTTAGATCTACAATTGGAACTGGTAGGTGGCGCTGAGATCGGTTTCTACAATCCTCCTAATCACCTGGATCGATTATGGTGATTTTGTTTTTGTGTCATGAAATAGTCTTTTAGGAATTCAGCATATATGGTGGTACGAATTTCACCTGGTCAGGTAGTGAATATAATATTATATTCTTGTAAAATATCAGTCATTAAAACTATAATTTTGCATCGGTGCATCGGAGAACACGAATAAACGCCCCGAATGCGTGTGGCTCTCTACATCGCGTGCAACAACGTCCAAGCAACACACGTGCAATTCTCCTCGTATAAACACAATACATAGAAGTGTGAGTGATCGCTATATTAGTGTGGGTCATTCGTAACTTTTGCATTCGCAGTTTCACCGTGCGTGCCGGACTCCCAGTTCAATCACATTACGTCATTTCAGTTTGGAAACATCCAATGTGTCAAAATTACGCGGTCGAAATAAAGAAACGCATGCGTCGTTTTTTCGTTGTAAAATGCATCTTACAATTGGCAAGGTGGTTGGACATGCCATCTTGATTTTCCCACGGGTTATTAAGTGTATAACTTTAGGTACTGTAGGTGTACATTGAAACTTCGAACTGTATTACTTTGCATGGTTTTAGCCTAGTTTCTCTTTAAGGAAGGATTTCCGATGGCCCACTACCCTCAACCTTTACTTTTACGAGGGGAAATTCGATTAAGGACTATTTGGCGCGCGAGGAATCGTAGCCGGTAGGATTCGCCGGATCGGGGTGTCGCTATCACCACAAGTAAGTAGTGCTATTGCTACGCCACGGTCAGGGATACCCACTAAAACTCCTCTATGTTCCTTCTTGCGCCTTATGCCAGGGCTACGGAAAAGCGGAAGCTTGACCCTAGACCCCTAATTCCCCCTCCTCCTTTGTTTCCACTGCCGGGGAACTACTTGTTGTCCCCGTCTCCATTATCTCATTGCGTGGTTGTAACGCGTTCTACGGGAGGAGAGGTATCCGCGCGTGGAACACTACACGCTCCCATCTCGATGGAGAACTGTTTCCCCAGGGCCTCATCCGAGCAGCCCGCTTATGGCGGCCGTAGGTCAAAACTGGCCCTCCAGCACCTGCACGTGCTCTTTTAGCGAGAACGGAGCAAGGACGTAATTCGCAATAAAAAATGACTACCTCATTTATCAGGATAAAAGTAGCCTATGGTTATAAGTAGGTACCCGTTATCAGAGGCGGATCAACACAGTAGGCATGGTAGTCAACAGCTTATGGCGGAAAAATTGTGAGAGGCAAAAATGTCTGTAAAAATCTGTTCAGAAACAACAAAGTTATGGCTACAACAGCAAATGGAGAACCTCCTCCTTTTTTAAAGTCAGTCAAAGAGGCTTAAACTTCTAAAGCCAAAAAAAAACACCCCCAAAAATAATTCGTTCACTTGAATATATAAAATATTTGAGTAGCGAAATAAAATAAATAAGTATGTAGCACGGATAGACAGGGTTCTGGGAGTAGAAAGCTAGATACCAGACATTTTTAAATTTCTTATGCTTCGGTGGGGGCGGCACTTTCTGAATTTGTCGACGGCGGTAAAAAGCTGGACCTAGCCCCTGCCGTTATTAAAGATAATGATGAATTTATTCCCTAGATTGTGAAAAAGGAACGAACACGCATTTAAAAAAGACACTAACATTTATATAAAAACACGCTTAATTTTCATTTCAAAGTACTTGATACTTACAAATCCACATTCACATTTATTATATTAGTTGAGGTAGATTCATTTTTTATTTTATTTTTTATTGCAGGAGGTCAGCAGACAGGCAGACGGCCCACTTGATGGAAAGCGGTTCCCATCGCCTATGGACATTTGCAATACCAAAGGTGCTACAAACGCGCTGCTGCTCTCTTAAGGAAAACTGGAACCTGGTCACCAATGCCGGAACACAACACAAGGTTGTTATAGCGGTATATTCTAGACTCTTACGACAGGCCACCCGGCCGCAGGAAATTGTATTCTTTCTCCGTTAGTGCACGGATAACTGCATTATACTGACTGAGACTGCATTATATGGTAGATTACTAGATAAGTCGCGTGTCTTGTTCACATTACATACGTTAGATTTTTTTTTAATTGCATGAGTTCAGCAGACAGGTAGGCGGCCCGCCTAATTAGAAAGCGGTTACCATCGCCTATGAACATTTGTAACACCAAAGATGCTATCAATGTGCCGCCACTCTCTAGACTGAAACCTGGGCACTAATACCGGAACACAACTCAAGGTTATTATGGCAGCATACTCTAGACGCCACCACGTAGGAGTATAGGGGTAGGGGTGGGCTACCCAGACGTCAAAAACCCTACCACCTGGCTGTGAGTTGTTTTGTCGCCCCTTGCGACAGACCGCCTGGCCGCAGGAAAATCTATTTTTACTTCGTTCCTGCACGGGTAACACCCGGGTGACATGCACCACTTACAAGTCTTACAACCAATGTACGAAATCCGCCAATCCTCCCTAAGCATGCACGGCACGTACATATACTGTCCGTTTTCCTAAAACTGGGAAGACCCCAGCCCAGCAATGTGGGAAGGTTATGGACTAACATTATAAATATGAGCAAAGACGTTGTATTTTTTTGATTATAATATTGCAATCCCGTATTCGGTAAACCGATAGTCTTTTTACTGAACAAGTTTAAAATAAAAAATAATATCAGCCCACAAATGTCCCACTGCTGGGCTCGGGCCTCCCATTATAGGGAAAACAAGTTTATTTGTATTTAAATCTGTAATTCTTTTAAAGTTTGTCTTAATTGTTCACTGTCATTTGCGTTAATTTTCTAAGTTTAATGTGTAACAATATATTGTCAATCGCTAACCCTTTTGCGTTTATGATCGTCCTTCATATAAGACGTCATAAACCGTATTTATTTAACAAATTTCGCTGCAAGTTCTTAGAAGCCATGATTTGAATTATGCGTAGAAATTTAAAAATTCCAATTGATTGTCTGTGAATCTCTATTGGGGTTCCATGTTGCAGTTATATAGGGTCGGTCCATTGAAACTAAATTAGTTGAGTTTCAACTGCGATCGAGAAGTTATAAGTACGTAAGTAAGTAGTATTACGATCTTCTGCCTCATGGTTTGGACTCCATGTATTTGGTCGTGTTTGTAAGAACTGTAAATTACATGTAATATAGTTTGTGAGCTGTTGATTGAAATTTAATTCGTACACCGCAAATTCGTAACAATATGTTTAATCGGTTTCGAATAAAATACTTTTCTCTATTTGTAATTTAAAGTACATAATGCGAAGAGACTATAATAGAAACGTTATAAATTATGATGATATTAACTCATTCTGTCCATTTTGACAGCAACGCATATGTTACGAACATTTAGTCTCATGAAAATGTGTTTCTAAGGGCTTATAATAGGTACTATGCATTTATTATGTAATAATACATGGATCGTGTTACTTTTATGGTACTGAGTAGTTAGTATTATATTATATATATTATTATTTATATTTATATTAATTTCTTCTGAAACCTACGAGATATAGAAATGAAACATATTTTTTTAAGATGAAGTCCTGTTTTAAAGCCTGCTCGAGGCAAACATTCTGCACGACATACGTAAATACAAATAAAGGTCCAAATCCCGCTCCGCGCCGATAGCGATTTGAAGTCAATTTTTTTACTCATAGATTTGTTATTTCGTAAGTATAGTTTTATATATTTAATATTTATGTACCTATACTTTGTTATGTTGTTTATGTTTGCGTGTGTCGCTATTAGAAATAAATATTCTTCTTTCTTTCTTACAACTTTCTATAATATTTCATTACTTTAATAAGCTTATCAAAATTATTTGTGGTTGATCTCATTATAAACATAGTTGATTTAGTTTCTTCAAGATACGTATTCACTAAAACAAATTAAAAAACGATTATTTATGATTAGGAATCGCATGTTATTATTGATTTACAAATAATATACATATATATATAGCTTTACACATTTCAATTAAAGCAGAAGGTAAAGTAATATATTTTATTTATCCTTGTACATAATTAATACATGGTTACTATTTTAGTAGCGTAGGTCTAGTTGAATTTATTATTAAAAGTTTATTTGAAATAGGTCTTGTCTGAAAAATAAATACTAATTATCCGTGCAGGAACGGAGAAAGAATACAATTTCCTGCGGCCAGGCGGCCTGTCGTAAGAGGCGACAAAACTACCCACAGCCAGGTGGGAGAGTATTATATATATGCTCGACTGGATGGCGACCACCCCTGGTCTAGAGTATGACGCCATAACAACCTTGTGTTGTGTTCCGGCATTAGTGACCAGGATCCAGTCCCTCTTAAGAGAGCAGCAGCACATTTGTAGCACCTTTGGTGTCGCAAATGTCCATAGGCGATGGTAACCACTTTCCATCAAGTAAGCCGTCTGCCTGTCTGCTGATCTCCTGCAATAAAAAATAAAAATAAAAAATTATATACTAATATTATAAAGCGGAAAAAATTGTTTTGTTTGTATTGCATAGGCTTAGAAGCTACTGAACCGAATTGAAAAAATCTTTCACTACTGGCAAGCTACACTGTGCCCGGTTGTCATGGTCATATTATATTTTTAATAATAATTTTTTTATATAATATAAAGTGCGAAGTCGGGGCAGGCCGCTATAATAATTATATAAAAATAGATTTACTCCTGTACCATTTAATAATAATGTCATACTTACCTTATATTCTAAAAAAATCTTATCCTTAGAATCACGATGTTTTTTGTCAATTTGCGTAATTTCTCCCACATCATCTCATTAGAAACAGACTGTATGTATTTTTTTATCAGTTAAAACAACTAGCCCATTAGCAAATATATAAACACTCCTTTTTTGGAATTGAGAAGCATGATAGAGAACTATCATAATAAAATATTATAAAACCAACAGTAAAATAAATTCAAATTTGAAACAATGAACTATTATTGCGTTTAATAGTTTTAAAAACTTCCATGCCTCAGCTATATATTCAGAGGAGGTTTTATTCAAATTTTACGATCTATATGGTACGGCGAGTAATAATGTTGGTGTATGCGCATCTGAAGCCTTCCTTAATGTACCACCTGTATAAAGCGTTCGATATTCAAATGCTGTCGATATTACGATCAATTGTTTATGGTTTTGAATAAAGTGCTGTACCATGATGTTGTCTGAACATAGGAATTTTGAATAGAACCAGTGGAATTTATGTCAAGTTCGCAGTCCTTTCGCCGAATCGATTGTAAATAAATTAGCTTTGTCATGTACATCTCTAGTTGGTGCACTGGGGACTTCTGATGTCGAGTCAAAAGTGTGACAGCGAACTAAGATACTAGATTCGAATTGGAAACGACCGCTTTCGATATGCTTGTATTATGATCCTTCTCAAAATAAGTTGTACTATACTAGTACAGAGTATCTAAGGGCGGTCTCCATAAATAAATTCGTCAAGCATTATACTGATATTACAAAATATAATCTTCGAAGTGTTCGTGAGGTAATCTAATTAGAACAATTTTATAATTCGAACTGATTGTTTCTTTGTTAATTTATTATGAATTTAGGTAAATGTATAAGTATATGTAAGTAGGTAATATCATGGAAAATCATGTTGGATATATATGTATAAATCTTAAAGCGGTTCTTAAATTACACTGTGCTGAGAGTCGACAAAGATATTAATGTTATTAACTCGGCATACTTCGATTCTTCTACAACAGCTACATTCATACCATACCCTTTATTTACACCAGCGCCATGGTGGACGGTTTTTGAACTGCTATTAACAACTGCACATTTCTTCAACTATTTTCCTATATGAGATGATTCTCCTTACCTCTACCCTCCATTAAGTAAACAAAGACCACGAGACTAAACACAGCAACGTCAAGTTTATTTTTACTAGTCATCCAAATGTCTCTTAAGTCGTCAATAGTCTGTGCAAGAATCTAATGAACTGCAGACATCACTGAATTCGTAGAAGACAATTATTAATTGTATTATACACACTTACCATGCTATGTGTTCTAAATTAAACACCAATTGTTATTGTACTAATTAGTTTTAGTCTTTGTAGTTTCACAGTAATAAATTGAATTTAATAGTTAAAATACTTAGTCGTATCGAGTCGACTGTCGTTGTTTTACTTTTACTTATAATACCTACTGTTTTTATTATTTTTCTGTGTATATTCAAATACTTATACTTAGCTTATAGACAGATGCTCTTTCTTAAAATGTTCCCACTTGCAAAATTATATAGGTAAATTGCTTTGACTGTAACTACTATAAGTAAACCAGGATATTGATTACTCGAATCGGGGTTTGACGTCCACGGAAGAGAAGTACATATTAGAAACGTTAAGCACAGAGTAAACGTGTTTAATTATAAATAAATTTATTATTTACACAAAATCAGTCCGGCCTTCCTTAAGTCTTTAATTTTTGAGTGATTTGATTTATAGTCCAAAAGAGAATGAGGAGCCGTGGCGCCATCTAGTCTAAATCAGAGTTCCGTTTTTACTTTAAATAAAAATTAAAGCAAAGTTATTGTCCTGCCATTTTGTTCAACGTTTAGATCATGTTAAACGACTATCATTCCTATATTATGTATTGTGTGAAATTTTTCTTCCATACTGCCATGTATTGTAGTTTTGTTCGCCCAGGTTCGTTTACAAGGAAAAATGTAAATAGGCACGTACAGTGGCGGAATGAAAAAGTTTGCCAGTTCTTTAAATTGATTCATTTGACGTTCCGCGAGCACATATTAGGTACCTTTTCAAACTTAAGTCACAGCACAGACTATTCCATAGAAAATTATGTTTAACTACTTGAAAATAAATTTTAAAATTACTTAGATCAAAGTTGTTTAGTTTTCTACCTTGTCTAAGGAGATTATTTAGAAATGTAATTTTTTTTAATTGGCTTTAATATTTATTATAGTAGCGTAGTGATTATATTGTTGTTTCTTATTGTTAATCTCGGCGTCTGTCATTGCCCATAATGATAATTCATTTATATCTATTCTTACTAAATGCATTATGAAATTATATACGTACCTATATAAAAGAAAACAGTTACTTTTGTCTGTCAGGAGGACCGGTTTTGACGGGATTTTCATTGATAGATAGCTAATGTGTGCCATATAGGTATGGGGTACCTCTGATTGACTCAAAACAAATGCCTTGTTCCTAGTTTGAGAGTCGAAGGTATACCTACTTGTGTTTAATTCTATAGCCGTATTCTGAACTAACACATTTTTTTATTTTTGTCAAACTATAAAACACTAAAGGCTAATAAAGATTTATTATTATGTTATAAGTGACTTCAGCTACCTTGTTTAATATTCCAAGAACAAAAACTTCCACGCAGACGAAGTCTATATATTATAAATATAACTTTTATTAAAATATTGACAGCACTGTTTCTTGTAGTCATGCAAGTAAAAATCGACTTTAAGGTGACGAACATTTTTATTCCACGAGTGTACATAAGGCTTGTCACACGAGTCCAATCAATTTTTAAATGTCTTACAGCAGTTAAAACACAATCGCAACGCAGCAATTTGCGTTACGGGGATTGATGTAGATGTTTGGATATCTTTGGTTAAGGAATGCTTAACCTTGTGGGATACTAATCACGAGGCTTAAAAAAATTGTGTTTCAGCTCAATTTCAGCTAAAAGAGTAACTGAAGTTTACTCAGAATTACGATTGACTTTGAATATGCAATTCTAGTTTCTATACACTGTATCTTCTTACACTGAAGGATACTATTTTAGATCTTATTTCATTGCGTCAAAGTTCGAAATTATGTAATAATAAAAAACGTAGCACTTTTATTGCTTCACTCCTCATAATACGACAATAGGACGCTTTGCGGCACAGCGCCAGAACGTACTTATGTGACCCTTACAAACGCCAAAATACACAAACATCAAAGAAACCCTACACACAAACAATCTTTTAAAAAATACTGCACAGCAAAACAAAGTTCCTCAGAATCACAAGTCCCCCCCTCACGCCTTTAAGTTCCCGCCAAATACTTTATATAGTTGTTTACAAAGATGGATATGTTGAAAATTGTTTAACGTTAAATTGAAAAATCTAATGATATAAAAATATATAATAATTTAATATTCTTAATCCAATTATTGAATTCCAATAATAATTAAATTCAAAAAATATTTTATTTGTACCATAATATTACGTAATAACAATTATGTATACTATGAACAGTATGAACTTTGGACTTAGTTATTTTGACAACAACAAATCTCAAAAATGCGCATCCTTTGTCTGTCAAACAAACCGTGGCAAAAGTGGACAAAGGTTCCAAAACGAAATTTTCTTTATTTACGCAAAATGTCTGCAAATCCTCCTCCAGGTAAAAGCGATGGTATGTAAAATAACATTTTATTTTTTATGTATCTAAATTTGTTGATGAATGATAATTGTATACTTGTTTAGGTGAAGACCCAGTCCCTGCGCCCAACATCCCGCCAAGTATATCTTCTAGATTTGAGAGTGTTATAGAGCGATTTCGTGATTTAGATGTGGATACCTTACGTTATTATCTGGCACATAAACTTGGTATCTGTGAACCACGAGAACCTTCGGCACCGGTAGAAAAAGTTTTGGACGAGGTTACTTTAGACGGCATCGTAAATTGGATCAAGAGTGATCGGTGTAAAAACATAATTACATTGTCAGGAGCTGGAATATCAACAGGTAAGCTTCTCCGAATGTATTTCTATAATATATATCCCATAATAATATTTGATTACATCAACCTGCATGGATACACAATTATTTGTTATTTTATTCATTATCATTAATAGAATACCAAAAACTATAGATAGGATTTAAATCGGGATTTCTAATTCCTATTCCTATATCCTTATAATTTATATGCTACTTTACAGTGTTGTAAGACTCGGATAAATTTCTAAATTTTATGGGTGGCCATGATGACAACTATTCTTTGCACTTAATATGTCACATACCTTTAGTGGAAAATTGCAAATGTAATGTTGAATCGCCATTTCTTTTCAAAAGTCTAATTACAAATGTTTATATCCTAAGATTAAGAATGTATGGGTTTTGCCCATTTAAGATTGTTTTTTATACAAAAAGTATGTTATACAGACTCTAGAATATTATATTTCCTTACCATATTTCATGAAGATCCATTACACCAATAAATCATGTAATGTATTTACCAATTCACAGCTAAACGGCAGGACAGAATTACTTGTCAACATGTATATTAAAATAGATGTTTTACACATAGAGAAAGAAAAAAGTTATTTGGTTAAAAATAAACTTTACGAGATATATTAAAAATGAAGTGACTTTGGAACACTTGGTTGGAATGTTCAAAGCCATTGCCAAATTTTGTATACAAGATGTTTTAATTTTAAAACATTAAATATTACATTGATGGATATTGTTTTTGAAGTGAAAATTCTTTAGAATCATTGTGATTTGTAACTCGATTAAAAGAAAAAGTGACACTAAAAAGAGATAAACACCTAAATCTATTGAACTAAGCTTACGAGAGAATTATACACAAGTTTTACATTGTACAGCACAGATCAGAGAGTTAATCAAACCAATGATTAAATATAGATTTAATTTGGACTGAAATAAAACTTATAATAATATTTATTAGACTAAAATATTGAAAAAAATGAAATTGATACTTGAGTTTATTTTGAATTATAATATGTTGACAGATAGGCAAAATGAGTTAAGTTATATTTGTATTAAGTTATTAATTATCTGTGAGTATATTCTCTGAAGTTTTAATTTTGCTGTGTGAACTACACACACAGTTTTTTTATTAGATTTTATTTTAATGCATCAAAATTGTATAATGGCATGCAGCAGTTGTCAGCATTATGATTGGTTAATTTTTTTTGTTTTGCTCCCATCCGCTAAGTAATGTGTGACAAAGAACTTCTTTCTAATATTTATATAAAAAGCTTATTTTTACATAAATATTATAATATATATAATAAAATACATTAAACACATAACAAAACAATGTGGCTAACTATTACATTATTAAACTAACACCCTTTCTTAATGGTGCCATTCACACTTATTTCAAAGTACCAACAGTTTTAATATGTCATACTTAATAGGTGTATGTTATTCCAGCTGCAGGCATACCAGACTTCCGGAGTCCAGAAACAGGTTTATACCACAATTTACAAAAGTATGAACTGCCGGAACCACAAGCAATTTTTGAAATTAATTTCTTCAGACAAAATCCAAAACCATTCTTCACTTTGGCAAAGGAACTGTTCCCAGGAAGCTTCAAACCTACAGTGTCACATTATTTCATCAGACTATTGCATGAAAAAGGTAAGTTAAGAGAGAGAGATAACATTTTATTGTACACCATTTCACATAACAGAAAAACTTGTAGCTTAAAATATTCTAAATATGCACAATAGGTGGTCTTATCACTAAGAAGCGATATCTTCCAGACAACCAGTGGCAGGAATAAAACAGGTTCAGTTTTGATAAGAAATCTATAAATACCATGATGGATTCAGAAATATTTTATATTTTAAAATTTTTGTTTTTCAATCTATAATAAAAAAAAATGTAACAAAATAACCGGGAGGGAGATCCCTTAACTCTAAAGTTTATGTATGAAAAACTTAAAGAACCATGTATTTAATATATTTTTTAACTAAAAATATAATGCATGGAACTGCAAGTAAGTAAAGAAATATGTGGCAAAATATATATTTTATAAACCATTTCAGGTCTATTATTACGCCATTACACCCAAAATATTGACACATTGGAAAGAGGTGCTGGTATCCCCGAGGATAAAATAGTAGAAGCTCATGGCACATTCTACACCTCCCACTGCTTGGAATGCCGTAAACAATATTCACTGGAATTTGTTAAAGGCAAGTTATTGTATTTTATTTGGCATTATGTTATATATAAATATACATATTGTGTAGTTTAGGATAAGACTTTATAATTCTGTTGATTTCCAGTATTAGGGTTCAAAGAAAAATTTTGAATTTTCATAATATATTTTCAAGTGGGCGGCTAAAGTATTGCAAATACACTAATTCTATTTACTATATTTATTACATGTAGCCCTATATGTTAATAAATGTGTTAAACTATTTTTTAAATTCAAAATTCAACAAGGAATTAACTTATTTATCTTTGGACATATAATCTAAAATTTTATATAATGAATAGATGCGATTTCAATTTCTAGAAAGAATATTTGCGGACCAAATACCAATATGCACGGAATGCCCGGGTGTGGTGAAGCCAGACATAGTGTTCTTTGGTGAAAGTCTACCAGAGCGCTTCCAACGGTGCCTGCAGGAGGACTTCCAGCGCTGCGACATGCTTATCATCATGGGCTCTTCGTTGGAAGTGCAGCCTTTTGCTTCACTAATTGATATGTAAGTTGCGTCAATTGGTTCAGTACTTATTTGATGACATCACCAAAGCTTGGAAACTGGTAAAAAAGTACTACCATTACACTATATGAAAATATTCACCAGTTTTCAAGCTACACTAGCACATGTTACCTTTTCAAACTAAGCCATAGAGTAGATTGTTCCACAGAAAATTATGATAATAAAGTTTACAACTACTTAGATCAAAAGTTCTTTGATTTTCTATCTTGTCTAAGAAGATTGCTTAGACATGTAAAAGCATTTTATTGGTTCTAATATTTATGACTAGCTTCTGCCCGCGACTTCGTCGACGTGGTGCGGTTTTTTTAACTATCCCACGGGAACACAAATTTTTCAGGATCAAAAGGATCCTATATGTTGACCAGGGATATAAGCTACCACTATACAAAATTTCATTCAAACCGACGGACAAACAGAGAAATAAAATATTGAAAAAAAAAAAAAATTAGTTCTATTTCATTTCTTACACCCCCCTGACTGGGTTTTTATATTTTTTTTTCATTGTACAGAAATTCGACCCCTACAGTTTTATTATATGTATAGATAAGCATAGTGATTATATCGTCTTTGTTTCTTATTGTTATCTTGTCATTATCAGCATTGTAATTTTCTTTTTTCACATTTCTCTATTTTGTAAAGTAATATTATAATGTTGGTGGTATTCTTTCTTGTACTCGTAAAAGGCGACTTTAAAGTGACTAATATGTTCATTCCGCGACTATAAATAGAAACTTTTCTATTCAGTTTTGTTCTCATTCTAAGCTCGATTAACCGGGTTGTAACAGAAGCTGAAATTCCATTTGGGCATACACAGGGTGCCAGATTGGTGTCCCCGTCTGTTGATAAACCGCGAGAAGGCCGGCGTGAGGCCCCCGCTGCTGCGGATGTGGGGCCCCTGGGGCGGGGGGCTCCACCTGGACGAGGGCTCCGTGCGGGACGTCGCCCGCCTCGGGGCCTGCGACGACGGCTGCCAGGACCTCGCCGACAGGCTTGGCTGGGGGGTGATTACTACATTTTATATCAATACTAACACATACTATTTATTTTTAACACACACACTCCATCTTATATATATAAAACAATCTTGTGTCACAATGATGTTGCCAATAAACTTCAAAACTACTGAACCGATTTCAATCAAATTTGCACACCGTGTGCAGTTTGATCCAACTTAAAAAATATGATACTTTTTATCCCGTTGGAACCGTTAGGTGGCGCTGAGATTGCGTTCTAGAATCCTCCTAATCACCGGGAGCGATTTTGGTGATTTTGTATTTGTGTCATGAAACAAAGTCTTTTAGGAATTCAAAAAATATGGCGGTACGAAGTTCGCCGGGTCAGCTAGTCTTATATAAATACTAACTACATATTATAATACCACACCAAAATGAAAACCAAGTGCATGCTTAAGGTTCTATACAGATAATGGATATTCCTTTATATACACGCGATATCTTATATAAAATTCAATAAATCTTGGTAATGAAAGTTCATTAATAGCAGATTATTACATGAGAGGTGAAAGTGACCTATTTAGGCATGACATGGTTTGTGCACGAGCGTAGCGAGGGCGCTAATAGTTTGAGTCCATTCTACTAGCAACTACTTTTTTGTCAATAATGATAGTAAATAGTTCAAATTTAAGTAAAGTAAAGAATAACTTAGTGAAAAGAAACTTATAAATATAAAATGATGTTACAAAATTGTTGTTATCTTTTTATTACAATTTATGCCGGGAACCATATATAATACATGCGACTGATGTCCCAACTTTTTTAAATTAAATTAGTGACTGCAAAAAAAGTTGGGATCAGTCGCATACATTATCTATGGTTCGCAGTTTTTAAATTTTTAGACAGCAGGGGAAATCGTTTCTCAGGGACGAAAGGTAATGTTTTCATCTCTGTGATCATAACTCCAAGTGTATTTTCAGAATATGAGATATGAAAATAGGTTTCGTTGAATAAACCGATTTAGAACAGTTTTTGGCACACACCTTGAAAGCGCAGCAATGTTTTTAGACACACACACAAAAACATGATAAGAGAGATAGAATGATAGTTCTTCTTCTCGCTTAAATAGGTTCAAAGACTTTACGTCCGCTTCATTTGTTATCAAAAAGTGGTCAAAACTGTTCAAACTTGATCTATTTATACTATTATTACAATCTGAATGCCGACAAAAGACAAATTCACACCTGCAGTTTATTACCTTTTCGGCATTTCGACTTATTTTGTTTACTTTGTGTTTAAAAAATGTAATTAGAAAAACAGCTCATTGTGTATTGTAATCTTTTATAGTAGTCACTAGCCAGGTGTGATTCTAAAAATTCAGTCTGCACGACCGAGAGACATATTGTAATTGTGCAGTATAAAGCAATGCCTTAATGGAGAGATTGGGAGTCGAGTGATAAACACAAGCGAGGCAAGACTTGTGTACATTCGATAGTCTATGCAGTGACGGACTTTGCTCATGTCATTGAATCGTGCATTACGTTTGGACTAATTGTGTTCAGTTATATTTGTACCAGTGTTATACGTGTTTGTGTAGTTTTTATAAATTCTAACGGCATTTAAATTCAAGTCCTGCAACTCGTTATACTATTTATATTACAGGAAGAGCTCAGAGCTTTGGTGGCTTCAGAACACGATCGTCTTGAACGCGAAGGATTGCTCAATGTGGCTCATACACCGCCGTTGCCTCCAGACGTGGTGTTGCCAGGACCCAGTGGGTCGCCAACAGAACACAAGCTATGAATTCAATTCTGTTAATCTGTTTAAATAACAGTCGCATTATGCATTTTTTTGGACATTAGTACTTAAAATACTTTTTAATTAATGACATAAAATTTAGTATATTAATACCGCTTTAGGATCGAAGATAAACATAAAATACGCTATTATTATTATTACGTATCAAACAAGAATAAGACTGCCAAGAAGCCATTTTATTTAGCAATGCTCGTTAACAATAAGCTTCATGTATAGGATGTGTAAAACAAGAAAAACTCCTAGGTATTTACATAAAACCCTTTTTGTGGCATGTATGAATTTAAAAAGTAGATAATTACGTTAAATTATTTTTTATCACATTTATATATTACAACCCGCAAGAGTTAACTTGAGGTTTCGCTCAGATTACGTAAACGCGAGGTACTAACGCGTCGATGGCGAGAGCGGTAGGAAGGCGGGTGTCGGGAGGGGAGCGCGCATTCCGCTCAGGTCTCAAGTTAACTCTTGCGGTTATCTTACATATTACTAAATATTTTATTTTCACATACTACATAAAAGCAAAATAGCAGAAAAATCTCCAAGTCCAAACATCTTGCATTTATTTACTGCATTTGAAATAAATAAACAAAACATCAGTTAACTATTTTCTTTACATATATGAAAAACTCACAACAAAACAGAAGCTGTCCTATTCTTACTTAACTCATACAGTACTTTTATATACACTCAACAGATTAGTCATATAAGTTACCAATATCGAATGATTTAACTAACATTTAATAATGTTCTTAACGTTATTACATTTTTTACATAATTTCAACATTGTTTGTTTCTTTCGCACGTGAAAAAATATATTACCGTCTCATTCGCACAATAGAACCATTTTCTATTGTATGTATTCCATAAAACTTGGAAATTCGTATCGCTCGTAATTACTATTGTCCTGAATAAATAATAATGCAATTGTTATTTAATTTTAATAAGTTATTTAATTTTAATTTATTGACCTAAAGGTCTATTGAATTAATTTATTAATAATATCAAGAGTGTAGTTATGAGTGCACATAGTTTAGCAGATTTAAACTGATTTTCAATATAATATATCGCCTCTGCTTCGATAGGCATTATCTTGTAAATTGTAATTTTAGATAAGCTTCGGTGTTTTCCAAAATTATAAAAAGCATCATATCAATTGAGATGATTGATAAATGCTTTATTGACCATTTTATTTTGTACAACTCGCGAGAGTTAACTTCGTTCGAATGACGTAAGCGGGAGGAATGGATGCATTCCGATCAGGTCTCAAGTTAAGTCTTGCGGATAATATTTTGTAATACTGTTTCTGGTACAATAAATAGGTTGCTGCTAAACTATGTTTTTATTTGGATTTTAATTGTAAAATAACTTTAATTAGAATATTATTATTTATTATGGTACATTGAAATAGTTTCCATTTTAGTTTTTTTATAGTGTATTTTTTGTCAAACCCCTTAAATATAAGTTGTGGTCCATAATAGTTCCAAAATGTTAGCAAACTATCATACAAATGTAGTAGATTTTCACTTGAAAATGACTGCTGATTTTAATGGTTTGTTAATAAATTTGCCAGACTACTTCACATTCCGTAAATGGCTATTTTAATTGTAAAAATATTTTCTCAAATACAGCTCTTTGTACGGTTTGTGTGTTTAGTTATGTTGTTTCGAGTAATCAAGTTTTAAAATCATCTCATGAGAATTTCATAATGAATTCCAGAACCTTATTTTTACCTCGGAGTTATTATAAAATGTACTTCTTTGAGCTGCGAGAACTCGAGGTAGTAGAGTTTGGGGTCAGTCCAAGATATGTTTTAAATCTATGACTTTAAACTTGAATATTCATGAATATTTGGCACCGGCTAGATAAACAAATCTTGCAGAACCGACTTTAAACAGAAGGAAAAGTAATGTAGGAACAAGCCTTACTTTCTAATAAAATACTATTGCTCTTGTTGATATTTATAAAATTTTATATTATTACAGTTAAATTGATAAAGCGTACGTACAATTATTGTCTCAGTTATATTAATCAAAACAATTAAATTATTATAAAAATGCAATAAAATATCATATTATAAAGTTATGTAGGGTATACTTAATTAGTGCTTAATTGTGTGAAGTGCTTAGTGATATAATTTATTTTTATATTGAGTGTGTAGAATAGCGATTGGGCCACTTGGCTTGTTTTGCATACATCAACACTGATATGACTTGTGCCCTTCTTATTGACTGTCGCACTTATAGACCTTGAAGCACAATTAATATGCAAATCTATTTAAATTGGTGGTATTTATTGTTGAAAAATTGTCTACATTTAAATTTATCATAAATGGTTTGACAAGTTACTCTTGACAACATAAATTACGAACTTATTTAAATTGACTAACCATTTTATTAGAGGTCTTCGGTTTTGCCAACATACTTTATGGTCACACGTCAAAATTGCTGCGCTGTCAAATTTTTGCCTACGTTAAACAAATACAGATTATCTAACATTACACAACGGAGTTACTTCAATTAAAAAGTAATAGATTTTGTGATAATCTATGTTTGTATTGGATACAAATCCAACAAGACTATTATGTATCTGTGGTTCAAATTCTTGTAAGAAATACACACAAAGAAAAAACATATGTTCATCTAGATCACAAAAAAATCTTTGAAATAATATGTTTTGCCTTTTATGGTTATGAAAAAGTAGCTATGATGATAAAGACTTATTCGCAAGTTTACTAATGCAAATAAAGCTTTAATTAAAGTTTGTAATCTCCAATATAGCCCCTGTATAATAAATTGATTTACTCACTATTACAACTTAAATATACGCAACGATAAGTTACAGTTAATAAGCTTCTATGATGAATTTGAAACTGTATTTATTGTCGTTTTCCTTTTTTTTGGACTGAAAATGAAGTTGATGTGCTGATGTATGCAATAAAGATTTTTTATATATTTAACAAAGCGTTTATACATGCATATTTAAATATAAGCTATACATAAACAGCAAATATAGTGTTGGCTAGCAATTGTGCCTTGAGTTTATAGCGTCTTGCACATTCTCCCCTATTGCATTCAGGACGTAATCATATGCCACGTCGCCGCAACGCACGCGCAGTTGTATTGCAACCGCACACATTGTATGCAAAGGAAGATTTCCGCGTCCTTTACCTAGTTACTGTTTACTTTTGCCTCGCCTAATGCAAGCTCGAGGCTTCCTTAGATAATATGACGTACTTGGCACAAATTTGTGGTTGAATTTAAAACGAAACGATTTATTGTTGTTGTCTCACTCTGTTTATATAGGATTTTTATGAAATGGGTATATACTCTTGGATATACGATTAAACTTCAAAATTTAGTCACTTGAGATTTGTACCTGAAACTGGTCCAGGTCTTTATTATGAGACAGGGATATTAATTTTGCTAGGCAGAAGGGTTTATAATAATCAGTGAAACTGCAACCCTTAAATCCCGAGGCTCGTGTAGAAGGGCCTTATCACACTTTTGTGTTCTGCTACGTTTTTCAGCATCGGCAGAACCTATTGAACCACCGCTGTTGGTACTACAAGGTACAAGGCACCGGTTTCTGATTGGGAATAAGGGAAGGGTCATACCCCCATACTGCGGAGACTGCCCGATTGCGGTCTCCATATTATACTGTATACAACGTGTTTCATTTCAAATTCATAATTTTAGCAGTCGTACTCCATACAATTTTTTTGGTACTATTAAATCAGCCGTAATGTCAAAATTAAAAAAAAGCTATTTCCGAAAAAAATAATTACGATAAAAAGGGAATAAAAACAGAACATCTTGTAAATATTGGTTCGCGAGCGAGAGCGTAAGAATGAACAACTTCCGCGTTTAATGATGAAGAGACGAGCTGGCAACATGATACATTGGTCAATAACCTACCGATTTAGTCACAATAACTGATACATGTTGTTGTAAAATTCTGAAAAACGAGGTCCTGCGGCTAAACCAAAAAAGCTACCTTGATTCGTTTTTGTATTTGGGCAGAGTACGTCATGAAGAAAACGTGGTCTCATTTATTATCATAAGGTCTGAAACAAGCTGTATAAGATATATACTTCAATATACAGTGGCTTGCGGGATGGTCCCGGATCTTGACTTGGCCCCGCGTCATGGTGTGTGGTGTCTGGGACAGGAACTGTCAGGACGTTTTCTTCCACCAGCCTGTAGATTGACTCCTACAGTATTACTTCCACCACTTGCCATAGTTTTTTGATGTACAGCATTCCATCCACTACACTGCGTAACGAGGCCACCTCTATCATGAGGATCTATCCAGGCCACCTCTATCATGAGGGTCTATCCAGGCCACCTCTATCATGAGGATCTATCCAGGCCACCTCTATCATGAGGATCTATCCAGACCATTAGGTCATACCTCTGCAGTCCTCATGTGGAATACTCCTCTATTGTGTGGAGTCCCTCATTTTGATACAGATACCATTCTATACGTCAGTCGTTCGTGTCCGGGTGACATAGATTTAGGGTTTGCCTCCATGGTCTTCCGGTCTCAAACCCAAGTAAGATACAAAATTAACGAAAGGTCAATTCGTGTCGCCACAAGTAAATACTCCAAAAGTTTAGCCTAAATCATCTACAACTGGTAAAAGTATAAAGTTCCTGAAATGTACTAAATGTAACGAAATAGATTTATTTTTGAAACAAAATTATTTTCTTCGCAATAATAATAAAGCAATAAATTATGTACAATAGATATTATAAATGTAAGAGTTTTGAAATGAAAAAAATAAATGTAATATAAACAGCTTGTTTGTAGTTTTTATTATCACTTTATTTATTTGTTTAATTTTAAAATAATAAAAATAATTTTAATAGAGCAATCGTCTTTCAATATTGATCAATCATGAATTAAAAAGTTAGTATTGGACAATAAACAGTTTTAAGCAACGAATAAATTCCAAAAATCAAATAAAAAACATACATTCATAGCACTCCCATACCAATGTTTAAAATAAATTACCTATTAAGTACTATGGTCACTGGAATTATTAATTTTAAAGAGAACAATCTTAATATTTATAGTCCGAGCTAATGTCTGTTTGTTGCTTACTTGGCAAAAGAGTGCTGTGCAATATAATAATTTCATGCAGCATCGTTTATTTCGTAACTACAATAATGTGGAAATGTTACAAAGTTTGTCACGGACTTATAATAAAATATTATTTCAATTAATACAAATAATTATAACAATTATATATATATATATATATATATATATATATATATATATATATATATATATATAATTGTTATTAATATATTAATTAATTATTAATTATTAATATATATTAATATAATATAATTGATTAAAACCGTGCAGGAACGGAGAAAGAATACAATTTCCTGCGGCCCGGTGGCCTGTCGTAAGAGGCGACAAAACAACCCACAGCCAGGTGGTAGGGCATTTGCCCGACTGGATGGCGACCACCCCTGGTCTAGAGTATGCCGCCATAATAACCCTGTGTTGTGTTCCGGCATTAGTGACCAGGTTCCAGGCTCCCTAAAGAGAGCAGCAGCGCATTCGTAGCACCTTTGGTGTTGCAAATGTCCATAGGCGATGGTAACTGCTGTCCATCAAGTGGGCCGTCTGCCTGTCTGCTGATCTCCTGCAATAAAAAAAAAAAATAAAAAAAAAATAATATTACAAGGCACATACAATTTTCCTTCCTATTTATAAAGGTGTTTTATACACTATTAAATTGTGATTGATCTGTTCCAACAGGATTTGAAATTAGTCTAAAGCGGGAAATAAACATGCAAGTAAGAATGTGCACATTTGGCTATACGATTTTTTTCGCTTTTGTAACTTTAATAACGCAAACTTTCAGGAGCGAAGATCGTCGAGCCAGAAGTACGCATAATTGCTCGCACGTATATCAGCCACTTAAACCGTTTGAAAACTGAACTTACGCACCGCAGTCTTATAATTTGTTCCTGGCATAAAAATTGTTGGAACAAACCTGTTACCCTACTTGCAGGTTTTTTCTTTACAGTTTTGCAGATGAACAGTTATATAATAAAATGAAATTTTCAACCGTCAAACATGTAATAAGGATTATAGGAAAAACGCTGTATCGGAGCCTATTTTGTAAACAAAAACTGAATCGATAGATTTTTCAAACTTCATTTCCTTAGTCGAGAAGCGAATTTTCTAATTTAAAAAAGAACTTATTCCTGCATTATTTGACACTATTACCAACAAAGATCAAGGTCTCGAAATAATAGATCCGATAATCATTGAACATTTAATTCATTTTTAGTCATATATCAAAATCTATCTCAAAACTCATTCTTGTCTTTATTCCTTTTCATTTAAAAAATCGAGTCTAAAGGCACATTTTAAAATCTCACTTGTACACATTTGAAACTCAAGGCACGAAACCCTAAAGAAAATACATCGTCTAACATTTACAATAAAATACAGTTAACAATGAAAACAATTTATTCTTTAGCATCGGTGATGCCCTCGGTGCTGATGGCGAACATGGCCTCCGTCTCCGGCAGACAGGGGCTGTCGTATATCTTGCAGACGCGGTTGTCGCCGCGGCCCTTGCGCAGGTACAGCCGCGTGGTGGACGCGTGCGCGATTATGTGCCCGCCGATCGGCTTCTTGGTGTCCGCGTTGAACACGCCCACCGCGTCCACTTGGGCCACTACTTGGTTCGTTATTATTACTGCTACGCCAAACTGCAATAATAATTACATCGAGGGCTTCATAACATATACGCGTATACGCAAAAATACCATTTAGAAAATCTTACGAGTATGCAAGTGTACCTAAAAAGATGGGTATTCCAAATTTGAGCCTTATGCAATTAACTATAGTAGAATTATTTTGTCCGTGCAGTTTGGGTCATAAAATAATCGGAGCGGTAAACGAGTATTTCGCTCTCTCTTCCACTCACGGGCCTTATGATAACACAAGGGCGGGCACAATGATGCGCATTATTGTTGTCGATAAGAGTTATCGATAATGTATTTAGTTTTGTCATTTTGTGGGCTAGTGATAAAAATGAAGGTGTGAAAAATGAAGTATACCTGCACACACTTCTTCCTTCATAGGAAATTCTTTTGCCGTACAGGCTGTTCGCCTGTGGAACTCCCTCCCTTTATCAATCAGACAAGCTAAATCAATTTCTACATTTAAAAGTATGGTCACTGACCATTACTGGTCCATTAAATAAAAATCGTTGCATTAAATTAATATATCTATTGTTTGAATGTATATATATTTATAATATCATCATATATCTAATTATATATGTATTTATGATTATCTATATGTATATATAAGTAGTATAAGTATATAGTACTTTATTTAAATTTTGTTTTTTTTTTTATAATACACCACCAAAAATCTTATATTTAAATTTCGTTCAAAATCTCCTGACACCGGGTTGCCTGGAAGAGATCGCTATAAGCGATAAGGCCGCCCATTGTTCTAAAACAAATGTATCCATATCAATTGTCTAGATTTAAGTTTATGGTGAACAATAAAGAGTTTTCATTCATTCATTCATTCATTCATTCATGAAGGAAAAAAATAGATAAAACAACGTATTTCTTAAAATAAGAATAATGATTTATAATAAATTATTAATTAGGTATCTATGTATTAAAAACTATAAGTACAAAAGTTTAGAATGTAACAAGTTATATTAAAAATAAATATAAATACTAATATCTAATTTTAAAATTAACAGCAAAAAAGATAATAATGATTTTTATAAGAATGATAATCTTTCTTTGATAAGAATGAGTTTTTATCGATAATGGCGTTGCGCCCGCGCAACATGCTCACCGCCATAGCCAGGCTGAGGCCGAGCTTTGATTTATGACCCAAACTGCACGGACAAAATAATTCTACTATAGAGAGAGAAAGAGAGATAACTCTTTATTGCACACCAAAACATACAATTACAAAACAGTAAATATTTACAATATTTTATAGGCGATACAATAGGCGGCCTTATCGCTCAAAGCGACCTCTTCCAGGCAACCTAAATGAAAAACAAATTTGAATTTTGATAATTAGTCTGTGAGACTTCTTTAGTGGCGCGGTCTTAAAAAGTGACAGATTTGCCATTTATTTGCATTTTGTTGGAATGCAACCAACAAATAATTTTATAGTTTTAATTATGAAATTTACTATTCGGTAATTACTTACGAAATACATTTATGCATCAGAAGATAACTATTACTCTTTGCCGATGAATTGTGTGCATCAGAATTAAATTGTCCTCTCCCACCACTTGTGGATTTTACTTAATATACCCGTTATATAATTAAATACATCAAAAACCGTTTTAACAAGTTGTGAAAAATATCTGAAGCCTTGAATTTCAAAACAGACTTAGCTCAAAGGTCTTATAACCAGGCTATATAAAATGAAAACGATATTGCTATACCAAGTTTGAATTCCGAATAATTTTATTATAATTGAATCAAGAACCTTAAAATGAAGTTTCCGGACTTTCTGGCGAGAATTTGAAACGGATGTTTGCATTATTAAAAAGATAACTAATATTGGTTTAAAGTGAATAACAGTTGTAGGATATTCATTGTTTATAATGAAAAATTGCATGTGCTATTAATCAAACCTGTCAATATAGTGAATATAATGGAAAATCAATACACACCTCATCAGCCAACCTAAGCAGCATCCTCATGAACCGTCCGAGATGTAACTGCCTTGAGTTGAGTTCACCGCGACCAGAATAGTCTGTTCTGTATAGTGCTGTGGCACTATCCACTATTAGCAGGGAATACCTGAAGAAGTTTATATTACATTTGCTAGAGCTAGCGGCTGTAGTCTTAATAACTAAAACCTGTTAAAGTCTTTTAAAGTTAAGATTTATGACATGAAATTGGAATCATAATCAGACTGTACTAAGCCAAAAATATGTAACACATAATTCTGAATAACTTAGTCTGCTGACTATAGTAATTAAACATTTTGAGCTCTTTGGTAGCTACTGCTATTCTATATCTCCAAAGGCAAAAGATAGGGTAGAGCAAAGTGTACCACCGCCCTAATGGATTACACTTGTCGGCAAACAAGTCTTAAATATATCAGGGATGGGCCGAAATTCGTTTTACATTCGGTTTGACGGAATTTCGGCAGCCTGAGCCGAATTTTTGATGATTTTTTTTCTTCTAACTTTTGCTCCTAAAGCAATGTTTTTTGAGCTTATCAAGCTCCAAAATACCATCATGTCAGTAGATTTATTTACTGAAAATTTTTAAGCAATATCTTATGAATGTGATGAAGGATTCAAGCAAGGTATATTATATCGAGAAACAGTACAGCGGAAAGTCAGAATTATTACATGCAGATTTTTGTTACTTGATTTGCCATGAAATTACAATAGAATACATGTAAATGAACAAAACTACAAACTGAAATAATTTTATCAATAACTTGACATATACTTTGATGATTTTGAATATTTTCGAAGCAATTAAATCAACTATTGTCACAATAACTAAATATATGTTTTATATGTAAAGCAAAAAAAACGCTTAATTTAAAACATCAATAATTACAAAAAAACGGAGTGGTATAAAACTTTTAACTGAAATAAAAAGCGCAATGGAAAGAATTTTGAATTTTAGAAGATTTTGCCCACCAGTATCATGCGCATGCACAATATTTATTAGCTGCAAACTGGCATGTACGCAACACGTACGAGTAGATGTGTGCGAGCGTTTTGCTAGGGGTGTACATTCCAAAACAGAATCATAAATTTTGATTTATGTATTTTTTTTAAAATGAAGCTTTCAGTGTAGAATGGTGATTACCCATACTATATGGTAGTCTTGGCTTAGTAGAGGGCAAACTTATAACCCTGTATAACAAGCTTCTTTTGTATTAATTTTGTATTCTTTCTTGCTAGAGATATGTCTTACCGAGATTCAGCCATCATAGCACAAGCTTGCACCAACAACTGAGTCTGGTGATCAGTATTATAAGCACGGGCATATGCCACATTGTCGAGCACCGCTGCCCCTTCCATGCCGTACCTCTGTGCAACTGCTAATAACCGTTCTGGTCGGAATGTGCCTTCCGTGTCTATATACATGCACTTCCCTTCGCCACCGGACTGTTCTATTGGTAACTGCAACAGTTCTCAGACTACATTTCTGTATTTAGACTAAATCCCTATTAACAATTGATGACAAATACAAAGTGAGATTTTCAATTAAATGAAAGTGACTGACACTTGAAAATTAAATATTATGGTGTCCTACAGATTTTTTATATTACTCTTAAAACTATATCTTTGAAAATGTTATTATAGATTACAATACATACATAACTGTTTTAATACATAACTGTTTAATACATAACTGTTTTGAGATATCACTTTGTTTCTGCAAATATTATTATTTACACTATTTACATGCAATTAATTAATAGCACTTTAAGGTAAGAAATGCAAAGTTTGTTTTAGTTTCATTCCAATTGTCTATACTTTATATACATATTACAATTAATAGCCAAAGGTATTTAAGTTGATATATTCGCTTCTTTGCTTCAATAACGTGACATATCCCAATACTCACTTATTTCACTCACTCACTATGTTTTGATAAATTTATCATATTATCACAACTTTCTCATGTATTTCAAAAAGCATAGTAAATTGACACTAAATTTAATTGTAAAAAATATTAAAATATTTCTAATATGTTTGGGTAAAATCTTTTTTTGAAACTTCAAAAGTGGTGTATTGTAAATTTGGGTTTTTCAAGATACCACGTTATTGAAGCAAAGAAACGATATTATCAAAGGCGAATAGGCTTTACCTGGCATGTCACAGCCAATGTATGGCAGAGTTGTGTTTTCCCTGTCCGAAATTCTCCAAATATCTCAGTTATAGAGCCTGTCTCTATTCCACCACCTAACAGTCTATCAAGTTCTTTGGAACCTGTTGTCAGTTGAATGATTTCAGCTCTGAAACATTAATAGTAGATTGTTACACAAGGGATGAAAGTAAGTGAGGGCGCCAATAATTCGAGTGCCTAAATAGGTATTTTACCAGAGTCACTCTGCTTTTCATTTCAAATAGGAGGAAAGTAAATTTAAACCTGACTATTTTAACAAACAGCTACTTCTAATTGGACATTAAATTCATTATCTGATTATGATCAACTCATTTTATTCAAATATCCTCAAGTAAATAATAAGCACTCAACAAAACAACTAAAGATTGAATTGCCGCAAGTTTTTTTATATTTCTACTCTGTGGCATTCTACCAGTCAGTTTTTTTTATCATTGCTGATACTAAACATTTAGCTAAAATCTATGTAAATTAAATAAATATTTAATGAAAAGTAAGTTATAAGTACAATGTTACATATTAAAATGGGTGAAAATTTTTAAATGTAAATTTATACTGCGATTTAACTGAGTAGCATATAAAAGATGGGTTATAGTTCACTTAGTTTTAAGAATTTTTGATAGCAAGGAAAATTGTTTCCCGGGGACAAGTGGTACTGTTTTCGTTCCTCTGATCTGGTAACTTCAAGCATACTTTCAGAGTATAATAAATAAAAAAAATTGTTACTTACGAAAATTCTTGCATTAAGCAACAAGACTAATATAATAAAGGTGAAAAGAGATGCTAATAACATTCCTTTTACACCCCGCCCTGCCTTCTTAAAGTCATTACAGTTTCCATAAAAGAACTTACTAGGGCTCTATTATTCAATGTTCAAAGACAAAACATTATTTCAGAATTATCCTTGTCCAGAATGGAATATCAATTCAAACTCAATAATAAATTAATCATTAACTTGTAGCAGTATAATGGCTAGCACACACATCATAGACTCAAAGAGTGTGGGCTTGAATCCTGGCCAGAATGCATGCACCATTTAGGCAGTTTTCTCACCTGTTGCATATTGTTACAATTATTACATGCTAACCATGGTGAAACACAACAGTGAGATCGAACCTATACATAGAGATAACTGATGTATCAAACCTGCCAAACCTGCCTTGGACATGCATGGCAGGTATACTGTCCATTACATAGAAGGAAAGATTTAAAAAAATTAAATATCTCTAAAAGTTGTAAAGCACAGTTTCACATATCAGGCTGTTGAAATGTTCAACAAACTACAGGCTTACCTAAAGTTAAATATATACAAAATGCAATCTTTTAAGTGTAATGTTAAACTTTAAAGCATTCCTTCTTAAACAAGTATATTATTCAGTTGACGATTATTTTTGTGCTTAAACAATAATATGATTACATAAAAATGCCTTCTGATCAATCTACATATTTGTAAAATTAATAATGTTTATTGTAAATTAGTTGTTTTTTTAATAATGGTAATTATGACTAAGTATTACAGACACAAATGTTTTTTGTTAATGAATTAATATAAATGAATACACTATAGTTAGCAGCCGGAGCCCAGCAACAGAATGTTTATGGGCTATTAATATTATATAATTAATAATTATTTTATATAAACATTATAGGTTTCTTCATATACCTCTTTTGATGGAACTCTGTTGCTGTTGTAAACCCCATTGGAACCAATTTGGATGCTTCAGCTAGTATTTTATCAGCTTTTGCCTCTGATATTCCTTTGATTGTGATAAGCCATTTTTTAGGAGCATAAGCAACTGATTCCACAGTATGATAGCCAGCTTCTTCCAGCTTTTTTATGTCACCTGATGTAATGCCATTTCCCTTAAAAAGTAGGTATCATTTTATTTAGTTTTTATTCAGATATGATATGATTTACAATTCAAAAATAAGACCAGCCTTTGTACACAATTAGAGTAGAGCGCATAAGTTTTCAGTAAAGGCATACAGTAAAGAGCTATCTATCATATGTATATGAACCTATAAATGGGCAGACTTAGGTGGGACCTCATCGTACCAGGCTGGTCCCAAGGTTTCGGAACAGTTATAGGGTGCATTAATTTATTATTTGAGATATAAAGTGAATTTTGGGTGGTTATTAAATAACCACAAAGGTTAAGGAGGCAGCTGTGCTTTGATTTGTTCCTGTCTTAGCCTTCTAACCTATATTAAAAAAGTTCAGATCTGTTCATAATAAATAAATGAACCCTATAACTATACCCACCTGGTCTGAATTTTGGCCTTATAGGTTAGAAGGCTAAGCAGAGTGAAGTGAAGCTCACGCCATAGTCTTCGTGGCTACTTTTTTTTACCATCCACAAATCACTGCACTTGATGCAGAATCAGAGAAAGAATATAGTGTCCTGTGGCTGGGTAGCCTGTGATAAGAGGCGACAAAACAACCCACAGCCAGGTGGCAGAGTATTTCCCTAATAGGATGGCTACCATCCCTGGTCTAGAGTATGCCGCCATAATAACCTTGATTTGTGTTCCAGCATCCAAGAAAAGGTTCCAGTCTCCCTTAATACAGATTAAGCCGCACCATTAGTTTAAACAAGTATACCCCTGCTAAGTAGTATCTTTACCTCCAATTTACCGATCAATTGTGGTCCACACTCGTCCAAATCCTCATCGACGGATACAGTAGCTGCAGATGCTGTTGCCGTCATTTTATACTTTTGCAAATTTGTACATCTATCACCGAAACATCGAAATCTTTGTCGTCCAATTTATGGCTAACAAAATTAATAACCACACAAATCACGTAGGAAGCATTAAAAGTAAAATACAGTACATTTATTATAAAATATGTATAATTATTGCATAACACTAAAACACACAAGCACGCATAAAAAAAACAAATATATCTTTAATTTTATTTATTATGTTTATTTGCATATCGTCAGAAAAATTTAAAACTAAAATCTGTAGAGAATTAGAGATGTAAACGAATAACGAATCAAACGATACGTCGTTAATGTTTTGATTGAAAAACATCAATTATCACAATCACAAAACATCGATGTATCGATGTCAATTCTAGTGATGTTTAACATCACTGTTTTATTTGAAAGAATTCTGAAATTTTAAACTGGGTTGGATTCGTTGGGATTTTAAATATTTATAATCTCAGTAAAAATTAGCAACAGATTAGATAGGTAAAATAAAAACTGATAATAAAAGATTTTAATTCATTTAAAGTAATTATTACTTTAAAAAGTTTACACATGTTATACTTAATTTGCGTAATCACAAATTTTCTTTATATTATGATACGTAAATATTTTTCACTGAGTAACTCAAGCTGTTATTGAGGTACATTTATTTTAAAAATAATAGAATTTACGTCATAAAAGTCATAAAACGAATATCCATATAAAATTTGACAAAATAGCATTGAGGGGTGATGTGTGATGGTGATGATGAGATGATGGTTGGTTGCGGCCGTTGAGCGGTGTACGGGTCAATGAAAGATATTTTGCATCGTACACTTTTAATCACACACTCTCAGTGTTTAACAATACTGTCCTGAAGGATTTTTGGAAGGCAAGCACCAAGCGCGAAAACTAACGTTTGAACCCGAGCACGTATGTCGTGCGTTCGTGTTGAAGGCGTGAGTCGGACTGTAGCCGAGATGTCCCGAAATGAAATTTGGTTCTCGATTGTTTCGCGGCAGTGAATTGCCGCGAAAAATTGGGCGCGCGCTTGTGATAAACGGCGCGATGTTTTGCTTGCCACAGATAAATATATATTTGTTTCGCGCTTACGTGCTTGTTTTTATGTTGGCACTAATGTCGCCACAGCATTAATGTACTGACATATTGTTCACGCCGTACCACAAATGGTGGCCACAAAGGTTCCCGGTATGGCCGATTTCTCTTTTAAGAACAATAGAAGAGCGGAGAGGGATCGGCCGCCATCCCAAGACGGCATGGGCACGCCACCTCATTCATTCATCATTACAAATTTCTAAGTTGCACAATCAACACCTACACACGCCACAAGCCAAGTCGCGCTATTTAATAATATTTTATATCAAAAACCTCATTAATAATATTGTTAAAGTGTCCTACCTGTCTGTATATTGGAGCTTTTAAAAAACACGAAACAATTCTATCTATAGCAAATTTTCTGACTTGAAATCTGCGGGATTGTACATCCTAGGAACCTGGGAAATTTTACTGAATAGTGTAATGTTTCGGTTGCATATTTTGTTTTTTTGTTTTTTTTTATTTAGCACTGATGGATTGTAACTTAAAAGCTTACTGTCTACTATAGCTTTACTGTCCCTGTAATCCAGTGCAATTTCTCCAGGAGTGTTTTAAAGTCGTCAAGGTGCATATAAAGTTGATGATTCCCACACTATTTTTAATAGAATTATAGCTAAAGTTCTTTTTTAATTGTTTTGTCACAATAAAGTAAAAAATAAAAGAAATAAAAAGCCTTTTTATTTGATCCATAATGGACATGTTGAACAATAATATTTATTTTAAAATGTCCCGGGAAAACTCCAGCGGGATGCCTGGGACAAACAATATCATGTGTTTTATTACATAAATTTGCTATCGATCAGTAAAAAAATCCCATTGGGATTAGATTTTTTTTATCTGGCCATTTTATATAATTCCCAGAAAACTTCCCGCGGGATTCCCAGGATAAAAAGTAGCGCAGATTTTAAATCTAAGAATTTGCAGTCGATCAGCGAAAACCACATTGGAATTGGCCCAGTAGTTTTTACGTGAATCCCAAACAAACACACAAACCGATAAAAACAAACAAGAAATCTAAAAAAAATCGTGTTTTCCATTGTCTAGGTAATGTAATCCAGTTGTTTTTTTAATAGCTTCAATGTGCATGGCATGTTTAGAATTTTACAATATTGTGTATAGATTAGAAGCACAGATTGCAAGTTCAAGCTTGTAAATACAAATCTAAAAAAAACCATGCTTAAATAAACCATTTTTTTTACCATCAATGTTTATTCGATATATCGATGTATCAAAACATCGATATTCATCCCTAAAAATATGTCAAACAAACTTCAGTTTAGATTCCCTCCTTTTTTAAAGGTGATAACAACACCTAATGTACAGGCACTATGGTAGTTTTCCAATTACAGAGCATAATGCGACTCAGTGGCGCACAATGCCGAATTATGCTGATGCTTAATTGGAACGCGAATTAGTTTTCAAATGCACCAGCAGAGTGCGACTCAGTTACAAAAGTATATTCCTGTAAACAAATTTGTTTGTAGATTGGAATTCTAAAATGAAATTGTATTCACATTTTAAATGTGAAATATAAAAAACAAGTCAATGTTTGTACCTTCATCCATACTTATATTTATTTTTTTAACACAATTTGAATTAACTTTGATTATTTCGAAAAAACTACAATGAAACGAAAGCTTTAAAAATTTTTCCAACAATTAATAATATTACTAACGATAATATATAAACAAAACATTTCGATCAATGCCAACTTAAAGGGGAAAACACTTGTTAATTTTCTGTCACTGAGTTGGCATCGATTGCACGCATCACTTTTAAGAGTGCTCGATTGTGCGAAGCGTTGCTGTAGTTGAAACATTCAACGTTAAGCATTATGCCGCATAATGCGCTCTAGTGCTGTAATTGGAAAACTACCTATATTTAGGGTGACATTCTCCGAAACTGCTTAGAAACGAAAGACTAACGGAAAGATAAAGGGCTTAAAGTACCCATAAATCACGGGATGAATCTGTTAGCCGCGGCTGATGGATGTATCCGAACAATGTGACCAAGAACAACCAACCAGAAACATTTAACCAAGTATATAATAAAAAGTTAATTATATATAAAGAAGTAGTATTTTTTGTTAATTTTGGTGGATTTTACAAGAAAGCAAATGTTAGCAAATAAACCATACGCTGTTGTTTGGTGAACTGTTTGTTTGAATTATGTAAGATGTCCTATAACTTTCTTTCCTCCGTTGGTACATACATGCTATCTCTAGTTTAGAAGTGGAAGAGAAGAGGAAATGCGCAAATCCTGTTCAGTCTGCGAATGGAGTGTTACGTAATGCACTTTGGATGCAAGTATCTTATAACAACTTTGCGTGATTTATGTGATAATTATTTTCTGCCCTGTGGTTTGGATTTATTGTATTCGGCTATGCATGTACGAAATATAATTTACGTGTGTGTACTTCTATTATATTTTATGACAATTCCAACGGCATTTTCGAATTTACATACCCTACAGATCGTACCAGTATATTATCTATGATCCACGGGGCCGACTAATAAGTCGGCGTTACACTCGCGTAGAGTTCTCGCTCGCGAAAACTTTTTCTGTTCTCAGCTCCTTCGTATTCGTGGACATCATCGCGAGAATACGAGGAGGCGTTGGCGTTCACATTCTCAGTTTCTTCCGAGAATGTGGAGAAGCCTTATTATTGTAAATGTCAAAATGTGGCAGAGTTTATTTGAATTTAGGTGTTTTGTTTTTTTTGTTTGACAATTTCACTTGTTTTGGGTCAAACAGTTTTATTGACAAATAAAAAATGGATAGAACCCAAGAAGTAATATTAAAAATAGAAAACCAAGTTTTTAAAGTGGAAATAAGTTTACTCTGCGAGCATAGTGATTATTTTACAGCTATGTTTAGTGGAAATTATGTTGAAAAAGAACTTCATGAAATTTGTATTGATGTGAGACATTTACTTCTTTATCTCTGAATCTATGATATAGGGTGCGGTATAGATATAGGCACCTCTATTTTAAGTAATGGTAGGTGGGGAGGGTCGGGAGGTATACTTACCCCTTTTGCAACTCTTATGTCAAGAAAATACATAGTTCTTTAGATATTATTGTTTTTGTAAATATAACCTCATTTATGTTTTTCACTAATTTGCACTTATATCACTGACCCAAAGTTGAAAAAATCCAATAGTTAACATAAAAAGATTTAAAATAGTCCAAAAAGACAACAACGTTGTTGAAAAATTAAATAAAATCACAAGATAGCAATTCACATAGATAACTGTTATATTTTTTATTTGTTTAAGTTTGTGGTTGGCAACTAGATCTTGACTAAAACTAAACGACATGTCAATATCAACATTTATTCACTAATAACTATTGAAATGATGGTTACAAATTGGTTGTGATATTGCCTGACTGACAGTGGTACACCTGTCTTGTGAGCTTATAGTCTGTGTGCTGTTTCCCAGACATGGGGTTGAAGAAGAGAGAAGTACTTAAGTTAATTGTTTTTTTTTAACCACCCATTTTATATAAAACTATATTTGAATAACCTTTCCATGGTTTAAAGGCTTAATTGCCAACCATAAACTTCATAAAAATACATAAGTGAGGACACATGTACAAAAACATTATAAGAACTATACATATTCTTAATACATGGGTTGCAGAATGAAGAAGAAGAAAGTATTACTCCTAAGGGGGAGTCCCCCTCCACTCCGCTCTAGCCCTCCCATTACTTAAAATAAACATACCCTATACCACAACCTGCCAAAATTCTACTACACTGATATCTTATTTGTCAGGAGACAAAAACCTTGTAGATCCTAGTTTATTTCGAGAGCAAGCAAGTGACATTCTTTTGTGTATTTTTTATTTGGACACTATTCACCATTGGAATTTTCTTTGATTTTATCCTCGAAATATCTCATACCTATAATACCTGGTATTCAGAAGTATTTTAGCAAAATTGGTTACATAGTTTTTCTGTAAAAGCATAGAGTCACTTTCATATATATAATAGTAGTTTACAATTAGGATGTTAATTAATATAAATGGCTAATTAAATTATTTCCAAATTGCAGGTCATAGATGCAAACTCAATGAGTATTATACTACAATATATGCAACTTGGACTAATAGACTTATCAAAGTACCCACTCTCTACATTAGGAGATCTTGCTATTGCAGCTAATTTTCTCCAAATAACTGAACTAATGAAACAAATAGAGTATTGCTTAGATCTCCAACTATCACTCTCTAACTGGATGGAAACAATGGTGATAGCAGAAAATACTTCATATAAAAAATTAGAACAGCTATGTGCAGCGTTCGGCTTACTTTCATTCAAGTCTATGAAATCAGAATACATTTCTACTATTCATAAACTAGTTTGGTATTTGTCTCATCCATATTTAGATGCTAGTAATGAACTGGATGTTTTTAAATTTGGGTTTCAATGGATATCTAGTGCAGAAACTGGTGCTGATGCATTATTAATCATTCTTGGCAGTTTAGATTTTTCTAGAATGACATGTGAAGATTTTAATGAAATTAAACAGTTAATTATGATTTATCAAAATAGCCTAGCATTTAAAGTTGTAGATTGTTTATCTGAAATATCCAGTAATGGAGAGATTTCAGAGCAAGTTATATCAGGAAGAAAGCTAGATATTTGTCAAAAATTTACTGAAAGAGTTTATAATGAAGTTTTGGTTTTGGTTAAGGAAAGTTTAATTCGCAAACTCAGATACACTCCTACCATCCCAGTATGGTTGGTTAAAGATTCAAAGTTAGAAGCAGTACCTCACAGTATGTACACTTTTAATGCAGAGAAAGGGTTTGAAAAATGGTTAGAAGTTGCGGATAAGAATTTATGGGGATGGAGTGTTACCTCTTGGGATGCAAATAAGCTAGTCGTTGTTTGTGGAGAACATGGTAGAGGCACAGGAATATTTATGAGGGATGTGAAAGTATATGATACATTTAGGAATGAGTGGACTGATCATGGGGTCCAGTTGCCCCAGAGAAGGCATGCTGGTGTAACAGTACTTGGTGACACCCTGTATCTAATTGGAGGTGTAGGTGGGTTCAGGTTGGTTTTTCTTAGTCTTAACTATACTGATAAAAAAATTGAGTGAGAGCTCCGTTTTTACTGCATCGGGAATAGAACTGAGAAGATTGATTTATTTCAAATCATAACTACAGTGTACATAGAGTGAAATAATAGCATTCACTAATCATAAGCCACTTACATTATAAAGGTAACAAATATTCTAATCACCAAAAAATACTTTTAGACTCTTTAGAACTTCTCTTACCCAAAAAATAGTCAAAAATTTGATTAATCATAGCTGTTTGTCTTGTGTAGTCTTGATCAAAATTGTATTCAAAGACTAAATATATTCTTAAATCATTATCAAATTTAATTAGAATATTACCATAAAATTCTAAACATGCCGTATCAGTAAATTGAAGCTGTTAAAAAAATAACTGGACTAGACTATTATTAACGAATTTTTTAGATATCTTGTGTTTGTTCAAAATTCACGTAAAACATACTGGGGCGATATCGATGCGTTTTTCACTGATCAACAGAAAAAATTTAGACTTAAAATCTGCATTACTTTGTGCCCCGGGTATCCCGCGTGAATTTCAAGTCAAGCGTGGACGATGTCGCGACTTAACTTGGTTAATAAATTTAACTTCAATATTTCAGGGTAGTCTTAGACACGGCGGTAGCTTATGATTTAAAGCAAAGATCTTTTGGAAAAATCGCCAAATTACCAGATACTATACAGAATCCTGCAGTGTGTACGCACGAGAACAAAGTTTATGCAACGGGACATAAAAATATTTATCAATATGAAGATTTTGGGGCCCATGATTTATGGAGGACGGCTGTGTCCACCGACATTAGGGTGAACTGCATGGTGTCATATAAAAAGTATATTTACTGTACACAGAGTTACTTCAGGCTTTTGTACAGATTTCAGCCGGATGTGGACCAGAAATTAGTTTTGATAACTTCATATAGTAACCCTACTGCTGGTATTTGTACCTTAGGTAAGGTTTTGTTATTATATTGTACAAATGAGTTCCTTTTTCACAACTCTACGGACTCGAGTTCTGCACAACTTTATTCGAAGAAAGTTTTTAGAATTTATACACGCTTCTTGGTTATTTTTGTTTTCATGTGTGACATTTATTCAATGATATTTGTGTTGTGGTGTATCTTACGAATAATTTATTATATTCATACTAAACTTATACTAATATGGAATGCTATATTACATGCTGGTATTGTGCAGTGTATGCCTTATATCTATACCTATATATATTATCCTAACTAGTGCCATGTGTGTTATTTTTCCTCTCTATGTCTGGGTTATTAATTTTTAGGCTCTGTGTGTCTTGGTTTGTTTGTGAAGTGTGCGTGTAATGCAATGCGGTGGTAGTGCGCGTTGGTGTATGTATGTAAGTTTTGTTTTGAGTTCAATTGAGTTCTTCCTTTTATTTACTGTGATCTGGGTGTTTGGAATCGGCACTAGAATTGTCCATTGTTTATTACCAATAAGACTAGTATAACTTTCTTAAGTTGGGTATAATACAATATGTATGTATGCAACTATTCTCAAAAACGGTTCTTTTGCTTCGCTTCGAGAATGAAATGAGCTCCATGCAGAGGTTTTCTTTGAGCACTACCCTTTGAAGTTTTTTAAAAAACATGTCACTAAATTTCTTCGAGGCCAGTAGCACTTTGGCAACATCTCTGGTGGCCAATTCTACTACATATTTTAATATCTTGGCGTTGTGAAGATATTTAAAGTACGATTCTATTGCGATAGTTAATACAAAAATTGGTATTCTACTAAATCCACGATATCTTTTCGATATCGCTGCAGAATAATAGTAAAAAAAAATGGTTTTCCATTAGCAGAAATGGCGTCAGCCCAAACGAATATTGAAAGTCTACTAAAAATTGAAACATTTATTCCTCGACTTTTCGCTTATAAATATTTATAAAGATAGAGTGGTCGACCACAGGCACGCCGTGTAAATTTTAAAAAATCCTCCAGATCAGTTTACCAACATTTTACTTTGAACGGCTCTTAAAGTATCGACATCTACGCACATACTCTCAAATTAAATTTTCACCAATCCGGACGTTTCTGAAATGTAATACTGAATCTTAAAATTTTTAAACTTTATTTTCAGATGATTGTCTAATGGCATTTACGAGCACGGTAGGCGGACCTTCCGAAATATTATCAGTAGAAGTGTTCAAGGAAAAGCCGGTTAATGAAAATCCGCAAGTTGTATGGACTGAAAGTAATGCCAACATCAGGGTAAACGAAGTCGCGGGTACAACTAAGCTTGTGATACATGTGCCACCAGTGAAAAATGAATTATCTGCATACCTGAAACGTCATTTAATAAGGTACACCGAGTTTAGTTAATTGTAGTTAATAAAGCATTTTATAAATAAATTATTTTATGTTGTTTTGGAGGTTTTATTCATGTTTTTTTTATTATATTAATTTATACTTTGTATCATAAAAGATTTCGTCGACAAGTTACGAAAAAAAAACACATTTCTACTGTTGACTAGAAGGCGCCACAAATCATTAATCTCTAGCTTTTTTATATAAATGAATAATTAAAAATAAGTTATAATAATAATAATTCTAAGTGCGGCATTTTGATTGCTGTTTGATGCCGCGCTGTAGTTTTAATTATTTGTATGAGTCCCGAAAATTTGTGTAAATAACAGATAAACACTTAAAAAAATCTTTTTTTATTAGGTTCTGAATAATTTAATGTCTCATTATAAATAGTCAGCAAGTTACTTTTCAATATTATATTTAAACAGTATCACGAAGAAAAGAAAGAAAAATACTACTACTAATCTATACAGGACTATGTACTGTATAATGTTGACTGAACTTGTCGCCAATTTTTGTGTCACTCCAAAAATTACAATTTCATTAGTTAAGGTAAATATAACGATAAACTTAATTTTAAATTTTCGTTGACTTGGCAAATAAATTATGGTTTGAACGAAGTGTTTGGTTTGCTCTGTAGTGGATTGCTATAAAGAATTTCAATTAAAATTGGTACACTGTGAAAAAATATCTATATATTAATACGTGAAGAAAAAACTTTGTACTCCTTTTTACTAAAATCGCGCGGACGAAGGAGTACGAAATTTCGCACAGTTTTTTCGCGCAGTTTATATAGAGAAGATGAATGCTCTTTTATTTATTGTTCTAGTTAAATTAACAGTGTAGCCTTAACGAAAGCTATGATTATAGAAGTATACACTTTAACATTAATTATTATGGTCGAATTACTACCACGAGCGACCACTAGTATTAACTTACTTATGCAAAATGTAACCAACCCACATACTGACAGTTGTGAGAAAAAGCAGTTTTTATTAAAACTTTGCAAAAAAATAATAATTGAATATTGTATATTCTAGTACGTACATATTCTAAATTTTATTTTTCCTAAATAGAACACATTTTTTTGTATGAAAAGTTTTAATAAAAACGGCTTTTTCTCAAAATGTCAGTATGTGGGTTGGTTCCATTTTGCATTATTATGTCCTATTAATTGTGTAATACTGAAGTACGCAGGTGAAGTACTGCGGCTTTATATTCATTGATGGGTAAGTTAATAAATGAAAACACAGATTAAGTTGTTATTAATTTAATATTTATTTGGACATTCATTTACAAACATTAAATTATTTCAAATGAAAGTGTACATATAATTTGTACAATTATACATTAAAAAATTAAGGCAAAATCGTATTTGTTAATACTCGTAAAATTACGCTTAGTTAATTTATTAATTGATATTACTTAAATAAACACGATAGCATTATATGCGATCTTAATGAGACTAGTAGTCAACAATATAAAATACATTAATTCTTTGCAATTAGGTATAAAACTAAGTCAAAGCGAATTTAAACTAAATAACACCAGTGTCGAAAATAGACTAAATAAAAACTTCTTTTGTAAATATACATCACCTTGATTACATACTAAAAGCAAAATAAAGAAATCAAATTGCCAACGGGCGATAAAATCTCAAAATAGAAAAGCTAGATAGATACCGTATTAAAATGGTGTATTTTAACTGATCAGCAGGTATAGTAATATAACCCCAAAAATACTTTATATTCCCAAAAATAGTAACTGATCACCAAAATTAAAACTTATTTAGGTAGTACTAGCACATTAATTTGTTTGTTTAAGATTTGGTTATCATTTGGTTGGTCTTTGAATACAATTTTCAAGTGCAGACAAGACTAGAAAGGCAACTATTGTAATATTTTACTTTTTTTTGTACACATTTCGTTTTGCTTAGTGTTTAGTATATTTTTTTGTAAGAGACCTACCAAATCAATTTGACCTTATTTTACAAAGATCAAGAACAGTATATATTTTTAATGTTGTATCATATTTAAATCATGAAATGAACTAGTTGTCATTGTTAAATTATAATTCGTTCGAAATAATAAAAACTGATGAAATTTTTGTTTCATTCACCCTCTGGTACGCTATATATAATATATGAGTAGAAAAGCTTGTATTTTAGAACGATTTCTATAGCTTTAGTTATCTTTATCAGCATTAAACATTTAGTACTTTTTCTACTTGTTAATTTGAATAAACCTGGAACATTTTTCTTGTTTAAACTAGTATCGACACTAGTGTAAAAATAACTTAATAATATAACTAACTATTCAATGTTATTTACAGTGAATAAAAATATCTATAAATAATCAGGCCCCGCAATAGGCTCGACAAAGCAAAAATCCCTAAGTAAAGCACCATAATGGGAGTTTTTTTTAGTATAATGGCACTTTTTAGAGGACCTATGAAATTCTTTTTCACGTACTTTCTTTATGGATATTATTTATTTTAGATCATTTGTATAAACGGTTACTATGTAATTACACCATAGACAATAAGCAACCATAGAGGTCAAGGTCAATATTTTATTGGACCTAATGCTTGACAGTCGGAAGGCAATGTTTGCGACAATCTTAAAAGTTTATTAATAAAAATAATACATAGTCAAGGTGGGGTAGTCCATCAGTGCGGTAAGTTAGTATATTTCTCGATTTTCACCTTTTTGAAACGGAACTTAATGTCAAGTACAATTTGAAGACAGAATTAAGTGGGTTTTAGTTTTGCTGACAGATTTTTTGTTATTCAAACACGGAGACAAACAGGGGTGTATGTAGTCCCCCCACTGACGGATTTCCTCACCTTGACTGTAACTGTATATAATATATAATAATAACTGTTCATTTAAATTGGACTTGTCAGGTTACAAAAACTCAGTTAATTGGCGTTAGTTCATGACCTACAATTTGAACGAGGCTGATTCTTAAGCATGAATTTCATATTAAATTTCACTTAAAAGCTTTTACCGTGCCATAAAATAGTTTACAAAACAATCAACATATTGTAAAATCTACAGGAAAAATAATATTATCTTAACAGAGTTGCGTTAAAAGTTAAAACTCTAATGCTGGTGTGCACCGACATTTAACCGGCGGTTAAAATAAAATAATCACTGTTTATGCATACATTTTTAGCGATTAATTTATTTTAACCACCGGTTAAAAGTCGGAGCACACCAGCCTAAATAGAGGCTACATATGCATTATATGATTATAGTCTACATTCAATACATTAAAGTGATGTATAAGTATGGAAGCTAAATCAATAAACGCGATAAAACGATACCGCATATTGTGAAAAGGCATTTACAAAATTGCTGATATATATTTTTTTACTGGAAGCACTACATTAGATTTCTAGAAAATTTATTACTTACTAAGAAATTATTGTCATAGAGTGCTTACTTAATAACTGTCAGCTGTCAAATAGATAGGTGACATATTCTACGATGAATTCTACAAACACCACTCCAAATCCTTCAAAAATGAAAGAATATCCATATAAAAGAGTGGGTGTTAATGTATATTGTTACCACCATGCATGGTATTAATTTTAATTAATGTTCAAATAATAATTAATACGCAATTTCAGTAATCAAAGATGACGTCATAACTTGCAAATTCTTATTTGGAAATTAATCAATAACATATCGCTAGGTACAGAGCTATTAAGTCAGCATTCTACGCCATAATAAAAACAATACTTTTTTCTTGTACAAAAATATTTTTTATTACATCTTTGTGTAAATTATCGAATGAAAGATTAAATTTTATAATTTATAAATCCTGACTTCATATTAAAAATACTATAACAGACAGATGTCGATTCAAGGCACGATTTTCCTAAAGGCCTCACACACTGTAATAAAATTGAATAATAATGACTGTATTTAAACTTATTCACGCAGTATTCAAAATAGTAACAAGACCTTTTACGTATATGAAATTAAAGATTGAATCGATTATATGGTTTTAGTCATATATCTGTTGTTAAGTCGATTTTAGTCGAATTGTCAATACTATGTTTAGCCGATTATTACGAATATGTCGATCGATTTGAATGTTTGAACCCTATTATTTTATGATTTTTTTAATATTTCCCCCCTCCGGACGAACGGGATTGTCCGGGCTTATAACTTCAGGGGCTTGTGTATGTTTTCATTATTTTTCTTTTCTATTATTTCTTTTTTGTTTATTGCACTTTTTCTTTCGCCAATATATATATATATAACTTTTACACATTACTATTTTATGCGTTCATAAGTGGATGTTAGACGTGCGAGCAAGTACGCGTACATATGGCTCGACAACTTCGCTTCTGAATGCTCGCGTAGTACGGACACAGAGCTGTTAGCACGCTTACTTGTTTTAATTTTAAATTGGAAACTTGCAGAAATCTTTATGATAATAACAATATTAATTCTTTTTAATGTATAGGTTCGATTTTGAGCACTGCTACTTTTAAATGATGACGCGGAATAAATAATATGCTTAATTTAATAAAACAAAAATAAAATATATCAATAATTATTATTCAACTTTATCCCTTACCCGATACATTTCAATATTCTACTCATTAATAAAACTTACGTCCATCCACCGGTAAGTTTGTGGAAAAGCTCAACATCCAAGGTCTGGTTGGTGTCTTTGGACCTCATCGACAGGAAGATATAACCACCGATGAACTCGTGGACCACCTTGCAATCCGCCGACTGTACAGAGAATATGATATTGCCTTCTTCGAATTGCACCATCATATGTTTGATCTCCCAGTTGACATTCCATGCCTGGAAAAGGTGTTTGTTTTTATGTTTTGTTATTACTATTCAAGGATATGACGTCATAACCCGCTACGTGCGTACAAAGTTTAAGAGGCTCCTTGCGTTTGTAAGATTATTAATTTATATGGAACCAATTAGAAGTTATACTGAATCCAAGGCAAAAAATGTTGAAATCAGCTCAGAAACAGAAAGTTATAAGTGAACTTATTATTAATTTATTATATATAAAAATATTACACGACGATTGAAAAGTTTGACGACATTACAAGTTTTAGCGTGACCTAAAGAAAGGGGCTGGCATATGTTTAGGGACGCGGATCAGCGTTACCATACAATGGGGAAATGCTACCAATATTTTCGGAACGGGGAGCGTTCCGAAAATACAAAGAAAAACCTACAGGGATTTGGATTAAAAAAAAATATCTATAGATATGTTTATTTTTGTGTAGTTTATCTTTAAGATAGACTAGTTGAACACCTACTCCTTATCAATCCATCATCATCTTTATTTGCAAGAATGTAGTTTATACAGATGTTATATGTGTCAGTACATTCTACCACATAGTGGTGTAAAAAATAAATTAAGAATTAAAATTATAATTTACGTAAATATTCTAATAAAAAAATGTCAATTTTTGGTATATAATATATAAGCAATTAATGTCAAGAGAAAAAATACCAAATAGATCACTAAGATTTTCCATATAGATAATAACGACAAGAACTTTTTTAAGAAATTCATCTACATTATATACTTTTGTTAAAGTCGGTTAATAACGGTTACAAAACCCTATAAAATGCCTCCCAACATACATACCTTCATAGTGCTGAACCTCCAGGTCTTGATGTGGTCCCCGGTGCTGGGGTCGAGCCTCATGATGCGGTTGTTCGCGATGCTGATGATCTCGTCCTTCTTGTGGCCCATGAACCGCACCGCGAACAGCGTCTGCCCGTAGTCGTGCAGGTTCTGCCAGGTCTTTATGTACTGCAGTTTCGCCTCCAGCAGCGGCAGGTCCTTCACGTTCGCGTGGCTCTCCACCACTCGTTGGGTGAACTGCGAGGAATATATCGCTTAGTTCTCAACAGTCCACCGTAATCATCCTAGCATTAAAACCCGGTTGCATACAGAGCTACAGTTATGGATATGAAATTTCAAATCTGTATATGGATGATTGTAGATACTAAGGTGACCACTCATTTACTGTTTTCAAATCCTGTACTCTGAAAGTACTCATTTGTATGTTAATTAAATAAGAGTAAATGTATATTTAAATGAAGAAATGGATCGATGAGAAAATAGAACTTGACAAGAGATGGGTAGAAATCTTTCGGCATTTTAGAGTAGAACATATCCCACATGAAAATTAAATTTTTTTAATAGGAATTTCCTTATCTTGTCCAGACATTAATGCTGCTGTTGAAAGGGTATTTTCACGAGGGAATGATTATTGGAGCAGTGAGAAGTTGCAAATATCTGTAAAAACATTATCTGCCGTCTTAACAGTCATATTTAATATGCAAAATGAAAGTTTTTCGGATGTGGCTATATTATTAGACGAACATCCTCATTTCGCAAGAAAAAACCACTCCGAAGAAAAGTATGTTTTTGAAGGAAAATAAAGTTTTAATCGTTTTTCTTCTTTTTTTTCACCTATGAAATACTTGCAAAGTGTACTCTTTTTGAACAAAAATAGTTGGTCACCTTATAGATAAGGTTACGGATATTAAATTATTTTGGATCATCCGTTACTTTCGGATCACGGATATTAGATTTTGAAGAAATTGCAAAGTATGATACAAATAAAGCCCAAACATTATCTATGTTTGGGCTTTATTTGTATATTATTTGTGGCTTCAAATGTGATTTGTAATGTATATGAATGTAAGCATATTGGATAATAAATAAAAAAAAGAAGTTATCACTTCAAAGAGGTTAGTGGTAGTTAAGAAGATAGTGGCCCACCTTCGCCTTGAGCCTCCTGAGGTACTTGGGCGCGAGGTAGTTCTCCGGGTGCAGGTGTTCGAGGTGCGGCAGCGCGTGCGCCGCGGCGGCGCCGGGCTGCGGCCGCTGCAGCGCCAGCAGCGCGCGCACGGCGCCCGCCTCCGACGCGAACAGCGGGTCCGCGAGCGAGCGCCCGCGCGCGCCCAGCCGGCACGCCGCCACCCACTCCGCGTACTGCTCCTCCTGAGGTGCGCATCCATCGATATACTCATTCGGATTTCTTTCAAATCATCAACACATTTCACAAAGGTGAAGGTATAATAAACATATTTGGAAAAGGTGAAGGTGTCTATTTTGACGTTAACAAATGAAATAAATCTACACGCGCTATTATAATTCCGTAGCAGAGCTAGATTTTACTTTATATTGGAGAATATTCTATTTCCGATAGTAAATATATTTGAAAAAGGTGAAAGTGTCCATTTTGATGTTATCAAATGAAATCTACACGCGCTATTATAATTCCGTAGCAAAGCTAATTTTTACATGCTATTGAAGAATATTCTATTTCCGACAGGGGTCATTAGTTACAGACGATTCAATTCATTGCAGGTACAGTATGTCAAATCTAGTTAAAAGTTAATCTCTTTTTCACCATTTTTCAACGCCGATATATGGTACTTTTGCATTTATTTCCAACCAAACGAAGCACGTACATCATTACATGTTCATATAGTCTCATTCACATTGGAAAAATTAAAAATTAAATAATTTATCAAAAAATCATACATACACATAAGAAAGACTTCTAACTAAAACCCTAGACGTGTTGTATGAATGTAGGACGTCTTCCAGCCATGCGAATACGAGGAAGGAGTGAAAGGGATTGTTTATAATAAACCAAGATACCTTTTAGGATTTTAAATATGATTAGAAAAATAGTTTTTAATTTAAATAGATTAAACACAAAACAACACAATGATAAAAAAAATATATATATTTTAATTAATATAATATAAATTTTACTAAACTTACATTTTCACACTTGAGCCACATCTCGTGCATTGCGTCATCGGCGGGGACTTCCAACTTGATGCTGTACCTGCCTGACGCGGGGTGTGCGTCTGGTGTTACCTAAAAAAACAAGGTAGAAATTCGTTCATAATGATAGATATATATTATATAGACAACAGTATAACATTTTAATTTTATTATCAATGAAAAAAATATCTATAAGACATTAACTTACTTCAGCGCCCCTGAGTTCGACCGCGTACGAGGGCGGCTCGCCCTTCGCCGCTGCTTCCCGCGAGGAATGTATGCGCAGCATCCCGTCTCGACACGACACCCAACCGCGTTTGTACGCCTTCAGCGTGAAACGCTTCGGCCTGCAAAATGATGATGAACACCGTCAATTTCACTTATTTATTTTACACAAAATAAGATTCACATATAACTATAAAATATGGTGTGAGGTCACTGAATTGAGGGGACTTGTTTGTATTTCTTTACAAACGTATTGGTTTCGAGGCATTAAATATGCCAGAGAAGATGTAATCACTATTATGAGGCTGCGATTCGGACACATTCTATTACAACAACACAACACATAGATAATATTAGAAAAAAAGCATCTAAAATTCTGGGCTTTGTCTTAAGAAATAGCAAAATATTTCGTAACTACAAAACAAAGATATTGCTGTATAATTGTTTAGTAAGAAGTGTCTTAGAGTACTACAGTGTTGTCTGGCGACCTCATTACTGTACACATACATTAAGATTAGAACGCATACAGAAGAGGTTTCTGTGGCATCTTTCTTTTGCTGAGCACAGGGTAAAAAAGGAAACATCATACAAGAAAAGACTGATTTATTTTAAAACTGATTCTCTGGAGACACGTAGAATTATGTTAGATGCCATGTTTGCTTATAAGTTATTTCATAATAACATTGATTGCCATCAATTGTTAAGTCAATTTCGCTTTAGAGTCCCTTCGAAACCCCCTCGACAACATATAACCCCCCTCTTTCCCCCATTAAGAACTACAGTACTAGGTGCTAGCTCCCCTATCTCTAGAATGTGTAGAATTCATAACAGTAGCAGTGATCTTATTGACATTCACTTTGACTCCAAAAAATCATTTTATAAAAAGATTCGTTTAGCCCAACAGGACACTCATTAGACAGACTGACGGACAGACTAATTTCAATACCCTACACATTTTTGTTACATTTATTATTAGAATCTAAATAAATAGGTAAATAACAGTGAAGAAATTATACTGCAAGTTGGGTTCACCTATAATTAGTTTTTACATTGCATTGTAAACCTTAGTCATAAGTCTAATAACTGATTAAATGTAAAAAACTGTTGGTGATCCTTATTAAAATAAATAAATAAATTCGCCCACCTCATGAAATAAACATCACTATCGAGTTATTTACAGAGTGGAGTGGTGGAAGATATTATTTATCATATTCTAATGGAATATCTCCGGAACGAAATTGAAAAGGCGTCTATATCAAGTGAGCGGGAAAGAGGTTTGCTCGGACACACACAAGCATTATTGTATATATACACCGACCTACACAAAGCATTATAGGTAATCAAATAAATAAACATAAGGCATTGTATTAATGCAACTTGACAGAGCGGTTTTTTGTGAGATAACGCATAATATATTGTAAAGTAAGTCGTAATGGGACTCTAACATAACTTATCGACAACAATAGATACATAGGCATAAAATACAGTAGGGGGGGGGGACAACTGCCCCCGTGTTGGATTCACGATTCCCTCTGGAAGCGATTTAATTAGATTTTTAAGTTAGTTTCGTGGTAATCTTTATAATATTCATTCAATAGTGTGGAAGTTCTAACAAGTCCCAGTTAAAGGGTCCTTGTTTCGAAATTGCACCAAAAATGCATTTCAATATCTTACAACTATTGTTCATTATTTTATATTCTTTCGTACTATTCATTCATAGGCCAATTTATACATTAAAAAAAATAACATTTCAAAACAAAACCTTACCAATCTCGCTTCCGCCAAAAACTAGCGTAAATCTGTTTTGAAATGTTTCAAATCGTATTGGACAGACCTATCACGTGTATAGACTGGCATAATGATAAGGAGTTAAGAAGTAATACAGAGTATATTAGAAACGACACTATAACTTTTGAAAGGGTATGTTGGAACAAAATACACTCAACAATAAAATACTGTACAGGCTTTACAAATCTAGCAGGGTTGCCTGTTAGTTCATGCTCTATATTCAACACTACAAAATTACAGATAATTAATATAGTATATTTTGTCCCTTACGCTATTGAACAGTAATCGTTGTTACACTTGCTGTACGCCGGTATGAGGGACAATGCAAGAAAAATATAAAATAATATCAATATTAAGAAAACAATAAAATAATATATAAAAAATAAATTAATGAATACATTTTAACCTCAATGAACTATTACAGGAAAATGTGAAATTCATACTAATATTATAGGCAAAAATAACTCTTATGACCTCTTCACGGAAAAAGTTCGGTAGAATTGTGCAGTTTGAATACAGAAAATGGAGATAGAACATTTTATCCCGGATTTCTGGGATAAAAGTGAGTAATTTTACAGGGAGGAATAGCACCTATATAAAATTTTAATGCAAGGTAATTTGGTTAAATATTTATCCTCAAAACATATTAGGGTTAAAAGCAGAGTTTTCAAAACCCTAGTAGAGAATGTAAGTATTTACCTGTTTATGATCTAAGCCATATTATAAAAAAATACCAGTTTGAAATCACACATTAAGAGTTTTTCTACAAAATATAGAACCGATATTAAAATCGGCGGCTCTGAACTTCCCGGCCGGTATCGCTATATAGGCGCACAGTGTCTGTATGAAGCGTTTGTGATATTTTTTCGATATTAAAACGTGTTATCCATATTCTATACATGATTATTATATTCACTCAAACACCGATAAAAAATATAAGAAAAGAATTAATATTATCGTATAACAATATTTTAAATACCTAATGAAATATTGGTTAGAAGTGTAGGTCTGTTTTATACCAAAACATGCAGAATAACAACGAGATGTGGCGCCCTCTAGAAATCAATTTTTAGAGTTAAAATTTTATTGTTATTCCTAGCATTTTTTTTCAATGAAAATAATAAACAACAGTTGAAATTAATTTAAACCTTGCTTCTCACCTGAGGTATTTCAAATATCCAGCCAGTTCTGGCACATGAGTGATGTCAGGTCTGGCCGGTGGTCCCCCTTCGAGTTGCGCTTGAAGCTCTGAGAGCGCTGCGTCGATCTCGTCTTCGGGCGCTGCACTGGTGTTGCCAGTACCATAACCGTCAACGGATTCCGAACTACCACCAGCAAGCGTTTGAAGCTCTATCTGAAGCTGTTAACAATAATTCAAATTCAAAAGTTTTTATTCAAAATAAGTTCCACTGGAGAACACTTTTTCAAGGTAATATAGGTTAAAATTTAATTTTACTTCTTAGTCTATGTACACCGCTTCGCAACGTGTTATTGCTGTTAAGGAGAAGTAGCGACAAGAAACTCCCCAGCAACACGTCTAGCTAAAAATTGTTTTTCTTTATATTTGATGTTCTATTTATATTTAAGTTCTTTTTTTAAGTTTTATACAGAATTATGTTACAGAATGACTTTTGAAGAATTAATGGAGTTCTAGCAAACAGTGCATATTGAATAAGACAGAGCGCAATAAAAGGATAGAAAATATTATTATAGTTATAAATATAAAGACATAACGTACTATTATTTTTTTCGCTACTTATCTCCATATATTACTTACAATATGATTAAATGTAACAATTTTATCTATCTTTTAAATATGTCGAGTCTGAAAATTAAAACTGTTAAAAAATAACTGGATTATATACACTATACAAACGAAGGGAAACACAATGAATTTTTTTTTAGATTTCCTGTCTATTTGTCAGTTTATAAAAAAACGTGTGCATCTCGGGAAGCCCGAAAATAGTGACAACTAAAACTAATTTAAGTGGAATTATTTAATATTGAAATTGTTTAACTTAAGAAAAGCTTAAATTTTGTGTATATTAATATGATAATGTAAGGAAACGTTATTTATTAATAAAATCTCTAAATGATTATAAAATATATTTTATTCTTAGTTACAATTCTTGAATATGTACATCAGAATTTTGTGTTATTAGCATCATTATTTAATGCAATTACCGAAATACGGCCAGCGCTGTGGGTTAGAGTGAGAGAGGAGGCGCCTGCCTACCGCTGCCGTATGCGTGAAAGAAAGAGAAGCCAGACAGGCTGGCGTCCTAACGCGCTACGTAACGAAGCGGTTTATCCTCCCATAAGAAGTTGTCACTTCGGCTTTAAAACTGTAATTTTACCTGTAACGCAGCGAACAGAAGCATCTCCTCTTCAGTACAATGGACCTCCTGGTTCAATATCTGCCACCTGGCTTGTTGGTACAACTGGTTCAGCCGCGGCGCGTCTTGCGCCCGCACGCTCAGGTCGAAGAACGAATAGAACTTGAAGCGAAGTTGTAACGTGTCCCATTCGCGAACGTATTGCTCCATTATCGAGAGCGACGAATCCAGCCATCTGTAAACGAAATAGTTAAAATGTATAAGTTTTTTTTTCAAAGCATGTTAGTTTATTGTAACGAATTTCTTTACTAACAGAATAAAAATAGAAGGTAGTGTGTATAAATTACCCAACTACTCGGGTCGTTCCGTCACAGCCCCGATATAAATGCGTGCGGTCGGAACGACGAGACATCATTTCCACTTCGAATTCGGTCGGGTGCGGTCTCACTACAGCTTTGGTCTTATACGCGTGCGATAGTAACGGATGGCCAATTATTCAATTACAATTACTACATATGTATGTGAATTTAATTAATAAATTAGTTTGAAGTATTATTATTAAATAGGTTCTGTTTCATTTCTGCACATTGTCATATTAGTTAAATTCAATTCTTCAGATTAGCTTACTTGGAAGCGATCACTCTAAGCGGCAAATCCATCTATTATTAGACTAATAAAGACTCCATGCAAAGGGTGTCTGGAATAAATCGTTAACAGCAATAAGGATGCCAATTGTGTTGTAAATTGTCCCTGATAACCGTTTCTTTTAACAGACAATAAAGAAGAACAAATGTTAACAAGTCGTACTGCTAGTACAATGTATAGCACAGTTTGTGAGCGGGACGGATGATGTGCGAGCGAGAAAGAGCCACTATTAATATGAGTACTCCCGCGCTACGCTAGTCAGTCGTCACCCTTTCTCAATTAGTTCATTGTGTCGCCCTATGGCGGGCATCATCAGATTCATCCCCCTCTCACGGCAACAGTCCAGCCGAGGTAAAACTCCCTAGGGAGCTCCCTCAAGCGAGTTGCCCCCGGGCCCCAAAAACCTCGGTAAAGTTGTGAGGTCTTCGGACCAACAACATAAAGTCAAGTCAAATAAAAAAAGAAACTCTAGTCAGTAGTGCGTTGTCCGCTGCGATGACAAGATGCATGCAGCTCCCATGCTTTTATTGGAAAGCATTGATTCAACTATTTGAATAGATTGCATTGGAACAAACCAAAACGCAAGATGCATTAAATCGAGTACTGACACATGGGACTCCACTTGAAATAATCCAGTTAGTATGATAATAAGTTCTACTAACCCAACATTCATTCTAGCACGTTCTATTAGCGATTTTGGTGTGAGAAGCGATTCCTTCGATTGCAGATCCGGTTCGACCGGCGAATGCGCCAAGGTCATTTCATCGAATGAGTCCAAAGCGTCCAAGGAGGTAGCTCGCGGTGGCTCTTCGCAATATCCACCATCGCTTGAACCGTCGCTTTGTGTGCTATAGATATGGTTACCGTAGCGACGAAGTGTACCATTCTGTAATGTAAATCATAGGCTTTATTAAAGTACTACGCCGCGTGAACCACCTAGATCTTTGTTGCTTACATGATGATTAAATTAGATATTTTTATACTACATGTAACATACGTAAAACTTAACTGTTTCTTGTTCAATTCACTACAATAACAAATAAACTAAGTCCATATAGTCTAAGCAGCTGCCCATTAAAACATAGAACTGAGTCGAAGCCAACCTGATTTGAAGCAATACAATGACTTGTTTCCTATAAAAATGTATTTGTTAGTCAATTTTAGATCAAGCAAAAGGTGTATAAGAAGCTCTGACGTATCTAGTTGTCTAACTATCCATATTTATTTATCTTAAAAGAACTGCTTGAGTCGGCATTAAGAAAGTGATCAAATAAACATTTCGAATTTCTCTCTTGCACTTAGTGACACTTTATAAATTTGGATAGCTAGCAACACATGCGAAACGTCAGATATCTAAAAATCCACTTAGTTTTGTAATGAATACATTCATTCATTACCTGGTTAGTTAATTCTTATTTTAAGTTATGGTATTTCGTGGTAAAATCGAATTTTATTGTCAACCTTGTTATACATACTCGAATTTATGACGTTACTGTAAACATCTCAGAACAATGACTAAAGCTGGCTGTTATTCTAAGGTAAACATATCTTCACTTACGTCGTTTTCCGTAAAACAATGTGCAATGAATAGTTAGAATTATAACATTTATTTTATGGTATAAAACTCTTTTATGAGCAGCCACAAAGTGTCTGCAAAGGCACACTTGGCTATCCATAAAGGAGTGTTGGTGCCAACCACGATTGTATCGAAGTGAAAGTTGAATGTGGCAGGAGAAGCATGAAAATAGGATAAACGCAGTTAAAATGAGAGCTTTGAGAAGTGTATGCGCGGTTAACTTGAATGATATGATATGAGATTGTTATGGATTGAAAGAAGATGTAATAACTAGAGTTGAAAAAGGAATTTTAAGTTGATTTGGACATATAGAGAATGGATAAAAGTAAAATTACAAAACAGGTGTATGATACTTGTGAATGAGTTGATGCCGGTAGACCGAAACGAACACACCATGACCAAATATCAAAAAATAAAAACTTCGTTTAAAAAAACCGACTTCAAAAACTAAGCTATTTTATACATTTTAGTTTTTTGTTTTTGAAGTCGGTTTTTTTAAACGAAGTTTTTATTTTTTATTTGTTACTTTTTAGTGTTTAGCTATGTATGGGATGACCAACGAATGGTGCCGCGCTTCTTAAAAAATATAGGTCCCAAGAAACGGGAACAAAATAATGTTCGTAAAATGAAAACTGCTGGGCCAAACTATGTCAAATTTTTAGGGGACCAAATGGCAGCTATTCCGCGTCGAACAAAAAAGAATCACGTAAATCGGATCATATATCACGGAGTAATCGGTGAACATACATAAAAAAAGAACAAAAAAAAAGATCCCGACTAATTGAGAACCTCCTCCTTTTTTTGAAGTCGGTTAAAAAGTGGTAAAGAGAGGTCAGGTAAAAAGCATTTAAAATAAACGTGCATATATGAAGAGCTCGATCGTCGCAAGTGGAGATCTATAGTCACTGCCTACCGCCGTGGGAATCAGGCGTAATATTATGTATGTTTGAAACGTACCTGTTGTGAAGCTACAGGTGTAGCTGACAAAGACCTGGGAGGCGGCGGTGTAGCAGGACAACCGTTCGATCTATCAAGACTATTAGATGACCCTCTTGTTGCTGCCAAGAAGCTATTTGTATCCGGTGGTCCATGTTTTAATTTCTTAGCTTCTTTTAAATTCTGATAGTTTTGTTTTAGGTGGGAAGGCTCCAAAGGATAGCAGAGAGATAATTCCTCTGGATGTCTGATTCCTGATAAAAAAAATAACGTTCCAAAAATGTTAATACCTACTTTCCTAGGCATTATGGTACTTCTTAATCTGGCAATGTTATATAGTTTTTGACCGTTTCACGCAGATGCAGCGAATGCGTTTTTTTTGATGCGATATTGTTATTCGTTGCAAGTGATATTTAAATATTGTGAGATAACGTATGTTTATCCTTATAACACTTATTAGTGTAGCTAGCTACTTTTAACGCTAATACAATAAGACATTTTTCACTACGGTTAAATAATTCTTAAGAATGAATGAATGACATTCTTATCATGATTACATGAGAAATGTACGAATATCAATATTACACGAATCTTGCTATCTTCAGTACTTGATTGTACTAGATAGCTCTCACGCAAACGGCACACCTCTTTTTCACTCAGGAATGTGATTTATTCTAGATACATCTTTGATAAACGTTGTGTATTCATATGTGATATTATTTTTAGATAGCACTATATTAATTATTCGCTTCATACATATGAAAGATATAGTTTTAGCTTGCTTTCTTGTGGCATACACAAGTCAAAATATACGTGAGACTAATGTGGGTATGATTGGACAGTACACTCGCAACTGATCGTTGCATCATACTCGGATACTATCGCAATGTGCATATACTACATACAAGTTCAACCAGGAGTAAAGCTCACCTTCGTGAATCACAAGAAGTTTATACTAGGAATTACGATTGCATAGTAATAAATGTAACTTTATCGCTGGCCGTACACCAAGCAACCTAGCTGAAAGAGCCAGGCTGCACAAACCACTATATTGAGCACCTAATTTTAGCAGCCAGGTTGGCGTTATAGCGGTTGCGCAGAGAGAAATTATTGAGCGCCATGTGCATGAGCTCCAATGAGCCATCGGGATGAGCTCATGCCAGACAGGGCTGCGACGTAGGCTACAGCTGGCTTCTGTAGCCTGGCATATGATGACGGAAGGAGCACCGGGTTGCTTAGTAGTTATTCTGGTGAAGTTAGCGGCAAGTCCCACAACACCCCACTGATAAGTCCCTGAGCAGTGAATATCCGCAGATGGTTTCACCTCGTAAAAAACAAAATTGGCTGCCACAGCAATGTTGGCGAGTCTACGGACAAACGTTTAAAAAGCACCTAAATCTTCCGTGAGTAGATGGTGCCAGAGGTCCATTCTGCTTTTGCTTTTTGATCTTTTACTGTGTAAATCATGTTTTAACACATTTACACGAAAATGAAATAAAAAGCAAAATGGCACTTATAAGTTTGTAAAAAAATGTTCCTTTCAAAATGCTATAATTAATGTATAGGGCACTTTACCCCCAAAAACGGCCTAAAATTTCCACACCTTTTGGGATACTTTTTATACTTGAAACTGGGGTAGCTTCGTGGGGTATAAAATCGAAATTTACGACAAGGGAGCCCCAATAAATGGTGTAAGACTCTTATAATTATTATTAAATTATTAGATCAAAAAACAGGACCGTTTTATTTATAGTTGTCTTATCCATAAGCTTTAAGATAATGAAGAGAATTTACGACAGGTCAGCCGTTTCTGTTTTAGATAGTGGTGTAATATGAAAGGTCTGGAAAGGTTGTTAACGTCATTCTTGGAGGTTAGACGCCGTATAAAGCATAAAACGAACTCGTTAAAAAAGATAAGAACTTTACTAAACGCCCCATCAAGTTGTAAGCTATTAAAAATAACAGATAAAAGGGTGTCCTTGGGATGCCAAATCCATACTAATATTATACATGCGAAAGTAACTCTTTCTAATTGCTTTTGGTCTAGTGAATTAAACCTTGGATCGCTTTGTTCACTGGAACACAGAGATCCAGGACGGGTAAGATTCTAGGTAAGATACGTTTCGTAAGCTAACTTTCCTCCATTGATTGATTGACGGCTTGTGTAGTCTAGTGGATTCTGCCTTTGCCCGCCAAGCTCTTTGGAATTCAGGGGTTCCGTATTTGTCTCTTGACATAGTAAATTTAACAAATGAACTGGGCGTTATTCACAATGATCTGGGTGTCGAGATCGACTCCAAATTTGTCCGCTGTATAATTATTACCTATAACATAAGTGTAACTTGCTTAGCATTGGGATATATCTACGTGGTACAAAAAATATAATCTTACCAAGACTCTTGCAAAGCTGTATAACAGCGGTGAACGTATCAATGGAGAAATCAATCTTGCGGTCGATGTATCTTAAGTCTGGCAGCTGGATCCTGATGGGTTTGTGCATTGGTGTGAAGTGGAGTGCGGCGTCTGCGTGCACGCCGTACTGGTCTAACGTGTGCTTTGGTCTGGCTAGCCATTTGTTGCGAGTGGGCCACCACAGTGCGTGGTCTGACCAATCTTTTTTGAAATCTGAAACCAAAAAGCAATAACAATTAAAAAACCGGACAGGTCTAATATCTATTTTTTCTTAAAGTGCGTTTTCGTTAAATAGTACAGTGTACAAGTTTCTTACACAACCTATGAAAGTCATGTGACAAAAAACATGGTAAACTGGAAGATTGACGAATATAAATATAAAGGTAGACCAAAAAGGATGGATGGATTGTGCGAAAGATGACATGATAATTTATGGTGTAACAGAGGACGTATATCCGAATAGACGAATATGGAAGGAACATATTTATTTTGCGGACCCCGAATAATTGGGAGAAGTAGAAAGGAAACAGAGAACTCCTTTTTTACGCCACTGAAGGGTTCGCCAGTCATTTAGGTAAATTCCGAAGCCTTGTGAAATAATCATCTCCGTTAGTCTGGCTATCTGTGTGTCACTATTATTTTGCAATGCAAGGATAATGGTCGATGATGTTATGCTGGACAAGTGAATGAGTTTGTATATCTCGGATGTGCTTTTAGTAGGGATGGAAGGTACACCGCTGATATAGAAAGAAGAGTGAATTTGGGGAATAGTGTGAATGGAGCGTTAGGTAAACTTCTAGGCGCTAAGAACCTCAGCCAGAAGGCCCAGCTCGCCATACACAACGCGGCGCTGGTACCTACGCTCACGTATGGAAGCGAGAGTTGGGTATGGAATAGAGAGCATGAAAGTAGAGTAAACGCGGTCGAGATGCGAGCACTGCGCAAAATCTGCGGAGTGACGCTCGCGGACCATGTTCGTAATACCGAAGTAAGAAAGAGAGTTGGTCTGAAAGAGAGTGTCGGGGTGAAGGTAAGGAAAGGAATGCTCCGGTGGTTCGGGCATGTGGAAAGAATGTATGATGAAAGAATGACTAAACAGATATACAATGCAAAAGTGGATGGACGCAGAAGTCGCGGAAGGCCACGACACACCTTCTATGATCAAATTGATCGTGTACTAGCAGAAGGTGATGTCAGGAGCCTTAAGAATAGACGAGCGTGCATGACAAGAACTATGAATGTCAAAGAAGCAAGTGAGGTGTGTAAAAATAAGCCTAAATGGCGCTCTGTTGTTCGTGCCTACCCCGCAAGTGACCTGGCGTGAAGTTATGTATGTATGTATGTACTATCATTTTGCTCAGTAACTATTAAATCTATACAAGGTGTACAAACAAATATACAAAAAGTATTCAAAACCATATATATGTACATACATAAATATTGTCATTGGGTAGGCAGAGACGATGGATCTTTTACTTGCTACGATTCAGACAAATATTTTTCGCTTCATCAACTTTGACTAGTTTGTCCTGGAAGAGATCGCTTTTAGCGATAAGGCCACCTATTGTATTGCCTAAATATTGTAAATATGGTCTGTTTTTGTAATCGTACATATTGGCGTGCAAAAAAATACAGTTATCTCTCTCTTTCTCTATCTCAAGATTCATTAATCTCTTTATACATACACGTAAGCATGTAGGAGCTTTTTACCTGACCTTTCTTCAAAATATAATAAATATAACTATTGTGTCTACATCCTCGTTCATGTTTAGTAATAAGTGTTACACCTAAAATCTGTTTTTAATAGATTCTACTATTATATTGCTGTTTATATTTATAATAATCATAAATACAAACAACAAGGCCATTATAGGTATTTTGATAAGATCAACATTTAAAATTTCCGTTCTCATCCATAATACGGCTTCTGTATGTTATTAAAATAATAAAAAAGTGACACCATCCGGCTTGTAAAGCTTAACGTAACAAGTTATTGAACATGTGATAAAATTGGAAGTGTTTCATGAGCTGGATTTCGAGGATAAAGTCGATTAAATTTCTTTAAAAATGGTTTGGAGGTCTATAGCGACCACTTTAGGAGAATCACTTAGTTAACTTAAAAACGTGTCTAGATATATTCGTAAGTGTAAGATATAGTATAAAGCACAGGTCCCCAAAGCGGTCCATATGAACCCCTAGGGGTCTAGGGGTATCGAACTTCATGGGATCCATGTAAGTGAACACCAAATCTGGGGGTCCAAGAGCTGCAAATAGGGGTCAAAATTTTTTTAAAAAAGTTTAAAACTATAAATAGAAAATAATAAACAGCGCCAAAATAATGATCAAAATCGTTTCAGAAACAAAAATGGTATTGGTGAAGGTATAAAAAATATTTACACGACGATACGAGAACTTGTCCCTTATTTTGAAGTCTAAACAAATTTGAATTTGATGAATCTGGAAAGATTCAATACCACAAATGCAAAACTCAATATAGTAAAAATTGGTAAGGCATCCAACTCGAGACAAAAAGTTTGGGTACCATTGGTATAAAGGCTGATTTGCATTGATTCAGCTACTGAATTGGGAAGCGGGCTGACTTCAAAATATTCAATTGGGAATATTGAAGTCAGTCTGACTTGTTACTTGGCTGTACTGATTTCAACTCATTTACACGATGCCAGTTGGAGGTCAGCACTGGCTTCCTTAAAATTTGAAGTCAGTAGCTGTATCAATGTAAATCAGTCTTAAAGTTTAACATTATTATGATACTTGGCATATCCGTAATAAGAGTCTGAGAAAGCAGCCGCTTCAGACCGTTTTCTTGCATCATTTTAATAGGAAAAATGTCGAAAACGAGATGAATAAGCTTTGCCTTATTTTTTTCGCACATTCCCCTGTCACTGTCTGAAGCAGTATCTTTATTATATTATCATTTTCTTTTCTTATTATATCCCTTGCTATGGAAAAATAAGGATTATCTTTATTTTTCTTTTCAGAAATCTTATATACTATTACTTTTTTCCTATTCTAATACATTATTTGTGTACATATTTTTTAATTTTACTATGTATGAGATTATAGAGATGGAAAAACTGAATTAAAGCAAACTTTTTGTTAAATACGTGGTTTATTACATTGCACACAAATTAGAGGGGAAAAAGAAGTGACAGATTACAGGCGGGCTACAACCAAGGTCACAATAAGCTGGCAAAGGAACCTACCCATACAGCCTTATAAAAATATAAATTAGTTATTGCCAGACCAATATATATACTTTTTACAATATTAGGATTTATGCTTTATTTTTGATTATAAGTATTGCTGTTGCTTCGTTTTAAGACTGATTCAGACACACCGAAACTGGATAAGCATTATAACTGGGCCGTCTGACGAGCATGTAACATCTAATTGCAACGAGTGACTCACACCGCATTGCGTTAGAAGAAAAAACATTAGCTGATAAGTATAATGCAGTATAAAGTTCAATATTGTGACTCATTATAATAATTATCATTTACAAATATTTTAAAATGCAACGTAATCTGTTTGTAAAATGTAATTAGCCATTGCTCAAATTGAGATTGAAAATACAGCCGTGAAATGAAAATAATTTCAATTGTATTAAGGACTAATACGTCCACCGCCGAATAAAATTATCTGAAGGATAATGCACAATATAGATATTAAAAATAACAAATGTATAATAATAACCCTATCGTTCAACTTTCGTTTTGTATTCAGTCGGTTCATAATATAGATAAATAAATTTCTAACCAATGAATCAAAAATAGAAGCTAAAGCATTCTGGCACAAGTTTGCAATTGTCAAATTTTATTTGAGAAAAATGCATATTGTCTGACTGAATGAGTTTAGACAGACAATCAAGAGATCTAATTTTTTTATTGTAAAAACCAATGAATATTACTTACGCAACTAGAAGCATTGTCTATTTATTAATTAATAAAAGAGTATGAGTAAACATATGAATTTAAAAAATGAAACAAAAATAATTACTATTGCTTTTTTAGAACTCGCGAATTTTAAATCCACAATTCGCAAAGACAATGCTAGCTTTTGAGATTAAAAATTCATTCATCAGGTCATAACCGTCATCAAAAATATTCACTATAACAAATTTTTAGACGCTGTGAAGGTGGAACAAATGAACATACTATCCAACAAGGTCACTTTTACGATTATTAAAACATGATATATTTAAATTCTTACATAGATAATTATTAAAACCTAAACTTTACAACAACTTGAAAGGTCATATCTCTTTTAAATCACAATTAGTGATTGAAATTTTTTGATAAAGCGTCATTGCCTTTTTGTCTGTTAAACGATCACCGTAATTGATTAGTGAGACAGACGACATTGCCACATTTTGTTTACACATCTCTATTTACATAATCGTCTGGAAAGAAAGTTGTGTAGACAAAAACTGCAAGAGCGCTGACGCAGTAAATGTCAAGTAATAAATAAAATAAACACTCGAACGACGAGATAGTGCTTTCTCAATAATAAAATTGGTCTGGTGAGACCACCTACACGCTTTAGTCAGCGTTGTATCTACTATTCACGAGCTCTAAACTTCGAACCTTAATATAGTGCCGATTTGTATAACTAAGACATCTGCCATCTCCACATAACAATACATAATCTTATAATCAATTCTATCAATAATACATACAGTATAATAATTTAATATTATATAACATATTTAAAAAAATTAAAAAGCCGAGGAAGCTTAAGAGCGCGTTCCCACTTTGTCGTGACGACAGATAATAGTGTAGTTTAAGGGTCGTGGCTTATATGTTTAAAAGGAGGTGTTCACATAGAGTACGGCACGATTGTCATGACAGTGGAAACGGCTAGCATGACAGTCGTAAAACGATAAAAAATCGTTACGACTAAATCGTGTCGGCAAATCTATCGTAGCCACGATAGAAATATCGTCTCGTCGTTTACACGTGTTTTCCTTTCCCCCTCGCTAATGATGTGTAAAAGCGCTTTGTCTTTTCTTGTCTGCCGTGAAACGATAAAATATCGTCGCAATCCAATGGGAACAGCTAGATACGAAAGTCGCTAACCGATAAAAAATATTGACGACAAACAAACGTTATAATGGGAACAACTAGAGACGACAGTCGTTCAACGATAAATTAATCGCTACGACATAGCGGGAACGCGCCCTTTGGCAACTTTTACTGACCTGACGCAATTGCCACGTGTGACGGTGAAGGAAAACTTCGTGATGAAACCTACACATCAAAATAACCGATGTGTGAAAGCCGCCAAGGCTAAGAGTGACTGTCTGTCCTCCACTAAAAAATGGGGAGGCAAAAGCCGAGAGACGTTTATGGGACGTTATTGTTATGCTATAATATATTTATTAGTTATTTTAAATATGATTTTACAAATTTGTGTAACTAACCACTACTAAGCAGTTTTAAGAATTATATTTAACTAGCGACCCGCCCCGGCTTCGCACGGGTGCAATGCTGATACAAAATTAAATACACTACAGAAAAACTATGAACGTTGTATATAAAAACATAGCGGCCCGCTCCGACTTTGCACGGGCATCACTACATAGAAACCTCTAAAATTAGCAATGTTGCCTTAGTATATGATGCATGTATTATACATATAAACCTTCCTCTTGAATCACTCTATCTATTGGAAAAAACCACATCAAAATTCGTTGGGTAGTTTTAAAGATTTAAGCGCACATAGGGATATAGGGACAGAAAAGGCGACTTTGTTTTATACTATGTAGTGATAGTGATGATGAAATAGGCTACCAGGGAAACCGGGATTCATGTACCGGGAGCCTTAGGTTATTTGTGTCTGATACCAAACAAGGGGTTTCTGTGGCATCTCAAAAAGGCAGAAACAATTAAAATTTTTACAAAATAAATTTTTTTCTTGATTCTTTCTCAGTATATACATTTGTATATTCTGCGATTATTCACAATCAATACATACAGTCGCAGAATGAAAATGTTCGTCCCCTTAAAGTCGACTTTTGCTTACATCAGTACAAGAAACTGTACAGCCAATATTTTAATAAATGTTACATTTATAAAATATAGAAATCTGAAAGAAGAAAATGTTATTGTGCAATAGTTAAACACAGTTTTCTGTGCTGCAGTCTGTTTTGTGACTTAGTTTGAAAAAGTAACATGTCCTCGCAGAACGTTAAATGAATCAATTTGAATATTGGCGAACATTTTCACAACACGACTGTAAATATTTCATAATTAAACATAAATTCAATATATTCACAAACAATGTGCAGCAAAACATCGTCCATCTAGTTCCAAGTATTGTAATGTACTGTCTGCAATGAGCACTGACTCACTGATATTCTGCAGACCCTCTCAATAATAGCTCTCGCTTTTAACTCAATGTGAATAGACCTTTGACATCTCCCACGTGCACACATCGAACTACATATTTTATTTGGTTTTAATGACTCTTTTTTTATTGTGGGTCGTAAAAGATTTGTCACAAGCTCCACAATGGTCTGGAACATGTCTCTTTCTATACGCTTTGTAATCTCAAGATTTATTTAAAATAAAATGTACGTTTAAAGCATACAGACGATACGTGTGGTTTACGAAACATTACAATATTTTTATACTGTACTAAATCACGATACAGTTTATCATGGATTGGGTTGTCATTTGAAACAACACCGTGGTTTTATAATGTCTATCTTCACTGTTTTGTGTTAATTCTAAAGGTATGCCTTTAGAATTTATTTTGCAATTTATCAATATTAGATATTTATCAATGCTAGCCTAGGCTTGACTGGAAAATATCACCTTGTAGCGATAAGACCGCCACCTGCATGTACGATTTTTGATTCGATTGCCTTTGGTAGGCAAACAAGCAAACGATCCACTTGATCGAAGGCGGCTACCTTCGCTTATGGACGTTTGACCTCTAAGGAATTTTATAACGCACTTCTTAAACGACTCCATGTCATAGCGCAGAAGGAAATCTTCGGCGGGAAGTTGCCTCCAAATTATTGTCGTACGCGGAACAAACGTTCTAGAGAACCGTAGCGTAGTTGAGCGTGGGAGCTCAAGGAAATGAAGGTGACCACCCCATTGATGGGGAGCAGTACGGTTGTAAAAATAAGGCATTAGCACCAAATCAAACAATTCCACGGAACACTTCCCGTTGTACAAACAGCAGAATACGCAGAGAGACGCAAAGTCTCTCCGAAGGCTAAGCGATTCTAAACCTTCTGTTAGAATGGAATCATCGTTTATACGAGTAGTGCAACGCTGGGATGAAGTCGAGGGGGCCAGTCATGCAAGCGGTTGCTTCGGCCCACAGGTGTGAGCAATATTCCATATGCGGGCTAATTTACGCTTTATAAAGCGCAAGTCTTTACTGCAGGGTGAAGTACTGCTAGGACCGGTTCAGCACACCAAGCTTCTTGGAGGCAAGTTAAGCCTTGCTTCTTCTTTATATGCTTTGGTTTGACTTTAGTATCTGTCTATCCATTTGTGAAAATGAATTTTTGGATATTTGTTAGTTTCTTCTCTATGGACTGGGAATGAAAAGACCAGGATATTTTTTATTTTTATTATTTTTTATGTTTTATGCAACAAAGAATATAATAAATAAAATCCATATCTATGATGCACAGATAATTTATCCCGAAATATGGAATAGTTTCCAATTCCAATGAGAATCTCTATATGTAAAATATATTATTGAAACCGATATCACCAAAAGAAAATATAAATCAAACGCAGAAAGTTAACCTCAATACAAATGCGACCAAAAACAAGTTTTGAATCATTTAAACAAGAGTTAAAAGCCAGAAGATAGCTGGAGGTCGTTGTATAAGATAAACATGACTCAGTTCCAGCCATTTCCCTGATTAATGAAACTAATAAAGATGAATAAAAACGCTCGCTTCTCAAATATATGACAAATATCAGTTTGGCTTAGTTAGGTATAAGGAATAGACTTAGGGTTTTAATACATTGCCTAGTATTTATACGAGTATATCAGTCTTAATAACAATAACAAGGTATGACATCACTGTAACCTGTCACTATGACGCTTACAAAATTGTGATTTGAAATATAAATATAAAAAATACATATCGAATTGTCATTTTAGAGACATATTTACAACTAGAGTTTACCCCGCGGCTGCGCCGCGGGTTAACCTCTAGTGCGTGTCTGTTGTTTATAGAGCAGCAAGTGCTACAGGTTATATTATATTACATTTTTATGTATTTGCGCACAGAAGATTCACTTCATTTTATATCGTTAATTATATATACCATCCACCGTCTATCTGTCAACAAAATAAATGAAACTACAAACCAAAAAGGCCAAAATGGTCTAAATGACCAAAAGACCACAGTGACCGACATGGCTAAAATGACGGAATAGGCAAAAACGACCAAAAAGGCCAAAATAATCAAAATGGTCAAAATGACCAAAAAGGCCAAAATGACCAAATAGGCCAAAATGACCAAATAAGCCAAAATGACCAAAAAGGCCAAAATGACCAAATAGGCCAAAATTACCAAAAAGGAAAAATGACCAAATAGGCCAAAATGACCAAAATGACCAAATAGGCCAAAATGACCAAATAGGCCAAAATGACCAAATAGGCCAAAATGACCAAATAGGCCAAAATGACCAAAATGACCAAATAGGCCAAAATGACCAAAAAGGCCAAAATGAACAAATAGGCCAAAATGACCAAAGAGGAAAAATTACCAAATAGGCCAAAATGAAGAAAAAGGCCAAAATGAAAATTACCCCTTGTCCATCCTCAGTATTTAATTTACATACGTACCGAATTTCAGCCAAATCGGTCCAGTAGTTTTTCCGTAAAAGCATAACAAACAAACAGACAAATATCATGTTATCCCGGAAACTATCCCATTTTTCGGGATAAAAAGTATCCTATGTTCATCCTCGGTATCGAAAATATATATATACTGAGTTTCAGCCAAATCGGTCCAGTAGTTTTTACGTGAAAACGGAACAGACAGACAGACAGACAGACAGAGTTACTTTCGCATTTATAATATTAATAGGGATGTAACAGAATCAAACAACTTGGATCATCAGTATTTAATTCTGACTAAACTGATTTATGGGCTGGTGAAGGAAGACGGGAGACGAGGATATGTGGCGCGTAATTGGGGAGGGCTACGTCCAGCAGTGGACTGAAATTGGCTGAAGAAGAAATTGATTCAAAATGTTCATTAACTGTATATTTTCTATCATAAAATTCACGTAATTAAAGTAACGAAAACGTTAAGTTGTGTGTGTGTGTGTGCGTGTGCGCGTGTGTACGTGCGTGTCTGTGTGTGCGTGTGTGTGCGCGTATGGCTGTGTGTATGTGCGTGCGTGCGTGTATGTGTGTGTGCGTGTGTGTGTGTGTGTGTGTGTGTGTGTGTGTGTGTGTTGTTTTAAATTATAGTTGCCATACAGAATACACTTTATTTTACTTGGTAGGAATATAAAAGACATACGTTTGTCATGGAGTGGATTTCTTACTCTTGCATCTAGTTTACATGTGTAACTCATCCTAGCAATAAAAGCAGCTTCTATGAAATTACAACAGGGTAGTGACAGTAGTTTGTCATATAATATGAATCCGTTTTTCTTTAAGATTATGGCAAAAGGAACGAACGTATACATTGTTTTTACGCAGTACATTGGAGTAGTCATAGCGGTTATTGCTTTACTCTATATTTTCTCTCTTTTCAAGAATTTTTCGTGTATCTTAATCGATTACGTTATGTTTTATAGATGCTTTATAAATTACGAGTACACAGTTTAAAGAAATGTTTGGTTAAAATTACGACTTTATCTTTTGGAAGGAGGCCAAAAATTTTTTAATGGTGTTTCAAGGTTCATTTTTGCTGCGAGAGTGATATAAATAGAGTGATGAACAACAATCTCCCTGTCAACGAAAAATGTTTTGACACATTGTTCCCTAAAGCAGGAAAAAGGTCAGACGGACCACCTGATGTGGTTACAGTGTGTTAGAAATTTTATAACGCTCTTCTTAAATAACCCCATAACGGAGCACAAAGGAAAAAGTAACATAATGCATTTCATGTCTTTAAAAATACTAGTTCTAAATTTATCAACCAGGTATCGTTTTAAACAATCTGATAGGTAGCTCGTAAAGAGTCTTGCCCATATCCGATCCTAGGCAAGGTTCAATAGACGTACGGCATCCGCCGCTTTCGATACTCCACAACACCGATCACGTGTCGTGATTTCTTGCCTAGGAAATACTTCAAGATACTAAAATTCCTTTGTTGGAAACATGTTTTAGTCATGTTAAGGACGTTGTCTTTGAACAGATTTAAACTCACGTTGAAAAATAAACACAATAACGTTGACTATAATACTAATTTGGTCAAGATGGTAGTTTTTTTTATTCTGAAAGATTCTTCATCAATATTCAAATGTTTGTTTTATCAAAGATTCATAAGAGCCTTCTTTCTACAATGTAATAATACAATAATCAGTCATCATCGTCTGCTTCTTCCAGCAATAAATCTTCTAGCACTTGATTATTCATTACCAACTGTATAGCGATAAAAGCTAGTAATGTCGCAACGAAACTGGAGGTCTGCTGCGTCTTCGGAATCGAGGGCAAATGAAGCCCGACAACAAATGCTGTCAGGCGTTTGCTGCCTCCCGCGTCCATCGGAGTCGCACCCTTGGAGAGTATTTCATTGACATTGAAAACATTATGAGGAATCTTGCATTATAATAACCCCAGCAGTATTATGTAAATAATGTCTCTAAATATCCCTTTACTAATTGGAAAATTATGCTTGCTCCTTATCGACGGTTATGTGGGACAAAATTGTTTATTTCTGGCTGCAGACAGTTCCTCGACATCGTCTCGCCAGTGTGTAGCGTGTCGACAGATCAGTGTAATATTTAGCATCGTGACTAACAACTTACTTGCAACTTTGTATCTGCCGCCGCCATTCGCGTAGATTTCATCGCACCATATTTAAAAAAGACGTTAAACAGATAACTTTCAAACAAATTATGAGCTACGAGTTAGATGTAAACCAGTGCACCATGTTTGCACATGTATGGTCTACGTGACTGCACCCATAATTTAACTTATATCAGAGTATATACTAAAGAGCTCCATGACACCATCTGACGCTACTCGGTACACTAAGCTTCATAAAGAACACTAATGTGTTGGCACCTTCTCTAATGAGAAGGTGCCAAGGCCTACGATAACACTAATGAAAATTGCTTTTTAAAGTCATCAAACGACTTAATTTGAAGTAATTCCAACCTTGCTCCCAATTGATAGTAATTAATTTAAAATACCAAAGGAATCTACAACTGCTACTGATAAATGTATAGAATTGGAGTTGATTAATGAATCTTTGTGTATTCAAAGTACCAAATGAAGTTAAAAGGAGTTATTACTCTTCGTCTTAGGATCGCTTGTTGATATTAACAACGTATAAATTTTATTTAATGATCAGGCTGCCCTGAATTGAAAACGACCATTTCTCCTAAATTATAATTTATGAATGTAGCACGTCTTGCCAATTCTATATGTCAGCATGGGCCGTGTTGAGCGGTTCTTTGTTAAGAGTAATTTAAGGCTAATAAAATTTAAAATTAGATTTAGTCACAGCGCGATATAGCAGTTTGGAACAAAAATTACATTATATTGTATATAGATGTGTAGTAGATTTATTAAATTCATATCAACAAGAGCACAATTCCGGTATTATTATGTATGCAACTATCCACGTATATTAGTTTAAATATGAACGTTAATTTGTTGTTTGTCGGGTGATTTGGTACATATTTTATGTGCTTTCGATAATTGAGATATGTATAGTATGGCAAATAGCTATATTCCGTATAATAAGTCAGTTATTGCGGGTTAAAGTTTTACCTTTATGCCAGCGAATACCTACATTCGCTGGCATATAAACAATATCTGTTAAGGAAGAAGAATAATTTAATAGGCACCACAATACAGGTTATTTTTGACTTATTGTGTTGCTTTGACGGTTAGTTTCACCTTGTTCGCTAGATGTCACTAGTACCAATTCATCGTATTTTTTTTACATAACATCTATGGATGTGATAATTGAATTAGTACTTATATTCTGTTTAAATAGGAAATTGATGAAACTTATTAAGATACAATGAGTTTAAAATTAAGTTAATGCGATGATGCGTAAAAAGTAGTAGTCTAAAATCGCAATTTGTTTAACCGACATTACGCGCAAATTCAGATTCCAATAGCCGAGTGTGAGCCGCTAATGCTTACAAAAAATCTGTGTATAGAGTAAACATTAAATAGGCAAAGTAATAAGCCAAACCGCTATTTGTACCAATATGCTGATAGTAAATAAATTTCCATAAAGTCTCTTCAAACAAACTAGTAGAGACAAAAACAAACGCACGTACAGGCGAGAACGTGTGTGAATAGGCAGACTAGTTTGAATTGAAAGATTTACTCTGCGGCAGCTAATAATCACAGATATGATAGCAGCTCTTCGCTAGGTAAATAATAAGTGGGTTTCTTTTAGTTTAAGATATAAAGAGGATCTTTCCAACTGACAGTTTGAAAAAAAAAACAATTATCTATTTCTATTTTCTTTAATTTTTTATTGTCTGAGGCCAGCAGATAGGCTGGTCCATGGTAAACGGTTACCATCGCCTATGGACATTTTTCACACTAAAAAAAGCACACCAATGTGCTGCCGCTCTCTAAAGAGAGACTGGAACCTGGCCACTCTATCCAAAACACAACTTAAGGTTGGCGGCATCATCTAGATCAGGGGTGGTAGTCATACAGACTGGCAAATACCCTATCACTTGACTGTGTGTTGTCGCCTTTTACAACAGGCAGTCTGGCCGCAGGACATTGTATTCTTACTTAGTTCTAGAACGAATGAATATCTTAAGGTTGTCATTTAACGATTCCATTTAAACAATATATTTTGATTACGCCAATCGTATCGTCTAATGCTTCCGATAAGATATAATATACGTAAATGAAACGATTATGGTATTAGTGAACCCTATTCACATCAATAAGAAACAGTAGCAGTTCTTGAGAAATTCATTGCGGCACTCCATTTAATCTCAGATCTTCAGCGTACAATGCCACTGTACACGTAAAAGATGGCTTTAAGATTAAAATAGCGCCTCAGTACTGTGTGTCACTCACGTAAGATGACATCTGCCTTTTACGGAGGATATCATATTAAACCATCAATATCCTAGCACTACATTAAAACTACTTGCTTCGAAGCTCAGGGATCTAATGTCTACACTTCATTGTACTACGACCCACCACATCATCCTTCACGATGTTAAACCAGCATTTTTGAACGTATCAACTGAAAAGGCGAAGGTTGCATAGTTACGGTCTTATTCATATTCAGTGAGAGTAAGTTTGAACGCTTCCTTAAGAACCTAATAGAAGCTTTCATACTTATTCTAACTCAATGTGAATAAGACTGTTAAATGTACCTGTAACAGCGATTAGTAGGCAAGTCTCATAGTTTACTAGCTCTCGGGCATAAATGCTTCGGCCACTCCATAACACCGGTTCCACACGTTGGCCCCAACGCCACTCGAGCAACGTGTGGATCTGGAAAATAGTGTTTGCCCCAAAGTTGGAGCGACCGTTGGTAGTTGGCCGGCAAGTTTCGGTTTTATTAAAGGAATCTGTGCCAACGTTCGCGATCCGTCCACATATTGGTGATTTGATCAGTCCTGTTGCAACGAGTGCGTTCGTCATCCACCATCTACTTTGATGTGGCTTTTTCTTTTTTTCAAGAACAAATATAACGCATACGCACTCAGTACTGTAAAAGCGCTTAGAGCAATTTCGGTATCGGACATCTTCACATTGGCTCTGACGGAAAAGAACTAGTATTAAAGCCAACGTGTGTACGCTTCACCAAATTAACCGACCAACGTTGGTATCAGCGTTGCGGCCAACGTGTGGAGCCGGCCTAACCGTGATACAAATCTCTAAATCTTATCCATACTCAAAAGAGTTATGATCGATGATGTCGGAACGTCTGAAGTTTCTGTAATTACTTCCGCCGTATGTTTACCACAGATAGCTACTGTTGATTATGGATAACAGGCATGCACATCTGCATGTTGCATATAAATAGCTGTTCGTACAGTCTCTCGTGGTAACACGTGTCTTGTATAACGTAACAGGTGCAGACGTTTAAGATTTTTGACGCTCACAGAACCGCACCATAACTCAATAAAACAGTTTTAATTAGCCATAACGAAATATGTATTCCCGGAACTAAGATAATAAACAGCAGCAAACTCTTATGGTTTTTATATAAAACCACGAACACGTTAAAAAAAATACATTTGTTTTAATAGCAGGAACTTCATAAAAGTTAAACAGAAATTAAATGTATTTTATACGTCAATTTATTACTTATTTATTTGTTTTTTTATGTTAAGTTGCAGGCCCCTTATGGTTATGACTAGCGAGGCACAGGGATACTTGGTGAGAGTTGGAAGACGCCTGTGTCTCTACTCTTTAACTTAGTATTTAGGAAAGTTAATTGTAAAGTATTGTTAGCAATAAAGTGCTATTTTCATTAATTAGACGTCGTTGTTATGTAAAAGGCTAACTAATTTGGCTTAGCACCGAGATTATCAGTAAAAAAAAACAAAAAATGCACACAGAATTGAGAACCTGCCTTTTTTGAAGTCGGTTAAATATATTTTCGTGAGTAACAAGTACCCGTTACTATAATTAATGATAATGAGTTGTAGGAATCTGCACGACTGTCCTTATATGATACACGGAGTATAGGTGACATAATCAGTGCTGCGTAGGTAGCACGCCCTGGTCGCCGCCCACCGCTTCCGTTGGCAATGCGATGTTACAGCACCTGATAGCTGTTTAGCAATAGCGTAAAAGATTATCTAAGTACGTGAGCTGTCCTAGCACGGTTACTACACTATGTGGTACACAAGCCTTTCACCATATCAGGGTGATGTACAAATAATTTAAAAGCCAGAATCTGTAGCTACGATACAATCACCCTCTATGTCGGGTCCCTGTGAGAATAAAACTTTTCAGGCGACTCCACTGTGCAACCTTCGGACCCGTATCCCATAGAACTGCTCACGCTCCCTGGAAGTATCCTGGGAAGTTTTAAATATGACAGTCGATTCAAACATTACTACAAGGTGACGGTCGTTAGAAGTCATTACGAATAATATAGCAAGTAATTAATTATAGCTATGTATATAATTATACATATTTTCATGTATAACGTTATACTAAAAACTTCAACAGCGCTGGACATCGCCACAACGACGTGTATAATAAATATTATGTAAATTATCATGTTAAATTCATCAAATTGAATAATTTATAACATTGTTTTCCGCCCTCATTGGGCAAGCTGTTATCCAATCGCGTGGACATCATGATTATGTAGACAAATTAACAATTAAATAGTAATATTCTATTATTAATACCAGTGTTTTTCAACCTGTGGGTCCCGACCCCTAGTAGGGTAGCAAAGCCTTGCTCAGGGGGTCGCCGACAAAAGAGAAAAGGCAATTCAAGTTTATATCTCATATTTAGGTACTTTCTAAGCTCAGCAGCTTTTTGCAGAGTACAGGCCGTAATAATGAATATAGGTAACAAAATAGGGATATAAACGTAGTCATTTAAATTACTAACTTTTTGTCTGTCTATGGCCCAAGAGGGTCGCCAAAATTTTTGAACTTGTAAAGGCGTATCCAAAAAGATTGAAAAGCACTGATTAATACTTACCTGACAGTACAACTTCCTCACTTACGTAATTTACAGTTCGATAAGAAATTGTTAATTGAAATTCAAGGACAACGTGCAAGGAAGACGTAAATAACAACAACGGTGTAATGAATACAATTGAAATAGACGTTGATTGCTGGTCCCTTGCTTTGTGATTGATTGATGCAGAGAACCAATTTAAGCATGTGGGCGTTTAAAATGCTAGTCAACTCTTATACGTTTTATTCGTACCCATCTCCTACGCGTAGTGCTATTCGGGGCAACAATTTAGTATTAAGCCGATATTACTGTTCATTTGTCTTTCAATGAATGAATGAATCAACCAAACTGGTCGATATGAACAAATTTGAATCATTCAATGTCATGGAATACCGTCGTGGTCTTTTTAGTTCTGTGCCTTTGAATTGAATCAATTTGGTCGATCAGTTTAATATCAGCATTACGTACAATTAAGTGTAGTATCGTTAGTATCTTTATTAATGTTGTTATAGTGTAAAATTAGGACAACCTCATGAGTAACAAACATAATCGTATATTTCTTTATTGTATTACCTCACTTCCTTGACCTCCTGGTTCTCAAAAACGTTCAGTTCGTGTACACTAATGATGATGAATTTAAATTAACTCGCCCGGGTTGTTCCTATAATAGGATTGTTTAAGAGGGGCATAAGATCTTCTCGAAGCCAGCAACAGCAACACCCTTAGTATCGAAAGCGGCAAGAGACGGCGGTGACCATTTTCCATAAGACTGGCCGTCTACTTATATGGGTGGGACAGGGTGTCTTAGATCTGGTATATTCATAATAAAAAGCTCGAGGCACGCAAAGTCGTGAAATCCATGGTGGTTTTGGAATCAAAGAACAAAGGTTGTTTTTATTGCAATTGCAAATCTAATCGTCGATGTAACATTCTCAGAATTGATAATAGTTATGATAAATGACTGCGATTAGCGATTATATGAGGATGATTTGTGGCGTGGCAGAGGAAGTAAGTAAGAATAGAGGAGTATAAAACCAAAAGACAAAATGATTGGGAGAAGATGAAAAAATGGAATGCCGTTAATATATAACTTCAAGCAACGCTTCTCAAGAACTTTTCTCTTTCATAATGGATTTGGAAGAGCCGATATTCGTATCAAGCTGTAAAAATTTCATTGTTGGGCATGAAGACCGACATTTTGTTTATCATCGTATATATTTATTTATCTAACCTAAACCGTTGCATTCCAATGTCGATTTAACTTAACATTATACTCCACACGGGTGTAGTTCTAGAAACTGTCCGAGATCAAAGACAATGGAATCTAGGACGCATTGACACGCAAAACTAATGTGATGCTTCATAGAATTGAGTTACACACGTTGAAATATAACAGTAAAAAATTATAATGTCTGTTTGTAATTTCAAAATAGATCTAAATGTTAGTAAAAACTGCTATTTATATAACTAGTTATCACAGATGTTCATTTTTTTGAATATTTGCTTATCCGTTTGACTAGAAGTTTTCAATTACAATTTTAGGGATTAAAATAGGGTTTTCAAATTTTCTTCATGTTCTATTACAATATTTTGTAGAATGCAGGAGGTATATATGTCATATTTGTAACTAATACTGTCATCTAGTTGGTATTATTACTAACATGCCGCAGCATAGGCAAGGAGCCATAGTGAAGTTTTAACGAAATTACTCTGACGGTCTAAACTAATTCCTTGACTACCTGTTTAATTTTGTTTGATCTGTTTCAGTAAATTCAACTTAGTCAAATTCCTTCCCTTTAGGGTAAATTAAAACGAACTATTGTCCCAGTCACACGCAAACGAAATGGCAAGCAGATAAAATAGAAGAGATAGAACAAAGTTTATTTCAGGTCGATTTAAGTGCCGTTAGATGCATTCCGTGAGAAGGTTGAATTGGTAGAAATTAAAGAACGGTAAATCCTCATGAAATGTTGCACACCAACATATAATAGAGAGCCAATTTGAAGTATAATATCTATAACTGATCTAAAGTGATCTATGCTACTTTACACACACATCTATGCACAATCTTTACGACTAAAAAAGTCGACAGACATGATAATTTCATAAGAGTTCAGTTGTCGCCAAATGGTAGCTAAACCCTTATAAAGCTGACCAAATATGGTATTTTGGATATGGAACATTTATGGTAGATTACAAATAATTTATATCGGTAATAACGTCAAAATGTAAACAAACATAATTGTTTCATTAATCGTATAACAAAAGAAGAAAGCGTGAAATGCAATCAGGAGATTACGAAACATAAGAACAATGGGACACATGGAAGTGTGTCACTAAACAATGGAATATATAAGTGATTTTTAAACTCTAAACATTATGTTTGAAAAAGAAATATGGGATTACAAAAGCTTTGCGTGTACATTCGGGGACGGGACGATGCGTGCGACTAGAAAAATGTGTATCTAACGCTAGCGTGACATGACATGTGAACATTAAAAATAATAACAGTTAAACACGTTGTTTAGTAAATTATTATAGGAGCATTTTGACCAATAAAAGTTTAGCAGGGAGACATAGGGCTGCAGGTGATTATACTAAAGAATATCCCAATAATGTCGCTTACTAAAATGATCAATAAAATTATAGTGTGTGTATGTGCTTTTATAGTAAATGAAATTTATATTTATGCGTCAATCTGTCTGTAAAACATAAATTTAACCTTAAGTTTCGTTTCTGTGAGGCTTCAATATCTTGCAGAGATTAGAAGATATAAAAATAAAGTCAAAAACATACCACTAATGACTTCTTGCTTCAGTTATATCAATGGTTGAAAACACAGATTATTGTACTTTGCTTCAGACAAAAAATCATTTTCTCTTTTATATTCATTATATATCACTGATCTCCACCTAAACAGTTGGAGCGAGTATGATGACATTTTTTGTGAGTGGTCAAGTGGGTCCCGGGATGGTATAGATTTACAATCGGATCCGATAGGTGTCACTCAATGGAATTCTAATTTTGGACATGGCATTTGGCAGTTAAACTTCTGATAGCAGTTTTGTTAAGTGATAATATTAATGTTACTATTTAAACTATTATTTTATAAATTACTCTAAAGGCACCGCCGCTACTATGTATGTATCGATAACCTGCCATTTAAGCAAACAACAAATAATAGATAATCGTAACCAGAATCGGTTGTACAAAAAATTGAATTAATGAAAGCGCCCACGCGCTACAAATCAAAGAGCCGCTTTCATATGCCTTACATTGATTCAATGATTATAATTCATTGACAAAACCAACAGCTGTTTATAGTCGTTACTGTGTATGTAATATAGTTCAAGATTAGATAATAATACTGTTACGAGTTGCGGGACTCGAATTAAAATGTCGTTGGAATTACTATAGAGTTTATTAGAACTATACAACCACGTATAACACAGGTACAATCAGTACAAACAGTACGATTGAATAACACACGCAAACTCCGTCATTATATAGATTGTCGAATGTACACTTCTTGATCGTATCGTAATCGTCGCTCGACTGCATCACCGCTCCGTTCCGACATTGTTTTATAGTAACCTATACCATACAACAATCGACCGCGTGGACTGAATTACTAAGAAAACGTAATCTGCACACCTACGGCCATTAACGAGTACAAAAAACAATAGTATTTTTTTTCTTAATTACAGATTTTAAACACAATGTAAACAAAAGAAGTCCAAATGCGGTAAAGGTAATAAACCAGGTGTGTATTTACTTTTTCGACGTGTAACAGTATTATTATATTCTAATATACATGTCATCACTTCTGTATCATTGATGAGTCCTTTTCGTTGACAACATAACTCTAGAACCTATAGAAGAATCTATTGGATTGAATTGATTACCGGAAGTCGTTCTAGTGAAAGCTGTTAGAGAAATACTGTAAGTAGATCAAGAGCGTGAGCAAGGTATTTGTTTTAAAAAGAAACTGCAGACACATCTAATGGAACGAAGGTTTAGGTTGCGCCAGTTACATTAACAACTTGTAATATTATCTTCGTCAGTTTCAATTAGTATGCCGGATGAAATCAAATTCACCGCATGAACCGACACTGTGAAATGATAGAAATTTAAAGTGAAGTGGGTGTACCTACTATACTAAATCTCGTATTAAAACAAAATGCTTCTTTATCAATTTTTTGATGTTCTTTAAAATACTTTTTTGGTTAAGTTCAACTATTATTTTAAAAATAAATAATCTTTTACATTAAACTAGAGTCAACCGCTAGTTAATATAGCTCTATTTTACTTACATAAAAAACTTATCAGGTATTTATTATGTATTTAAAAAACTTTGCTTGAAAACATATCTAACTGACGGTAAAAACCGCTTGAAAATACGTTGCGTGGTTTAAGATTGGTTTACGGATATACAGACGCGGAGAGCGACTTAGTTTTTTACCATGTAAAGATATGTCCATAAGTAATTTTTAGATTAATTAATCTTAAAGCATAAATTGACTATATTGCGTATTTCAGGATTACATTAGAAATCTAGAGACTGCGAGTCTACAAGACCATTGTAACATGTTTAAAAGAGCAATGATGATGAGAGCATCTTTGATAACTTTTTATAGAATATATTTTACTTTCGCAGACAGAAACAATACCTTTAATTAATGTTTGTTGACTTGCGATGTCACTATATCGTATTAATTTTTTTATCCTCAATGCACTTAGCAAATAATTTATTAAAAAATAATTATAATAACACTGAGTCGTTTCCAACACTCCCACTAGTGATTAGATGGTAGTTATTTTCAAAAGCCTTACCTAGCTGAGGTTATGAAAACTTTTTGCTTCGCCTTTTAGACTTGTTGATTTCTACTATTAATCTTTTAAGTTGAAATGCTCACCTTTACCTGAAAAGGAGAAAAGGACTCATTAAGCATATTTTCAAATATCAGATCAAAACATAAGGACAATTGTCATAACTAGGATATGACAACCATGGAGTCATAAATAATAGAGGTCTTGAATCATTCAGTAGAGTAGATTGAGCAAAAGGGATACCTTAGCAACAACTTACAATAATAACAAGTCATCAAGTAAAAAAAAAAGAATTTAGCTACAATGAACGTATTGACTCTTTTAACGGTGGAGCTTATGGTTTTTGCTGTACCTGATAATTATAATGAACAATATACACGTATGAAAATAATTGATTCTATGTTCTTTAATAAAGCATTGGTATTAAACTGATTATTTTTAGGGTGGTACAAAATGTGAACTTTTAATAATAATGTAGAAACAATAATTTTTATTCCAGAAAGAAGAATAGTTTTCCAGGTGACCAATTTGAACTTTTTGCTCAGTTAGCGGAAGTAGATTAGTGTAAGCTCAATACCAATACTAATTTCGAGCATCATCTAGATGACATAGTAAATTATCATACCGCTTTCCCTGGCGCCCACTTCAGATGTGCTTAGTGGGCGAACCACTAGTGAAAGTGACCCTCAAATTTAAATAAACAATATGACTGCACATTATTTACACAAAGGTACAACATCATTGCTGTTTGCTTGAGAAAGTTTTTTTTTTAAAATGCACACAATATTTAGAAAATACATTGGAATCAATTATTTTACTAATACTTTGACGATCTTTACTAAAAAGAATTCAATTATTTGCACATATTAAATCTAAGAATCGTGTGGTTTCTTTAATTATATATTCATGTGACCTTTCTCCAAATATTTGATGTTCGGGCAGTACTGTTATATTTTTCTGTTCTATATACAAAGACCTTTGTCAAATCACAATTTTTCATGTCATCCTTCGTAAAATCGATACACGCTTTTTGACCCACGTTTACTCTTAATTAGGTATCGTCATTAATCTTCTAGTGTAACTATACATTGATGCTCATAATGTCGTAATACAGAGATACGACTAATGCAAATACTTAATCAACCTCCATTTTGCCATCAATATCACTGGTCAGTCTAATATTTCATCTAAATATAAAACATCGCACACTGACCCAACCCGTTTTTCCACTCACACGCTTCGAGCACTTTGTAAAAGCTGCTGGCAACAATTTAAAATTCATTATACATTTGTGTTGATCAAAATTTTTGCATATTTAGATAAAGCTAATCTCCGAATCCGGAATTTTCTTCGAAAAAGTTTGTATGAAAATATCTGTTAAGCTGGTTTTGGCAACTCATAAGAATAGCCATAGCTATCTATGACAGCAATGTAAACGGTTAAGATGTTTTCGGTAGACCACAACGCATATACCATGACCAAAATGACCACCCTTGTGATCAAAGGCAAATTAAAGTAAATATTCCTAATTGTATAAAGACGTTAATTAAAGTATTTGAAGGTGAAGCCAAAATGGAAATAGGTGACGATTAATTGTATCTGCTTACTCATAAATCGATAGAAAAACACATATGTTGTATATACCCAAATTAAGCAAGTTACGATTGTGTTATGTGTAATATACAGCAGACTACTCTGGACCGATCCGAGATACCCAGACTATAGCAAATAATGAAGAAAACTCGTTTCCAAAAACCTTACCAGGAATCGATCCCCGGCAAAGGCTTAGCCCGCTCAACCAGAGGCCGTCAATAAAAGAGACAGGATTAATAAAATGTATTTGAAATCATTGCTAGTGAGGTCTCTATAAAATCAATATGTACCTACCGGATCAGAAGTGAATAAGACAATTAGCGCGTCTGAGAAGTAAAGTCCATACTATATTTATCGAAATCGGAGGCCTACAATTAACGAAGTTGAAACAATTAAAGAGGCGCGATATTTCGACTGAACTATTAACAGGAGTCAGCTAAATAGCCAACACGGTTAAGATTCGAAGCATCCGTATCACGTCATCCAACCAACAACTCCAAATATGAAAATGATTATATAGATTCGTCTATAGTCTATTGTCTTGGACGTTGAACTTTGGTTTAGAAAGATTACAACACTATTAGATTTAGATTTAGTTCTGCGCCAGAAATCACGGTACGTTAATATTTGCCAGATGATAAGAAGCTTAGCAAAATATGTTCAGAAAGTAGCGCAACGAACAATACACATAACTCTCCGATAAAATATATCTTATCAGTAAATCACATTCACTTTTCTCACGCAACTTTGCAGGCTATTTTTTTTTATAATTCAACAGTGAAACACAATATGCATAAATCTGTTAACCTTAAATATTGGGAATTTGGATATCTGGTACATATATATTTTAAGTCTTTTGTCTTTTGTCTTCGTATTTTGCATCAGTTAAAAGGAATGTAAATATTTCGTAAACTTGCATTCATTTTTTATCTATAATATTATAAAATTGTAAAAGTGTACTCTTTTGTTTCTTATATTTTTTGTGTTTGTTCGGTATTTACGTGAAAACTACTTGGCCGATTTCGATGCGGTTTTCATTAACCGATAGTAAATTCTTAGACTTAAAACCTATAGTACTTTATATCCCGAGAATCATACAGGAATTTTTTTGGGAGAGGCTAGTGGCCAGGTCGAAAAAAAAATTGTCTCTGTAACCTGTTGAATATAATTTTATATTAGGCAAAAGTCGCAGGCATATAATAAAAAATATCAAACAATACATGCAAATAGAGAAACGTAAAAGTAATTGTTTGACAAGTATAAGTAAATCAATTTAATTTGATTGTAATTAATTCAAGAAATGAAACGATAAATCATCGCGTAATTTGGTCTACTCGGACATTTGTCTTCGTCGAAGGAATTTAACATATGAAACTTAATTAGCAAGTTTAGATACGTAGTTTCTACGGCATTCGAATCTAAAATATATGCGAAGAAAGCTGCGTGGAAACCTCTGAATCTCAATGTAAGCAACGCAGTTCTAAAATAAGCGGGACTGTACCCTCCCGTCATCATCCACTTAGCACGTTTGCGAAACAATATCTTGGCTAATAGAGTCGTTAACCTATGACTGGATACTGCGGTTACTCGTTCAGGCGAGTACTTATAGCAGCAGAAATATCAGAAACATGTAGATGATATTCGGATCTACTATAAATCCAAGCTAATTATATCGGGATAAATGGTCTAGGTAAACGTTAAAATGGTCACTTAGATATAGAGAAAGAAAATATGAGTTTATAAAATAATAAGACGATTAGAAATAATTGAATTGACTTTGTATACGATATCGCAAAAAATAGCAGTACCACCTTACAAATAATTAAGAAATGAAAACATCAGTGTCAATAGGTATGCGGGTATCGTTACAAAAACCGATGAAGATGAAATTGTAAGTGATGAAGTTGGAACGGAAAAAGAATACAATTTCCTGCGGCCGGGCGGCCTGTCGTAAGAGGCGACAAAACTACCCACAGCCAGGTGGTAGGACATTTGCCCGACTAGATAGATGGGTACCTTACCGGGTCTAAAGTATGTCACCATAACAACCTCTTGTTGTGTTCCGGCATTAGTGACCAGGGTCCAGTCTCCCTTAATCTAAAAATAAAACAAAATTGAAAGATTGTGGCCCTTTTAAAAATTTTGAATTATGACAGGTGGAAAATTCTGAAAAAATATAAGCTACTAGAACTTTAAAAAATACATATAGTATTCCAGGAAAACAGCTATGAACAAGGTCCATAGAATATCCCATTAAATATCGATCTTAGGGCTCTTATAGAAGACGAACATTCACTCTTTTATTCACTTGCCTTTAATATGCATTGCCCCTCACTCGACCGGATATATTTTATAAATCCTAGTTGAGCCAGATGCATACATGTCCAGTAATAATAGTGTCACATGCACTTTAATGCAAACAAAAGTTCTTTGACGTCATTTAAAACCTATACAAAATCAAATATGGCCACCAGCTGTTCAGCATCTGCTATTGTGAATCCCTACGGTTGCGCGAATTAATTATGAGTGCAATACAAGTATCGTTTAAACGAAATACGTCCTTTAAACGATTCTAATACATCACATGTCGGAGTTGTCTATAGTAGGCAATTTACGTCTAATAGGCTTGGGGCTAATCTATAGATAGGTATGTTCGTGGTGTCTAATAAAAGGCTTCTAGGTATCATTCTGTATGCCTCGAATTATCTGTGTACAAATTAGGGTTGCCATTTGAATTTGACGAAAAAGGCGAACAGGGACAATCAGCAATATTTATAAAACCTATGAAATGAGATGACGGGATATTTAATGCAAAAAACATGACTTAAAAAGTCTAGAGATCAATGGTAGTGTGCGTCGAATTCGGTCTATTGCATGAGCCGACGCGAAATTATAATGGCGTTTACACAAAGTATCACAATCACTTAAACATAATAAAATAAAAGTTTTATTAAATAGAAAGTATACCTTAATAAAACTAATGGCAATTAATAAATTAAAATCAAATTTGTGCCAAAATGAATGTATATAACTATATACATTCATACAGTCATACTGTTTACTGTGTATGTGAATGTATATAGTACATGTATATAACTATATACATTCACATACACAGTAAACAGTATATTATTTATTGAAAACATTTTTAAGATATAACTCTATCACGCATTGTGATTTAGTACACATTTTATAGCAAAGTAGCCTTAAGACTATTTATATGATTCTTGTAAAAAATCTTTAGTAATACATTTTTGCACAAACGTTAAAATTTGAAATTAAAATCCTTTATTTATAAGCATTGAACATTGTACTTATCATTATTTCTTCACGCACACGTATACCTAAATAATTACTGGTTGATTGGCTGTTCATTTAAACCCAGCTGCATTATATAATAAAATAGTACACAATTAAATAGTGCACAATACAAATAAGTTTTCAAAAAATACCGAACCACTCATTGTTTATAATTTTAATCTTTCCGAGTTAGGTTTGCAATATCCAAAGTACTGTTAAAAACCGGACACCTGGCAACTCTGATCCAAGCTGTACCTTTTGCAATAGACTGTAAAGCAATCAATTGAATAGCTGTGATTAAGTCAATTACTTAATTAACGTTTATAATTGCATTCGTAATAATCCTTTACATGTTAACGCCATAAAACCTAGTCGTACCAACTCAAAATTTCACATGTGAACAATGAATATTGAATGTACGATAATTTCAAAACTCAATTTGCCAATCATTGGTGTATGTGTATATCGTGTATACTCGGTATCACTATAATTGTCCATTTATTGCGGCTTCTCATGTTTTACAGTCACTAGTCACGAATATGCTTCACAGCATTGCAAAATACATAGCTATTACATTGGACACATAAAATATATATACGGATGAATTCGTGGTAACCTAGTAGTTTACTATAGAATTCCGATTAAAAAGCATGTATCCCTTAAGAAATCTTTCTGATCTACTTACTATGCATGTTTTTACAATTACCACATACTTATGGTTATTTTATTTTTTTATGGAGTTAATCGATTTAGTAAATGAGACCTGAGTAGAAATGCTGCTCGATATACTTTATAAAAGCGATATCTCAGAAATGATGGTTCTTATGAAAAGGTATTAGAACAATTTTTCTAGATAACAGCATGATCGACAACTTTAGTCTGACCTATTTTTATCATAACACTTATTTTTTATGAAAATAAAAACTGATACTTTCAACCTCTTTGGCTCTTGATGGAATAATGATTTTAACAGCCATAAAATAAGTGGGGGATTTGTGATTTTTATATTATATATAAGAGCTGAAAGTAGATACAATATATATATATATATATATATATATATATATATATATATAATATATATATATATATATATATATATATATATATATATATATATATATATATATATATATATATATATTGTATCTACTTTCAGCTCTTGATATACAAATGATTTCAAGTTGAAAATATGTTCGGAATCGGAATACAAATATTCATTAAGTACTATATACCCCTTAAAAAAACATTTCGGCGATATAAGCTATACGCGGTAAGGAGAACATTATAAATAAAGGTCATCGTGTGAGCTGAGTTCAGATAAAACAAGGTCCACGATGTACCATGACCTAGATTACGTTTTATTTGCGGCTTCGATTCACAAATATACGATTTATTGTACTCTTACACACGACCACATCTTATCATTAACAGCTTTATATTCTTGTTCCGTTCAGAGCATTTATTTTGAAGCACACGTTAAGCGAACTGAGTCTAAATTTTTTTGTCTTTGAATTCAGTCTTCATTCGACAGTCAGAAGATGTTTCTGATGGACTGGATTTTAGGGAAATCTTTAAGTACAATAATTCCAAAGATATGGAATTTTAAGCATACTTGATGTTAAATTAAAAAAAAACAATTTGGTAAAATACAGTTTACAAGAGTAATTTCAACGAAAATTGGTTTAATCAAGATTCGTAGTGTAGTACCTACACTTATAGTTCGTGATATTTGAGACGTTTTCGATTAAACGTCTCTATGATTTGGTAATAAATAACAAAAACGTTCGTCATCCGGACAGAACCCTCAATTGTGAGTGGACAGACAAGCACGAGGTCGATATTATACATTTACGACGTTGTCCATAGTTTTCGATTGGGTGACCATCAGATTGTTCAAGCACTTTTTATGGAAGACATGGTCGACTGAATATTGTTCCGGACCGATTAACTTCACCAAATTAGTGTGAATGACTCACAATTTCCAGTGAGATAAGATCGTGCCGATAAAAAAATAAATTTATAGTCACTAGTTGCTTTACTTGATAATTCACTGAATATTATTACAATTCTAAATGTTATAATATTTTATTGAATTTTTGGAGAGATTTTATAAATAGACACAACAAATAGCGTCAGCGTTACATCACTGGGTGCGACCAGTTTGAATTTACTTAGCCATAACAGTTTGAAACATTAAATATTCACATTACCTTGAAAACGAAAACACAACATAACAAGTAATGAACATTTTAACAAACATGTCATTTGTTATTTCCAATGGGTCAGAATGACAAGTTATCTAGTACAACATAATTATTCTTTTATACGAAGGAATATTGTCCGCGTCTATTACATAAAAGCTTTCGGGAAGTTTCCACCCTATCGAAGTATTTTAGCATAGTCATGAGCGATGATCTACTACCGGTTCTGTTGAAAGCTTTATAATATCGCTTATACATTCGCATTATTTAGGATTTGTCAAGATATTCAAGCCTATTTAGTTTTGTTTTAGGCGCCATGGTTAATCGTTTGGCTCTAATCCTCATGGGCAGGGCGCGGTGCGCGTGCGCCGAGCGGATACGCGCGCCTTATAAATAACCACGTCGATCTATTTTTGTCGGTACACAGCAACCAGGCGCCCGCCATGTGCCACCGATACCGTCGTCTGTGATTCTACTTTAATTCTTTACTCATTGAGTCACATTTAAGAAGGGCCAAGTCACATGCGTAAAGTACATCAGTATAAGTATATACTCTTTTAAGTTGAGTCACGAAGAAAGTGTTGACTCATCGATATAACATGTACATCTAAACATAAATTCATGAATGGTTTTAATGTAAACAAACTATTCAGGTCATGACGAAATAATATCAATGAATCACTCATTACGTAAGAGATCAGCTAGGAATACTAACTTTGCTATTCTCGCAGTTACATATAATTTTGTATTCCTTGAAGTAAGGTCACGGACTTCCACACTAAGAACAGTTTACAAATATTTATCTCCCCACTTGCCACCAATGAGTACTTCGCGTGGGAACTAACTACTGAAACATCGAATGCAGTTATCGAAAATACACTTGAAGCTTATGCTCTTCATAATACAGATAATATTGCAACGATTGTTTTTATTTTGGTAGTAGTAAACAATTCATTCGTCTGGTAATGACAAGGTCTCACCAGGCTTCTTTCTCAGAGTAATTTTAGCACGTTAACGCTACCTGTGTAATTCGAAGAATCCTCGCAACCGCTTTTAATATCCTACAAAAGTTTCACAAAGGCTTCAAAATCTTTTTTCTTTATATTCAAATGTATGTTAACGATTATAGATGCTACTCGGAGTGTAAATTCACTATTTGAGAATACTCCTGTATTAGCTAAAAAATTGATTAGGATAAAAATATATACCATGCAGGCAATACAATTTTATTAATCGTCACTGCGGGTGGTCTGATGATGAGGGCTAAATCTTTAATCGATTTTGATAATAAAACCTTAGAGTTATTCGTCATTGAAATGACTTGCGGTAATAATATAATAATAATAAACCAGACTTTGTTACAAATAATAGAATTTATTATAGAGTTTTTATCGTGAATAATCTCGGTCGCGTTGTACAGACTCTTTATGCCAGTAATATTCAATTGGGCTTTTTCTATCAAGTCGAAATAATTGCACTCGATAAACCAAAACTCAGTGTCCGTCAATATGAATGCTAAATGTACAATGTTTGACATCCACCGCTATTTAAGCACTCTTTAAAACCATAAACAATATTAAGTGTAGTCATGACTGAATCGGATTAACCAGGCATGTTTTGAGAACGTAAAAAAGCCAGTGCGTTGACCCGAAGTTTCGACCCCTCAGGCAATAGAGGGGAATCGCGGATTAAAAAAGTGAAGAACAAAGCAGGACATTGTACTTAAAGAAAATATGTTTTAAAGAGAATGAACTTTCGTTTAACATCTCCTTGTCTTATTTGGGACCATTACAGCTGATGAAATGAAATGTTTCTAAAGCAAATGTTGAACTGAAAGACCGTTAAAGTGCATATGAAAAGAATGATCTTTATGTTAGTTTGAGTCAGCCCAAAAGTAACAGAAACAAGACGTTTGACTTTTAGGGTTACTTGGATAAAGAAACGGTGATTTATAAAGGGAATATATACTCTAGACTAGTCTAGACTGTAGGACGGACTATGGGGTGTTGAAGACATAAGTAAATAAAAAGGGGTCTCATAAATGACAATCGTCTCTGCAAGGGATTAGAGGGCTAGTGCCCTAGTGCCTACCTCGGACAACGGACTTGTATAGTAATCCAGCGACGCAGAATACAAAGCCTTTAGGCACATTACCCACAGAAGACGATGACTTAGGTGCAATAGTTTGATGGGATTATAGGTAAATTAAATTTTCTTAACATTAAGCATCGATGGCTTTTCCTTGTTTATATGTAGTTTTTAAGATTGCAGCTGTTAGCCTGCAAATACAATAAAATAAAATCTTCTCTACATGGTATAAAATAACGTCGCTTTCCGCGTCTTTCTATATGCGTATCTGTTAAGTGGTTTACCACGCATGGTTTTTTAAACGATTTTCTTTATCTGTCAGATAATTTTCACTGAAGATTTATGTATATAAACCCTAATTAAGTTTTTATCTGAGTAAATTAGAGTTACTCCGTAAGTCCTCACTCGCTCCTGTCGCGGCCTAACCGGAATACTCCAGTTACTTTATAATTATAAATAAAATATAATAATAATTACACATATAAACATTACATTAATACATAATTACATATATAAACATTATATTACTCTATTCAAATTAGCTTGGTTGCAGTTCAAAACAACAATAACATTTTCGATTTGGTTATGAAAAGGGCACTTTTATCTGGTCAGACAGGGGGCGGGCGATTCCTTTGAACGCACCCTTTCATTATGCCGATGCCCTTTTAAGCAATTTGCAGTAAACGCAATGCCGTAATAGATGGCTTGCATGTTTGGATAGATGGCTACAGACACCATAGAAGAATTGGTAATGAGTGCTTGCGTGTGAAATGGTATAGAACAGTGTACTCAAATGCATTTCGTAAGTAGCAAATACAACTCGATTAAAAGGGATTCACACGTGATTATTTTTGTTTACCCAAGACAAATGTTATAGCTTAAGCTCACGCCTTATCTGTACAATAAGTTGCATGTATTTTTCACCTTTTTAGAATATGGCTTCACTCGGTGTGTGGATCTTGCCAGTATCAAGCGTTTATAGAATTTTTTTAAGCCACAAGGAGAATTTGGTTATTTTGGAATCTGATGATTACAATAATGAAATATCCTGCCAATTTTAAGGAGTATTCATAAAGATAATGGTTTCGGAGAAAAATTACCGGGACATATAAGGCGAACGGACGGACGGGATGATTTCATACAGACTCTAGACCCTAAAAATTAAGTCATATATCTTCATTATTCATATACAACGCAGTTAAGTATAATAATGGCCACTGACACGTCAGCGTAAATAGATGAACAATTTATCCGCAAAAATTATGAACACATACCTACATATGAAATCATTTTATTACGAAACTATTAAGGTATGTATGTACCCGTTCAGCATTTCTTTCTTACTTTTCATTACTACTAACGATTGATCGTTGAAAAATTTACGAATACATGAACCGCCAGAAATAACACGTTTATTGCACAACGTCCCTTTCGGTTCCCTCGTCAAATACCTCAACAATGAATATGGTCCTTAACCTAAAAACGCCCACTTTACTGTAAATCCAATTTACGACACAGCGCCGCAAATGTTAGGATTAAATGTTCTTATCAATCTTCATTTCAAAACTATACTATTTGTAAAGTGTTATAAAATTGTATATTTCTAAAGTCTTAGTAAACCTGTTATAGGCCTTATTGTTAACTATAAAGGATATTATTTGACATTAATGTATGTATTTGCTGTCGGTATGCTCGAGAAATAAATAAATCGAAGACTGCAACTAAGAAAACTGTTACTTCCCGATAATCACGATAGCAGAAAAAAACTATTTTTATATTCAAAGAAAGAAAATATTTTTTGAAGAAATAGCGAATATACTTACATTGATGACATGTATCTTCAAAATAAAAACATATTTTGTGAATTTGTTCGCCACATTTTCACCAAACAAGGTTTGCACTTAGCATACTCCTGTGACGGAATTATATTCGACACAACGCTGATTTTGAGTGCAAACCTTCCTTTTGACGTAAGACTAAAACGGCCAGAATATTTTGCGAATTTAATTTAAAAACTATTATTTATTTACAAAACAATAACAAAATTACATATAATCGAATACAATAAAAGAAAACTTAATTTATTGGTATTGAATTCTACCCATAGTCCCTCAAGACTATAAGTAGAATACTGAGCCTAGATCACCGTCTTCTATGGGTAAGGTGCCCAGAAAACTATTTAATTTGTAAATAGTAATATATACCTACATAGAAGAAAAAAATATATTTTGTTAACTTTATGATTTAAATGAAAAATAAAACTCGTGCTTCTCTATACTGTAACATGCTTGTATGTATATATATTGCGCATGAAAAAGTGTATCGATTGAACTGATCGAATACAGGTATTGTCTACTATTCTATTATATTTCCGTCTATTCAAGATATATTTTCATACATTGATTAATAATTACTATAAAGAAAATATAAAGGTAATTTATTAAAACCTATTGATTATATTGTATTCTATCTATGATTCCTTTAGAATATAAGTACAATATTGATCCCAGATCATCATCTGCTGCGGGAAAGGTGCTCAGAAGGCTGGCTATAATACTTCATCATAGAAGACTAATGCTGGCAATGACAATTCCAATATTTTAAAGATTTACCTTGATGATGGTGTAAGCCTCGATGTATTAACTTGTTTGATAGACTACTAGTGTCGATTCGTCATAATTTGAAGTGCATCACATTTTGAAAACCGATCGATTTAATTATGATACAGGGTATTAATTAAATGAATAATTAAAAATAGTATTATTTAAATGAATAATCGAGTCCCCAAAGTTTAAAGTAAGGAATTATCCAGATGTTCGATATCTCTGTCGAGGCCTCGTTGCAACAGAAAAACATCCCAATACGTTTGTGAGAATGAGAGATAAAACAATAAACAGATAAAAAAAATTAGAGCGTGTGTAACAAATCACTTTACTGCGACTTTAATAAAACTGTAAACAGGTTCTTATACGTATACGATACCAATCGCAATATTTTAGGATCATCTGCGGAGAACTATTTTATATCATTTTTATCTCTTCCAACCAAAGAAACGTAATTATTGTTAATGGATTGTTTGTATTCGATATATTTGAATCACGAATTATATTAATAACATTTTTGCGCCTCTGTAGTAGGTTCATACATATAAAATAAGTAGGTCGAGTAGGTATGGCGCAGAATTCTGTCTCGAGTTCCCTATACATTATTAAAATTTAGAGTAATGTAATTTGAAGTGATAACTTTTTATGGGAGGGTAATCCGCTTCGTTACGTAACGTGTTACGAGGCCAGTCTATCTGGCTTCCGTTTCTCTTGTTAGGTTAGCTAAATCTTACAATTAGTGAATACTCTATGCCACATCTTTTATTTCATCCTACCAATTCCATTCTCTCTATCCTATCCTAAAGGCTAGCAATGTATTGGCATCGCCCCCGGTATTGCAAATGTCTATAGGCACTGGTCATGAATTTCCATTAAATGTGACTTTTGCCTGTTTACCAAATTCATCAAAAATTACTTTGTAAGCTTCATACCTCTGCAATTCCTTTTCTGGAGATAATTGAATGCAAACTGACGCAGTTTTTCACTCGAATGTATGACTTAAAGGTCGAACGATTGTTTCGTGCCCGTTTGAGTAAATGCAGTTATAGCGAATTTCTTATTTCAAAAACCCTTAAATGGGAGATTCAAGGTTCAAGTACTAACCTTCTGTTCCAGCCTACACAAATGAAGTATTATGAACAACTTTATACAGTGCGTGCGGTCCACGCACTGTATAAAGTTTCGTAGTGACGAATAACGTACACTGTTTACGCCATTTGGTTATGGAACTATAAAAACCGTGATCTAATTGAAAATATCTTACACTAATGGGTCTGCTGAACGTTGTCCTGTCCTGAAAAAAATAAAAAATACAACCCTATCTACCAGGTCCAATAGTGAATCTGAACCATCTAGGGACCCACTGAACACACACACACAGAAGTTCATCATAATCTGTGAAGTCTTCTTTCAGTTTTAGCCAGACTTCGTTAGTCTGGCTAAAACAGCAATTGATTTTTTTATATATGATAAAGATCTCAAAAATTCTTTTTATTTTAGTTTTATTACATATTTTTTTATAAAGTGAAATAGTTGATATATTTGCTGCCACTATGCTTCACTATAAAAATAGGCAAACATGCACTTGTCTAATAAAAACTATCAAAATTAGGTCACACTAACAATAACAAGAATTACTTGATGATCTAATACAAATACAATGCTATACAGTGTAAAAACTGAAAACTAGATTTTCCTGTCTTTGATAATAGTTTAAAGCCGCTATATTCAACCTGCAGCCCGATTGGCATAGTATAAAGTTGAGATATTTAAATAAAATAAGTTTAAATAGAATAAGAAATATAAAAAAAAACAATTTTAGCTATTAGACGTGTTGCTTGGGAGTTTCTTGCCGCCTCTTCTCCTTAAAAGCAATAACACGTTGCGAAGCGGTGTACATAGACAAGGAAGTAAAATTAAATTTTAACCTATATGCATGACCTTCAAAAAGTGTTCTCCAGTGGAACTTATTTTGAATAAAAATTTGAATTTTGAAAATTGTAATGGATTTACATTGGTAACACCTCTGATATTGAGATAGGCAATATAACCCTTTAACACAGGAGGGCCACCATCTTAGTAGGTAGATAACACCTAAATAGTGTTGCGGTTCGCGACACCTCATTTAACACGTTTGTGTGGCCCCTATAAAAAAAGGCTGAGTACGACTGTTTCAGTGTGTAGCACCGATATCCGATGATACAGACGACTCTTGGACCGAAGACTAAATTTTTGTAATTTAGTGTACAAGATTGAACCACTCGATATACTGACTTAAAACCTCACCAGTAAGAGCTGAATTAAGAAAGTGATGGACCGTTCACTTGGCCAGTAATGGAAAGCAATTGGTTAACGACGATATAATAATATATATCGTAAACGTTGACTTTTTAATTTTGTTATGTGGTTTTCCTTTAAAATGTTTTGTCAACACATAAGGACAATTAATGTAAAGAATTTATGGGATGAATAACCCAATTTTCCAGTTACTTATTTTATTATTTTGTTTACTTAACCTTACTATAAACTAATGAGATATTCGTCATTATTACGTCAATCATAAATGAAGTACAAATTAAAACAAAATGGATCAAATATAATTCTCTTATAACAATTAATGTCAATAATGACTTATATAAATTTTTGTGCTAGTATGTACACCACATTTCAATAGTCAAAAATGTGTAAACTATAATGATGTCAATTTAAAAACATTGGCGCTAGATTCTTAGTTGGAAACTATAATCATTTGATGTTTAAAATATAGGACTAAATTAAAACCGGGTAAATCAAAATGACACTCATACATTAACACGTCTCTTACGTTAAAAACAGCCTTGTATTTTTTTAAGTTTAGATCCACTGTTGGCTATCCTTAGAAAGCAGGCGATTTGAATATCAAGAACAATTTTTACACCAAAACTGTATCTGGTCAATAAGAAAATTTTATTTCTAACCTTGACCTATTGCAACGATAGTACAAAAATTATGCCACATTTTATTAGTGACAAATAATAGATAGGAACATTTTTTCAAATCATAAACTCATCTGTAAAAATATATTTAATGTTCTACACCGTGTAACCTTGGCCTATAGCAATGATGACTAAAATGATGTCACATTTATTAAAGTGAACTCAATAATAATTATAATGTCAGTTTTACACGTGACCATGTTACGGATGTTACAGTAATATAATAACTTTAACCTAGAGAATATGACAGTGACATCGTGATCCAAGTTTTAATATAAACTCAGCTGTTTTAGCGGGGTTAAAATAGCCACTTTCTTTAAAGTCTTAGCCGGTTTAGTGCAGTGGAACGAATACTTCCCAGATTTGATCCCTGAGGGTAAATTTCGTGTATAAACTTAACGTTGTTTAGTCTAGTTCTGGTCTGGGTGTTTGAGGACCTCATCCGTTGTATATACATTATAACTCAAGCATAATTTTATCAGTTTGGCAATATATGTCGGTTTGTTTAAACCAAGTAACACAGTCTCCTTTGGAATATCTTGTATGTAACTACCAGTACATAGATAGAGTAGACGTATATTGTAAACTATACCAAAAAAAAAACCCATGAATTAAGACTTTGAGGTACACGAACGAGACATGAAACAAGAGACCGCATTACACTAGACATCCGATTTATATGCACAATTGTATGAAGATCTTTTTGAGTGCGAGACAGAAAGGAAAGACCGCAAAGGGTAATAATTCTTGATACCTCTGCTATTACAATATTTGCTCGATATCGTCCGCGTTGTAGCGAATAGTAAAAAAAAGGTATTACCATCAGCAGAAAGAGCTTTAGCCGAATATTGAAAACCTATCAAAAATTAGACTTTTGCCATTGTTGTATCGTTGTATAAAGTCTATGTCGCTTCTGTCTCGATCGCATACCTCAAGGTCTAGCTTACTACTGTAAATGTTTTTGGTTAGGATCATGAACAGAAATTCAATGAAATGTTAAATCGTGGTGTCTCACCTTTAGAACAGTGATAATATGTATGTCTAAAGCGTCAAGGAAAACGGATGTAAAAAAATTGTTGAAACTGTTTAATAATTGAATACCTTTGCTCCGATCATTTCAACGAGGTCAGCACAACTAAACGATGTTTAATTGAACGGACTGTTTAAATAACAGATTACCGTAATCGAGAACAAACACCACAACTGCGTAGTAGCCCACGATAGTGTTACTAAACTAACAGACATGACTTTGACTAAAATCACTAATGCTATATTTGAACATATTGAAAGAAAAATACCGCATTGTTTGGAACGATTGAAAAGTTTGGTTTGCGTTTTTATTTACCAAATTATATTCATAATGAGTTTACTTGGTTTATCAATTTACTAATAAAATATTATTTCTACTTAAGACTATACCTATTATGAAGTAATTATGTATTGTCCATACATACATAGTATTACGCTTATTGCTTGTAATTTATAACACTACAAGGCCGCCTATTGTCGTGCAAAACAATTGTAATTTTTATTTTAGTGACCAATAAGGGTTTTATTTATTTACGTAAATATTTTACTACAGCTCGTAAACTTGAAGTATTTATTTCGCGAAATTACGAATAATATATCAGTATTATTATAGTATTAATTTAGACTAATAAAGCTCTCTATCTATCTACCTTATTCTTTAGTTACCAAATATATTCACATTAATGTATTCCTTTAAATACATTAATTGTATCATAGTTCGTCTCAACTATGTAGATTAATAGTTACGTAGACATGTAAGATGTTGTTACAACCTAGGCCTCAACAACGACAAATTCTACGTACAGATCTGTAAAAGTACATTTTATTACCTGTCGGTATTGGAACTATTTGCAATCCTTTTGTGATAGTCTTCTTTTGTTCACTTATTTATTGGCATACGTTTCTAGTTATTGTGGAGAACAACCTATTGTTCTATTGTACTCGTTTACGGCCGTTTTCAAGCTGCATTATTAGCCAGGTGTTGCGGATTACAATTACAAGCTAATTCTAGAAAATTGTGTCGACGTTACACATATTTGCATTTGTGAAGTGTAAAACGACGCCCGATGGAGGGGTCAGTTGAGCTGCAACTACGATATAGGCGTGACGTGTGTGCATTCGGGAATCTAATAGTGGCGGACTGCGCGTTTTATTGAATTAAGACCTTCTGCATTACGTTTGGACTTGCAGTGTTCGGTTATATTTGAACCTGGGTTATACGTGTTTGTATAGCTCTAATAAACTCTATGATAATTCTAACGGCATTTTAATTCGAGACCCGCTAACGTAACAATATTATATGGTGTGACATAAATCCTTCACACTCAGCTACCATAGACTATGGATACGGAAAAGCTTTTATAAAAATAAGTAGCGAAAATATTAACTCTTAATGGATTTGCAAACAAGGGTTAGGTGACACACCTGGCGTAAGACCTTGACCTAATGAACAATTAGAGGTCAAAATAAGCACGATAGAGTAAATAAGCGTACAAGTGTACAATCAGCTGCTGATTATATCAGCACATGGCAGCCATGTGAAAGGCTGACATATCTTATCGAACTAACATAATATTAGAAACCAAAGCTTAGAAAATCAAGTTTATTGGCTATTATACATAATACGTTATTAAATTAAAATTTATAATAACATATCTCAAAAAGTAAATGTAGCTGATTCACTGATTACTTGTATCTTCTTCACGGCTTTGTATATTAGCATGTGCGAGCAAAACTTCGTTCGCATTGCTATGATGGCTACGTATATGGTAAGTGGATGGCACCTAATACAAGATCGTAATACCATCCGTTTGGATATATTCAATTATCATTTACCGGGATACAAAGTATCCTAAGTGCTTACCCGGAATAAAGGGCCGGTTATGTGCGGAATTTCATGCAAGTCGTTTAGGAGTTTCCACGTAATGCTCCAACAGATAGAAGACAAAAAAATTCTATAAACTTGCATTTTCGGAATCTGGTTTCGATGTAGGTATATAATTTGGATAACAGAAATAAATGTAAGACAGTTTTATCTTGGAAAATGATATAGTCTCCGTGATCCTAAAGTGTCCACAGGCGAAGCTTTTTATGTTTGAAAAATGGTAATTTTAGAAATTTAGATGGCAGTTTTGGTGTCTTCCAGGGTCCAGAATAAATAGTCTACGTTCCTCGCAAAAAAGTGGCGAGCATATTACGTAATGACTCAACATTAGTGATGGCACTAACTCTACAGGTCGAAAGAAATGTTTACACAACAAATACATATATTTAGGAAACATCGACATCAGAGCATCCTTTTCGACATCATGTTGACTGGAAACAGTAAATCCCATCGTTTGGCAAAATATCAACAGGAACATATGCGTGTACACGACGAAAACATTGCGTTTTGTTATACCAAACGCGTAAGCCGTACAATGAAATCATACTTTTATAAATAGAAAACTCAAATCGGTACTAGCGTAGTTTCAAAGTTTTATAAATTGATTTATAGCAGTTATAATATAAGAGCTAAATCTATACTTATATTAGAAAAAGGAAAGATTTGTATTGTGTAAGTGTATGTTTTCAACAAATAAACTCAAAAACTATTAGACAATTTTAATAATTATTTTACCATTATAATGCTACATTATGCCAGATTAATATAGGTCATATTTATTACTAGAAAAAATTAGGGATCCCTACTAAAACTTCAGTAATATAACCCAATGAGTAAAAATATTGTGTTTTAATGGGTCCCGGGATGGTTGAGATTCACTATTACACTCGGTTGGTGGCGCTGGATTCGCGTTCTAGATTTTTATTTTTTTGACAACGTCTACCGGAACCGCTAATAATACATAAAAAAATAATAAAGTTACACATGATGGATTAAGAAACAACTAGTTTGCAAAACAAATGGCCTTGTACGAGTCGGACTCGGGTATTGAAGGTGTTTAAAGAAAATCAAGTGCATATTTTAAAAGTCTTCGGTCTAACTATGAAAACAAAGTTTATTTTTCTACAATGTTTAGTATTGATGATCAAAACAATCATATCAGTTGGCATTCGCAAACTGCTGTAATCACAATTTAGTGGCACAGCACCGCTATATTTTTGTTTGACATTTTATAAACATACTAAACCGAATTTATGTTTTATGCGTGTTTGATTAATAATTAATTATTTTCTCTTTCTTTAATTTTAATTTCTCTCTTTATGTAATTTCTAACAGAATCATTTACACTATAACTCCAGGGTCTGCGTCTTCTATGGCCGTTAGAGACAATGAAAAAGAGGGGACCTTTGCGGACAACTACCCTCCGTTCATCAGTGATTGGTTTCAGACACATCCAGCTGTGACATACAGTGTAGTGCGACCAAAAGGGTATTTTTTCTACCTCCAGGTATCGGAACCTCAATAACGGTGTACTAAAGATTCGTATTGGTTCGCAATCATAATATCTAAATAGTGCGACAAAACGACAATGGGTATTGTCAAAACCAGAGAGTATTGATCAGTCTGAGCCATTGTCTGCGGTAATAATTTCATCTAACTTTTGTTCTTTGTTATACACCCTTCGTTTATCGATGTGAAGAAGACTCTTATATCCTGTTTTATGTGAAAGAAGTGAATGTAGTGTCAAATAAGTCTTTCCAAAATTTGAATCAGCGGTCTAGTGCATATCAGACTCGCGCATAGAAGGTTGTTTTTTGAAAACATATTTTAGTCTATTTAAAATCCATTTAGACTTTGAACATTTTTTAATTACAAGGATTACAATCAGGGCTGATGTCATTGCGTTAAGTTTAATGTGCATTGCACTTGTTAAGACTACTATATTATAACCCAATACAAAGTTAATTTGAATATTAGCTTCACCAATATTCTAAAAATTCAAAACCAAAAAGCAGCAATAATACTCCTTTTCACGAGTACAAATGCTTTCAAGATAAATTTCATGTATGATGACATTATACAGCTTCTTGCTTTTATTGCCTTATAAGTTATTGGTTATCGAGTTTCTTAGGGTGACGTCATGAGATTGCGTTGCAGAAAAACCGGTCGGAATCATACGCGACCGCCGTACCTACTCATCCACGATATTGAATCATCGGGACGAAGTTGCGGTTTTAATACTATGTCATATTAATTTCGAGCAATAAAAACGACTGTTACAATGTTATCAATGTGTAAAGGTACGCGACTATGTCCACGTCATAGGAACAAATCATTGCTTTACGTCAACATTTTCGACTCACTATAGTCAAATACTGGACAACTGGGTATATCAGTTCACGCACAGATTGAGTGAGAGAACATTTTTTTATATTTATTAATTTTGTCCATATAGACATGATAACCCAAGCCGACAACACTATGCTATTTACAACGTCGCTTTATGTTTTACAGATAGGCTGAATACACCCATTTTTAAAAACTATTTTGCTTCTTCAGAAGTAGGCTCCTACGGCTCACTTCAATTTATGCCTTATATCTCTACTTTCCTCAAGACTTAACCCTAAAAATTGTTTAATTGGAAATACCCTATCAATAAAATTATGTACTCAATGCGTCTTGTTTCAATAAATATACATAACTATTTTCATTTTAGTCTACAGCAGTGTTTTTCAACCGTTTTCATGACACGACTCCTTTAGTATGGAGAAATATTTCGCGATGCCCCCGTTGCTTTTTTTCATGTATTTTATTTTTTGTGACAAATATTTAATACAACATATTTGTTAATTTTCATGATTTGAGTTCGACTAAATGCATAATTAGTACGTAAAACTCATTTTTTTACATCGAATGCGTCGCCAATAGGTAATGCAATTTACGCGCATAAGTACGACCTCACGGCCGATGCCGGCCGCCCGGCATAAATGAGAAAGCGTTGCTATCGAGTAGCTCTTTAGCTTAGATATGGCGGAGATTATGTTTGGCAAACAACAGGTCGAAATACTCAAAAGTATACCTCAGTCTGACAGTAACATTCAACGCAGGATAAGCGATATGGTGACTGATGTTCGTGATCAAGAAAGTAATTTTGTGTCCTTGCAATTTGACGATTCTACGGAAATTGCAGGCTTTATTGCAGTAGCTTTCCCAACCTTTTACAACTCCGCTATAGGAGCTTCGCGACCCGCCTAAGGAGGCTTCGCGACCCCCTAGGGGGTCGCGACCCACATGTTGAAAAACACTGGTCTATAGCATAGCTCAAAAGTAATGATTAAATAAAATACGTTAAGTAAAATCATTAGCACTTAGCTCTTGCAATAATAACTTTAAAGTATTACAATCTTGTATGACACAGGCAGTTTCTAAAGTCATAAATAACTTAAACATTGGTCATGCTTTCACGTTAAGTTACCAAGTAAATGAACGATTTGCGACATTCTCCAAAGAACCTATCTTTGTCCGCAGTTCGCTTGTAATTCTAAAGCCTTCCCATGGGTTATATTATGTGTCATATTGAATTGACGCGTAAACTACCGCAGCGCGTGTCAGTTTTGCATAACAAATGCGAACATTGACGGCCTATGTTCCGTTTTTCTAAAGAGTCCAGTTGTAAATATTAATTTGTACCCTCACTTCCTTACTCAAAATTAGTTTCCAATTCACGATCTTGCAAATGAATAGTTTATTTTTTTATATCATAGTATATACGTCTATAGAATTTTGATAATGAAGACACTAGGAATGTACATAGTATGTAATAAATTTAAGGGCTCAACAGGTTCAACAACCCAAGAATAATGTAGCCAATGGCCCAATGCATAGATGGCAGTCAAGTGACGATTACGATACGATCAAGACGTGTGTACATTCGATAAGCTATATAGTGACGGATTTTGCACGTGTTATTGAATCGTGCATCACGTTTGTACTGGTTGCGTCCAGTTATATTTGTACCTGTGTTAGACGTGTTTGTATAGTTCTAATAAATTCTATAGTAAATCCAACGGCATTTTAATTCGAGTCCTGTAACACGTAACAATATTTTATAAACTTGCGAAGTTAAGCATACACTGACATCACTAGCCAGTATTCAATATTAGGCAAAAAGATCGATGTTCATTGCCAGAGAATTATTTCAACATACATTACTTGACTATTGGTCCATCGTTGAGAAAACAACTATTATCATATATCAGAGTAACGTGCTTGAGTAAGATGTCATTTAAATAGAACAACCTTGTTGAAATTATTTATTCCTAAAGTATTTATTACAGTAAGAAAGAATTCAATATACTCATTAAATATTTATGTAAGTTTATTAAAATTGCAAACGTGCGTGCAAGACGTCTCGTACTTGCCATATATGATGTAAATTATGGAGAGCTTTGAGGTTTCAAGTAGATACTGTGGCACAGGCACCTTAAAAGGCATTGTTTTATGTACACTAACACATTGCGCGACATACATAATATATTGGGGAAATACAGAAATTTACTTGCATGCGTGCTCTCAGGTTCATCTATATATTAATACGTGAAGCAAACACTTTGTACCCCTTTTTACGAAAATTGCGCGAACGGAGGAGTATGAAATTTGGCACACTTGTAGTTTATATAGAGAAGAAGCAACATTTACTATTTTTTTATTATGCATAAAAATACATGAAATCAATATAAAAACATTACACACTGCCATGTATTTGACACACACACCCATACTATTTTGTTTATTGTTCAAGTCAAATTAACAGTGTAGCCTTGGCGAAATCTGTGATTATAGAAGTATATTCTTTGACATTAACTATTATGATCGAATCTCAACCACGGGCGACCAACAGTATTTAGAATTTCAGATCTCCGAATCTCAGCGCTGATTTTGACGAAAACTAAAAGTGCATTATCAGAACTTCTTTAATTATTGACGCTGTGAATGACGTTGCAAATAATACAGGACAAAATAGGACGCATGTTATGTTTAATATACGATATGATAATAATAATACTCACAATATAAAATGCCAGTTACCTGCTATAATTTATAAATGTAAAGTTGTTTTTATGTTTGTTGGTTCATTCTTCACAACCGAAATAATTTGTTTTTTAATTGCTTACATGCATACGATTACGGAAACATACATACAGGATAATTCCTATTTCAGAAAAACAGGTTACAAGTTCGTGTATACAGATACCTCCTACACGAGCAAAACCACGTGGATAGTCCTAGCATTTTTTTTACAATGTGATACCTATATTCACATCTAATTTCCAAATCTATAATGCAATTATCTGACTCAGTGATCATAAGTATATAGACAAGATGCATAAGACATCTAATAGTGCAAGATAATAAAGAAACTTGCAAAATATTGACCAAATAAGACATTATGCAAAAAAGGTAATTTAATATGCTTAGTAAACACTATCTGGCAGACCTCACGCGAGTATCAATGTTTATGCAGCGTAAGAACGCAATTAGCTATTGGAGGCATGGAGAAATGCGCACAACCGTTAGTGTCCGGTTCATTTGAGCCTTAGTTGGCAATAGCTCTCTTATTGACATCCCGGTTCCTGTGATCGATTTCGTCTAATGTGTAGGTAACCAACCATAAACGTGTCAAGATAGAGTAATACATGCAATTTGCAACGTACAACAACAATTTCACTTTCGCGCGCAATACTGGACAGCGGTGCAAGTAATCTTGTGAAAGAAAGATACCATTTATTTCCAAACACGACACACACAAGACAAGCAACATATGTTTTCTATCACTTAGGTATATATATACGACATTTGTATGCCGCAATTTAAGAAATGAACTTGGCTCTTAGTATTTTGCAATGTCTGTACGTATTCCGAGTTTGACACATAAATGATTCTCAATACCAATCCAAAATCAGACAAGCTGTTGAAAAAGATGAAAAATTAAATATACAATATACAAGGAATGAATTTTTTGTCGACTTTTGTTTGTACGTTTATGTAATGTTATTAATGGAGATGTACCTATTTTAACTAACCTAATCAGTACAGCAAGACCAAAACTGAAAAGAGTTCTTGAGCCATAAAGTTCTCAAGCGCAGAACACAACTATTAGGTTCACGAACAATAAGCAAGATATTCCAATAACAAATATTAAAGGATGATACTGATGATTGCACATATGATGATACAAATCCCAACATTTAAATCATAGACAAGCAACCTCATTAATTCTCAACCATAACGATCATAAAATCTTACGACGATTGCCGTTCAAAATTATTTGTTTTCCAGAATGATTAACAAAATGAAAAAATGTCAATCGTCTGCAAGAGATTAAAGGACAAGATAAAAATGGTAGCTAAATGATAAATTGTCAATGTTAACGAGACTTCGTAAAACCGTCACAAAGGTTCGCTTGACGAGCTAAGTGCTGATGCGGGCGTATCAAGAGTTAGACGTATTGACACAAGGCCTTTATTGTTAATAGCTGGGATGTCGTGCATTATCACCCTACATTATAGATAGCACACGCGTTCCCTTATCTCAATGTCCCGATAATGTTAAATGTTCCGCTACATTGTCAGGAATACATACTTCTCCATGTTTTGTTACGTCCCTCCCGCTTAGCAAGAGACCTTGTCTATTTTCTGTGTGTGTGTTTATTATGATTCCTTTTCAAAATTCGTTTGATATATTACACAATACATTACATACTGTGCTTTTATTTGCTACACCTGGGTTAATAATAGCGACTGTATCACGTAGATGTAGCCAAGTGTGTAATGCATTATTTGAGATGCAATAACGATAACTCATGTAGTTAAATGTTAACGCATTACTTTTAACCTTATAATTTAGTCGCATTTGTTCACAGCCACTAACATCAAAGCAGGTGGAGCAGGGGCATTGGCTGAAAAATACCAGAAATAGCAATCGCCCATCAAAAACTAATTTTGGAAAGCTCCTACAAATCCAATGAAACGATGCAACAGGATATTTTTCTTGGACGTTCTATTTTTTTGCGGCCTGCCAGCCTCTGGACCTCGAGCCTATAACACAAATTAGCCATCGAATCGAATTGGAATCTCTAACTTTTGACGACTTGATAGTATGTAAACAATCTTGGCTTACTTAATATTGTATCAATCTCGTTTTGACCGAGACCTGTTTAATATGAATTTTAGAGATTACGGATATTTGACAATCGTCAGTCAAATGGATCCTGGTGTTTTTTCTGTGAAAGTGAAAGTGCTTGAGGCCCTGGTAAGCTTCTTTCTGGCAGCGATGTGGTACATAATCTTTAATTACCTTATTTTTAACTTCTGTATTTTTTAAAATTAATTTACCTTAATATAATTAACACTTTAATTTTTAATAGGCATTGATATAGTTCGAATAAGCCATACAATGTCTTAGGGCTTCTTTTGAATCATTAGGTAAAAGTTATTCTACAGAATAAAACACAATATAGCAAAATTAAAAACGACAGTAGCATGAATAAACAGCTTGATTGTTTCAGATTCGAATTAAGTCAGGTTAAATTTATTCAATCAATAACTTTTATCCGATTATTGAAAAGCAGCCCTTAATAAGTTTAAATTTTGATAGATTCGAAGTATTTTAATTTTTTTTAAATAAAAGTAGAAAACGAGAGACG